>OZ007595.1:344536676-345073676 GCA_963931845.1 Maratus michaelseni
TTAAAAAAAAACTAGTTTGTAGGGAGCATCAATATTATTTTTGACGTTACTTCAATAAACTTACTTCAGTCTCCTCTTTCGGCATAGCATTGGGACTCCTATTGCATTGCAGATTTAAAAAATGTGGTTATTCGAGGCAAAGATGAATCTCCAATCCTTCTAAAAGTAGAGTGTAGTCCAAAGGCATCAAATTCCACTTGCTTGCAGAAGATCACTCATGGTAGTTGTTTATTATGCAATAAAACTACACACTTGTGATCTACTGAGAGCAATCAAACTTCTTTCCAGGCAACAGAAGATCCACCACACACTAATCTCTTTCTTTATTAGTATACTGTTCATTAGTTGAGATTTTATTTATTGCTGGAAGTAACGTCGAAAATAAAATTGGTGCTCCCTAGAAACTAGTTTTTTTTTTTTATTACATTACTCGCTAAATATTTTCTCTAAAAAAAAAAAAAAAAAAAAAATGCATGTTATACTACAAACTATAAGAAAACTAGAGTCTACTGCAGTTTCACTTCTTTTTTTTTTTTACGGCTTTTCACCACTGCAACAATATATATCAGTATTTGCCTAAAACTTTATAAATATACAATTAAATGGAATAATCTTCCGCAGAGAGCATTCTATAATTTTTTTGGTACTTTTCGGTTAGCCGGGCGCCAGTGATATATATATATATATATATATACACTCATATACTATATATATACCAGGGGTCGATGCAAGTTTTTTTTCTTGGGACCCATTTTGTGAAAAGTGAAGATTATTTTTGTGAAAAATAACATTTTGTAACGAAAGTTGAAATCCAGTTATACTCAAATTCGAACTAAACATTTATAAACAAAAAAAAATTTTTTTTAATCCTTTTGCTGAAGTTTTCTTCTCTGGTGAGCTTGTTTGTTTACAAATTACACATTTTAAAATGTCAAAAAATAATAAATAAATAATAAATGGTAAGTTTTTATGGAACAGAATTTTGTGAAAGGACCTATTTTAGTAAAAGGAATTTTGTGAAGGGGCCCATTTTATCAAATTGATTTTTGTTAAAGGGCCTTAAATAGGCCCCAAATTTTGCCTGGATCCATCCCTGTATACATATATATATATATATATATAGTATACATATATGTATTTATTATGGACGGCTAAGCTTCAGCATTAGCCTGCGTTTTTCTATTGGTCGAAAAACATCGTTATTTGGCGGGTTTTTTGGCGAGTTTCGCCTTTGATACTTGCGATGGCAACCCCGATCTTTTCGGCAGCTCTAGCGTTCTAGCCCTTTCCCGTACCCTGACGACCCCACGGACAACTGGACACTACCCGATCACGTTGCCGTTTGCATAGCAGCCTGCCGCATAACAACGAGTGTCGCGGTTTATTTTTTTTTTCAGGTTTCATTTTTCCGATTTATTTCTTATAAATGTAATAATTATTTGAATCTAAGGATAAATTTGTTATTTTTTAAAGCAGATAATTTTTTTTACCACTGTTTAATATTCTGTAGCTTGCTACTTTTCTCATCGATTTTATGACTACACGTGTTTTTTGACTGACGGAAACCCCTGACAAAAAATATAAGTAATCTTTATTTAAAAAAACCCTTTTTATGGACCCCTAAAACTTACTAAAAAAATCACCATTTTACAATTTTTTTAGGTAAGTGAGATCGTTGGTTTTCTGTTAATTTTAATAAAATATATGTTTTTTAAAACGTAATTTTGGCAATAATTTACTATTTTATGTTTTAAAGTATATATTTTTGCTTTTGATTCTTGCGATTTAAATTTGCGTGGTTTTTTGAGTACTCATGCATGTTTTTTAAAACGTAATTTTGGCATTACTTTACTTTTTTATGTTTTAAATTATATAATTTTGCTTTTATTTTGATTTTCGCGATTTAAATTTGCGTGGTTTTCGGAATACTCCGCACAAAGCAAGTCAGTTTGATTACTTTGTCAATTTCCGAAAAGTAGATTTATTGTTAATATGAAAAAAACGGGGGGTTCAGGGGGGCAAAGCCCCCCTGACATCAAATAAACACCTTTTTATCAAGCCCATCCCAAACTCCCTTCAACAGCAAGTTATTTATGTTTTTAGGTAAGAGGTAAGTGAAATCTTTTTATGTTTAAAGCTAGGTTTTTGCTATGTGAAAACAATAACTTTGAAAAATATTTAAAAAATTATTATTATTTTTTTTTAAATATTTATATGTTTTGAAGCTACATTTTGGCTGTTTTAATTCTTGCTCTAAGCAATAGTATGATTACCTTCAGGTAAACAAAAGATTTAAGTAATCCTATTATTTTTCTTTAAACATTTTTATAGTCCCTTAAAATTTACTTAAAAAATCATCATTTTAATAAATAAATCTAAGCAAGTGAAATCTTTTTTTTTTCCATAAAATCTGTGTATTTTTAAAAAATTCTGCTGTTTTAAATTTGTTTTATCTGTATGCCCCCCCCCCCCCCCCCCCCAACTCTCATTTTTTTTGGAGTTGTCATTTATTTATTTATTATGTCTTTTTTTACCGTTTTCTCGATGTCGCCGACTTGTTATTTATAGCCACTTTAGGCTTAGTTATGAAAATTTTTTAAAGTATGTATTATAAATCCAAAATTTAAAAATTTTTAAAGTAGATAATAAACAAAAAAGAAAAAAAAAAAGGAAAGCAAAGCAGTTAAAATCATGAATAATTTATTACATGTTTTAACAAATATTCATGATTTTAATTGCTTTGCTTTCCTTTTTTCTTTTTTTTTTTTTTTTTTTTGTTTATTATCTACTTTAAAATTTTTTTATGTTTAAGCCTAAAAATGACCACTTGGCGACATTTACTACTTGGCGAAAACGGCCTTTTCGCGGCGCAAAAAAAAAATTCAAGATGGCGGACAGCAGGCTAATGCTGAAGCTGTTCCAAGTAATAATAATAAATAAATGCTTTTGAACAAAAAAATCAAAATTTTTATTTTATTAGTTAATACATTTAAACAGATGACCTATGCTGTAAGATAAATCTATATACTTGTAAAATAAACACATCTAAATCACAATTTGAATAAAACTCTATAAATCTATAATTCTAATGGAAAATTTCCTACTTTTAGTATTGATACTTTTTCAATAAATGAAAATAACCATTCTATCGCTGTTTTAACTCTAAAATATACTGATCAAATTTACTGATCATTTTGCCAAACCAAAAAAATACTTCAAAAAGTTTTTTCAAATCAGACTTTTTTTTTTTTGGTAGTACTATTCGTATTAAATAAAGTGTAGGAGTATGGGTGTGGGGGAAGGCAGGGGAAGAATAAGAAACTAAATACAATCCAGAATCTTTGTAATATTTTATTATACAAAATTTAAATTGATTCTCCGAAAATTTTAAAACTGATGAGCAACCATGTAATCAGTGAAGTACATACAGAGATCGTTATGATCAGTCAAGTTTTTTAAGATAAAGTTAAAAATCGCAATTATTAGAAAATGCACTGAAATAGAATATTAAATAAATAACTGAAAGAAATCAAAGTACTTACTCACATCCAATCCGGCTCGAATAAATAATCCCAAAGAAAATTTCAAAAATAATAACACCATGCGTCAAAAGTAAACATCAGCCGTTGTTGTTTAGCCTAACTTGTTCACAATAAACATATCTGCATCCTGATTCAACTATAATTTCTTTACAATAATATTTTATAAAATTAACAATCAGTTAAAAATATCTGTTATAGATGAAATAAAATAAAATAATCACAATCACATGAAGATCTGCTTAATGGCGGCGGCGTCTAGCGTTTCTAACAACAACCAAGTTCATGTTGCCACAAAAAAAGTGTATCGCAAGTAGTATATTTTAGATCGAATTCACCTCCATATTTTGTTAGTCTATAAATTGTTGAGATATAAATGCATTCTGGATGTAAATTGTTCAACGATCCAGTTTACGTCGTAGAATGGACGTCATCTTTATCTCCATATTATGTTTATCTATATTATGTTGGTATATGAACGTTCTATGGATGCCATGTATTGAACAATCTAATTTACGTTTAGAATGGACATCGGTTTGACGTACATGGATGTATTTTGGACGCAAAAAGCTCAAAATGGACGAAATATCTACATATGTGCTGTGTGGGAAGGGTCCGATGACGCTCCCTTGGAGAATGCCTGCTAAGATACGGAAAATGCTAGAAAGAATGTTGTTAATGCGGACGCGAAAAATGCGATCGCTAAGGTAAGAGAAAATAAGGTGTATAAGTCTAGCAGGGAATTTAAGCCTAATTAGTTTGTAAATAAGGCCCACATGCCAGACTTTGTCAAATGCCTTAGCGATGTCAAGAAAAATGGCAGCAGCAGGAATCTTCGAGTTTAGCTTTTCGCTGAGAAATTCGACTACTCGAAGTAGTTGATGTGTTGGAGAGAGCAAATTTTATCTATTACAACCTCTTTTAAAATATTACTGATGTGAATTAAGTAATTGATTCGTACTTGCAGTATATTGTGGCGTTCTTCTGTTTAATGTGTCTGATTATATTATTACATTCATAACAAAAGCCCGTTATCTAGATTGGAACGAATAAAATACAGGATGTTCTAAAAGTCGGGACGTAACTTTAACCCCTTAATCGTCGCGCCCGATGAGCGTCGGCTACTATTTTAAAATTCAGATTGCTTGATTGCCACCAATTTTTTTAAGTAGAAAATATTTGGGTTACTTAATGGGAGATAAAATAATGCGAGCATAAAGTCAATTACACTATTTTAAATTACTGGTGGGAATCAAACAATCTGAATTTTTAAAAAGTAGCCTACACTGCCCGTGAATATATCGGGCGCGACGATTAAGGGGTTAAAAGATTAATAACGTTTGATGTACCTTTTATTTCCCGTTTGTATTTAAAATGTGGACTCTCTGTGTAATGTAAAAAAAAATTAATGTAATGTAAAAAAAATTAGAAAAAAAAAAAAGATAGGAAAGTTGGATTTAATGTATTTTCTGACATAGAAGTTAACAGAGAGAATTTTGAATATTAAAATCGTAATTTTAAATTTTGCATTTTCCTAAAATAGATGAACAATAATTTTGCCAATGATCGAAAGTGGGAGGAAAATAAAATAAAAAACAATACGTTGTGAAAATAAAGAAATTTAGAATATAATAAAAATCATGATAAAAAGTAAAAGCGATTCTTACCTGAACTGAGAATAGTGCATCTCTGAAAACATATATATATACAACGTTTATAGTGCCACTAGAGATTACATTTAAAGAATTTAAGAGTGAAAGTTGAATTATCAAAAGAAATCAAAATTAAATAATCCTAATAATATTATAAATCCGATTGTGTGCAAATGTTAGGCTGAAGCCAGTGTCAAAATGGAGACTTTAATGATCATATATCTTTGCATATAGGTTGATTATAACCCGTAAATGAACATAGGCTGTTTTTTGTTTATTTTATTCAAATATTTTTCTTAATAATTCAAAATTTCATTATTTTCATAGAGAATAAATGAACATTTTTTTCGTATAATATTTTAAAATGGTTAAATTTACTTTACCATTGCTAATACTTCATCGTTGCCAAAACTAAATAAAAATTTGGAATAATAATTTTTACTCAACAATTTATTTTCAAATGAAAAATTTCCACGTGAAAAATGAAAATGAAATTAATTATTTAAGAAACAGAATATGAAATGACGTCACATTAGAAACAAAACTTGAGTTTTTAAATATTTGATAATAATACAAGGTGCATAAATACGAGTAAGCATGGAAAGCATGCGAATATAATGTTATATATCAAAAATAAAACAGATTTGCTTGGATGTTGAAATAAAATGATCTTGGGTTATCAAATTATTTGTGATTAATTTCTCTATTTTTGTTCTTTTTCTATTTCACATGAAATGAATTATTTTAAATATATGTGTTGTAAATTAAAGTTCTGTGTTTTAAATGAAATGAGTGAAAGATTTAAATTTTAATACGAATTCAATACGAATGATGGTGATAGGAATAATACTTGGCGGTTTATCGTCTGCATACGGCTAACATAAAAGTACCATATTTTTAATTTAAATAAAAAAAAATAAAAAAAAAATAATTAAAAAAAAATAATAAAAAACATTGAAAAGATATTGGACGGCAAATGTCAATAATACGCACCGCAAAATTATCCGTATAGAAAATCAGAAAATCTTATTAAAAATAACTTTATTTTTTAAAATAAAGTTGCATTTTTTCATAACAGCTAAAGATTTAATATGATTGCGTCGAAGTAATAGCATTTTTCCTCTATCATTTTCCCACAATCAAAACACATTTGTAAATGGTCATTTCGAAACGGAATTTAATTTTACATTTATTTTAGCTTTAAAATAGTAAAAACGTTGTTGTAATTTTTAAATATAGCTTTTTTTAAAGTTCTGTTTCATAATAGATTTTTGTAAAGTCTTGTAGGTTGAGAAAAATAGCATAGATGTTTAAGTAAAATTACAATATTTTTAAAACCTTAAAAAACAACAACGTCATCGAAACGAAAATCAATTTTACCGACAAATTCGCGTAATGCAAAAGCAAAGAAGAAATCAAAAAGTAATGAAACTTTTCTTCCAGCCGAATTATGTAAACTTGAACAAGCCGATCGTGCCAATTCATAATATTATAAACGTGAAAGCGCTTTGTATATAGTAGAAAAGGTGTTCACATATAGGTAGAAAATTTCCGAGAATAGGAAGGTTAGGGATCTGTAATCGGGTCCATAGCCAATTTGCTTTTTTTGATCAAGTGAAATTTGGCGCAAAATTAAATACATTGTTGTAACCAGATTTGTTTTTGCGTGGTAAACACTTAATGGTATTTTAGATAATCATTTCCTCGCTCCCCTTTGATGCCAACTATGATTGTAAAACATATTAAAAAATATCAGACGATAATTTTCTAATTTTCTTATTACTTCATGATGTAAATAGACATCCTGGTTCATCCTTTAAACCTGAATTAATCATACCATTGTCGTCCAGTTTATAATCGTAATCGTATCCTATCCTAATCCTAACAATAACTTTAAACAATATTCTTTGAAACGAATATGTAAATTAAATCAATATCCATAAATGGAATGAATGGAAAATAGAATAAATAGAAATGGCAAAATAAAATAACAAGAAAGTACATTTATTCGACACTTAACCCTAGAAAAAGCGTAAAAAATTTCAAGCGCACGAAATAAATTATCCTATATATACTAACAAAAATATGTAAATTTAGATCATCAGATTGGTGTTGTCGGTAGTTATTTGTTTAGAGTGTCCTTGACGTGATAGAAAAAAATCGAGGTTAAATTCGGAAGAATTTAAAGTGCTTTCTAGCAACCCTTATTTACATTTTAGAATCGCATCCGATTGTTATATCTTTATGAAATATCTATCAATGTATAAAATCCACAAGCAGCTTGTTCAATATTTACACCACTTAGCAAGAAGCACTTTATTTAATATATACATAAACAAGACATAAAATAATAATGTAGTAGGAAATATATAACACATGTCTATACAAATAAACAATATAATAATGCCCATTTAGAAATGAATACATATACAAATTTTACACCAAATACCACTTAAAATGCACTGTTGTATAAAAGAATTCTCTCAGTGTTATTTTTCGTTTTACGAAGAGGGATTCGTTGATTTTCACGATTTTATTGGGCCCTTCTGTTTTCATTGGAAGCAGTTTCATTTTCGCGATTGTATATATTATTTGGCATGAAATTTTACTTTTTTAAGACTGGGTTATGTTAAGGCCCCTATAGCAAAGAAATACCGTATTGACTCCTATAAAATGTGATAACGATTCGGTTAACTATATATGTTTTTAATTATCGAATGAAATGCTTTGCTAAATTAATGCATTTATTCTAATGCATTAAATCTTCATATTGTTAAATAATATTTGTTCATAAGGAGTAAAATTATTTTTAAGATTATATAGTTATCTTTTAATTTTAAAGGCACTCTGTAAAAAAAAAAAACTTTATAAATATCAGATAGATAATTTTAAAAACACAAAAGAAAGAGACATAAGTTGAACAACACATATTTATTCATATATAAATAAAAGTTAAAAATAAATAGTTTATGTAATATTAATGGTTTGTGCACAACCTTACAAAATATCGTATTGACTTTAGAATCAGCTAGTTAGGATTTAGAATTTAATATGAATATTGACACAACAAATCTTAACAGATAAATTGATCAAACTGAGAAATTTAACAGATGATCTAATAAAATTGATTAGTTAACATATGCTTCTATCGTATGAAATGTAAAAACTAAAAAGTTCATAATGAATATCACATAAGTTCATTGGCCACAAATTTATAGCTATCTTTATCATAAATGATGAGCTTTCGCTTTAGTACCATATCACGAATTGTTCGTCCTGAATTAACCATAATCAGAGGTTAAAATTTCAATGAATAGCTTTCTTTATCAGCAAATATTGAAACAGAGTTTATGCTTGCTGAGAGACCGTTATTTTGAGTAGCAACATCAGAATAGATAAAAAGTGACAACTTATCATGAGAAAGCAGATCTTTACCAGCTCAGAACACTTCTGTAAGCCTTTGAACATTATTCTGGATACGAGATATTTTTCATATCTTTCATTGAACACATCTGCAGCCATTCGTGAGATTTATGTATTAAGTTTTTACATACTATACTTATTTATTTTACTTAAAAATCATCCTTCAATTTCTGTTCAACATTTATGAGTAAACTGTATTGAAAGGACTCTACTGCTGAACTAAAGGTGAAAATAAGCACTCGCCAGTCGCCACTCGTCGATTAAACTTTAAAAACTGGCGATTAAATATATGGAAAGAACCGGCCAAATGCAGGATTTCCCGATTACCATTTCCCTCTAAATTTCGCGATTTTTCCGCATCCATTGGACGGAATTCATAATTTTTACGCTCCCGTTCGAAGAAATTCATGGCTTTTACGCACCCGTTCGAAGAAATTTATGATTTTCCGTACATAATCGACGAAATTCGTGATTTTTACGTGCCGGATCGATAAAATTATATATTTTTAAGCACATGATCGACGAAATTCATGATTTTTACGCTACCGAATGACGAAATTCATGATTTTTACGAGCCCAATCGACGAAATTCATGATTTTTAAGCACCTGATCGACGAAATTCATGATTTTTACGCTCCTGATCGACGAAATTGATTATTTTTACACGCCCGATTGACAAAATTTATGATTTTTACGCGCTCGATCGACGAAATTCATGATTTTACATGCGCTATCGACGAAATTCATGATTTTTACGCGCCCGATCGACGAAATTCGTGATTTTTACGCGCCTTATCAACGAAATTAATTATTTTTACACGCCCCGATCGACAAAATTTATGATTTTTAAGCACCTAATCGGCGAAATTCATAACTTTTTACGCTGCTGATCGACGAAATTCATGATTTTTCCGTGCCCAATCGACGAAATTCATGATTTTTACGCGCAGGATATACAAAATTCATTATTTTTACGCACCCGAATGACGAAATTCACGATTTTTATGCGCCTGATCGACGAAATTCGTGATTTTTCCGCCGCCGATCTACTAAATTGATTATTTATACGCGCCCGATCGACAAAATTTATGATTTTTACGCGCTCGATCGACGAAATTCATGATGTTACACGCGCTATCGACGAAATTCATGATTTTACACGCGCTATCGACGAAATTCATGATTTTTACACTCTCGAATGACGAAATTTGCAATTTTTTCTGAAACTAATTGCCAAAATAAATACAATTCGTGAATTTGTGGAGATTTTGGCTTGCTATCCACAGGTGGTGCATGTGTAATGCATATCATGTTGTGGATTATTATTTAGTGCATAAACATACCTATTTTATTATTGTCAGACCTTAATTCTAGACAAATAATTTTTTTTAAAGGTACCTAAGCTTAGTACCTAAGCAAGTACCTAAGCTTAGTGTGACTTATATAGATAGCTACATAAGCATGTTGTGTAGACTTTACTGTTAACTTATTTTAAAAGTTAAAATAGATTGGAAAGTAATATCTCAAGTTTATACAAAACAATATAAATTAAAATATTTTAATTTAGTACATAAATTACTTTTTTACTGTTAAAAGTCATTGTATTTTTAAAAATTAAATATTCAGTGACACAAGTGTACTTACTGGCTACTGAAGAAATTATTCTCATTAGCCAGTAACTGGCTACTAAAAAAAATCAACCTGCCGGCCAGTGGCTACTTAGCGAAATCCCTTATTTTCACCTTTATGCTGAACCCGTTTAGTTCAACAGTAGGCCAATCATAAAAAAAAGTTATTTATCAGGAGCACTTTCGTGGACTTGTTTCCACTCAAGCGTCCTGTAGCGAAGAGACCAGACGCTAACGGAGAAACGTTGAAGTCCCCTGTTTCGCGCCGAAACTATAATAACCAATCAGAGGCCTCCACGCTACTACAGCGTTCAAAACTCCGGCGCTTATAATGCCACAGGAAAAATGCTTAAAGATTAAACATGACGACTCGCAACGCAAGTTTGCGATCGCTAAAGCTAGTGCGTCGATGGAAAATAGTTAATATATGATTGGCAACCGCTGATTGAATTAAAGATGGCGTATGTTTACAAACTAAAAGAATACAGAAATTAATGTTATGGTTGCCGAAGAAATGAAATTAAATTTAGAAATGAGAATTAATTAAAAATGGGAAGTAAATAATTTAAATTTAAAAATAAATAAATTAATCTAGCATAAATAATTTTTAATAATTAAAAGAAAAGCAGATGTTATGTTCGTATCATAACACTCTGTATACAGTACTCTTTGGAGTGTTAAACGAAAAGTATCAACACAGAACTCGATTCCTCTATTACAAGCGGGTCGAGATTCGAGATCAGCCCCAGTAGAAGTGCCAGAACTTTGTTTTTTAAATCAGTGCTTAAATGTTGCGCGCTGAATGTCCAGTGGTGTAAAGGCCTTATGCGGTCTATTTCTAGCATCACAGAATGCGAGAATACTTTATGTGTGCTTTAAGGCATAGCCTCCCCTTAAGTTGCGTACATTTTTACCACAACTTTTTATTGGAAATTTGCGCCCAATTAAAAGTAGACAATTATTACCAACTAGCTGTTACCCGTGACTTCGTTCACGTAACATTAAAAGAACTAAAAAGAAATGAGCTAGTATTTGTCGAGAATTAAATAAAAATCATGCACTCGTGACATCATAATTCACTTTTATATTTTAACAGAATAATAAGGCTACTATAAATTGTGACTCGTGCTGTAGCCAGTATACACGCCAAGACACATTGCCGCTATCATTATCTGATTACGCGTGAAGGTTTCGCTGTGGTAATCCATTGTGAAATTTAGTAATTTTTGAAATTCAATATTTGAAAAACGGCATAATCATTAGAATTGAAATTTATATCAAGAAAAATACAATTTTTTACTTTTCTAACGCAGTTTGTGTAACAATTTTCTGACAAATACTTTTCGAGCTACTAATTTGTTCAGTAACTTCAAACGTTTCATTTTCCGAGATTAATCTGTGGCAATGATTAGCGAAAAAGCCAGTCGTCAGCAACGCGTAGCGTTTCATTAGAGAGGATTCTGTAAAAAGGTGATTCGGTTGCGAAAACTGCAATTTAAATATTAATTATCGCTGTTGTACCGTATCACAAGACACAATGAATTGCAATGCGTTTCTCCCTAAAAGAACTTGTTTCTCTCCACCAACGAAAGCACCAAGAGCTGCAAACATAAACCCGCCAAACCTTTCCAAGTGTTAATGCAGCCAACAAGGATGGCACGGTTTTTGTTTATGCACAATTTTAGCGAGAAAACTCCATTTTCGAATACATGTTAGACCGAAAACAGGATGTTAGTTTTATTTTATCAAGAAACAGTTTATTTTATTATAAATCACACTCAACTGTGTTATAGAACACACAAAATTTTATTATGAATCACACTCATTTTTTATTATAAACATACACAAATTATTTTGTTATAAAACACACAGAATGCTTAATTTATTGTAAAACACTAAAAATGTTTAATTTATTTTAAAACACGCACATTGTCAAGAATACAACTGAGATAGATATTTTCTAATAACGGAGGGTTTTGAAGAATACGCAATATCGGGTCTATTGGCCAAAATCACCGGATTGCCACGCCAAGCCCAAAATAAACCCCAATGCGTCAGACCATATTATTAGCATTCTTTAGCCTCCTCTTTTCGTAAGCCCTGTACGATGGAATTCTTAGCCTTCTTGGAAAGATGCCAATATTTTGCATGTCAGATTTTGCTAATGTTGTCGGTCTTTTTAATCTAGTATTATACAGAACATACGTTCGAGGAAGAACAACTCATGCTGTTTCGTTTTCGTTTATAAATCATTGGGATTCCTTTATAATTCATTTGGAGAAAATGAAGAGTCCCCATTTCTCGGGCGACGGTGACAGCGTTTATTCGCCAGATTGCAGACAAGCCCCACCCCTTTCACATGCAACATCTGTGCATTTTCCATTATTCATCTCCGCCGAATTTCTGGATAAAGTGGAGTTGTAAATTGAAAAATCAGAAAAGAACCTTTTTTGATTTTTCCTTTTACGATTTAAAGAAATAGTATAAAGCTGCCCTGATAGCGCAGGTAAAAATTCTATCATGATTGGCAATGGGCATTGTTGAACCAAAGGCTGCTACATTACATTTAGTAATTTATTCACATTGTCTCAAGATCAACACTACTTAGACTGGAGGAGGAAATCAGAGTATAGCCGAGATCAGGGGCTGGACGTGAATTCTACTGAACTCTTCTATTCCTCAATCGTCCGGACTAAGTCACTTTAAGTAATATAGTAAAACACTTTTCTATATACTAGCACATAGTAAAACACTTTTCTAAAGGGCCCCTAGAATTTTTTTTTCTTATTAAGAAGTCAACGAGGAGAACTTAATACCATACAGGTGCTCACTCGTGAACGAGAACAAGGAAGGTGTGTTTTTAAGTACATGCCGAACAGTTGCCGAACAGTTGATGTCGGTTAAGGGGCTTCCGAGTTGCGATCAACTTTACGCCCAGTCTATATGTGAGTAACCTGTCTTGTAAATATTGAGCCGTTGGGAAAAGTTAAACGTAGTATTAACTACACAAGAAAGAACAATTAAAAATAGAAGAAAAATTAAACAATGGGAATAAAAAAAAGTAAAGCTATAGAGATTACGGAAAGAGTCTAATAAATGGAAAAAGTAAAATGGTATAGCTGTAGTTAAAATTAACTACTGAAAAAAGTTGAAAAAGTGTAAAATAGGGTTCGGAACATGTTCAAAAACAGTACATAAATGCCAGGTGATAAAGGCAGGCAAAGCTAAGCTTTAACAAAAATAGCACTAAAAGAACAAACATATATAATATTTACAAATTTTTTTTATTTATAATTAAATTTTATTATTATTTTGTATAGCATAGGAATAAGATATATAAAAGTAAGAGAGAGAAATTTGCAGAATGGTGAGCACTAATGATCATAATCAATAATGCAAGAATATTTTGGACGCTTGCGGTGATGTGGTTCGAATGCGTCATAATCCGGCAATTCTGCGATTATATGATTAGGGAGGTCATATAATTTTTCATAAATTTTTTTGGCAAGGTGGTTGATTCTTTTATTTAATGTGGTAGTTTTGAGGTCTCTGCGAACAGTGCTATTACGGAGATAGCGAGAGGCATTTCTGACAGTACGCAGATTTTTGTTATGAAGTTGGCTGAGGTTTTTCATGGAGGATTTGCAGATATAGCCCCAGACCGGACAGGCGTAGGTGATAATTGGTAAAATGCAGGAATTATAAAGGAGAAGTTTGTTATGGATAGCCAGTGTTTTACTATTAAGAAGAGGTTTTAGTGCAATCATAGCTCCAGCGACTTTCCCCCTGATGGTGAGGATATGTTTTTTGAAAGAAAGTCTTTGGTCAAGGGTGACCCCCAGGTACTTTGCTTCATTAGTCCAAGGTATAGTGGTATTATTAATGGTTATTCTATTGGGATATGTTAGTTTTCTAGAGAAATAAACGGCAGCAGTTTTGTTTTCATTGATTTTAATGCGCCATAGGTCGCACCAGTCTAAGAAGGCATCAATGTGAGTCTGTAGGTACCTGTAAAGTGTGTATGGGTGATGAGCGTAAGCGTAGATTGTAGTGTCGTCCGCATACAGTGCAAGGTGGGTGTTAAGTGAACGAGGAATGTCTTTAAAGTATATGTTGAATAACAAGGGTCCGATGACGCTCCCTTGGAGGATGCCTGCTAAGATACGGAAAATGCTAGAAAGAATGTTGTTAATGCGGACGCGAAAAATGCGATCGCTAAGGTAAGAGAAAATAAGGTGTATAAGTCTAGCAGGGAATTGAAGCCTAATTAGTTATTTTAAGTACATAATAATAATACTTTTTTACTAAAAAAAAAAAAGAGATTACTTATTTTTATTGATGTGAGTTTATTTCTTTTATCCAGTTGTTGTTGTGTTTATTTGCTATCTCGTATTACGGAGGTAGTGGTTTATTCGGGCAATTCAAATTCAGCTGTGTTTATTTTAGTGTATTAAAAGTGCACAACCGTGTTATAAAAGGTATATGTATATTTTTCTCGATGTAAAAGAATTTATGTCGTCTAACTCTTTATTCATAGTATTTTCGCTATTTTTCACTATCGGTAATAACATTTTTTTATCTAAATTTTATTCAAAAATTGTATCTCAGAGTTGGAATTTGATTATATTACTTATTATTAATAATTTTAAAAAAATTATTATTATTCGGAACGAAAATTATTGTCGTTATTTTTGGTATATTTATGTATTATGGAAGTAGTAGTTACTTCTATTTATCCCAACAGTAAAAATCATTACACTACTTTTTTTTTTTTTTTTTTTTTTTTATCAGTTTTTAACTTGAATTATCATAAAAATTGAATCAAAATTTAAAAATATATTATTAAAAGTTTTCTTTATTCTATTAAATCCTATCATACGTAATCTATATAATAAAAGCAAAACAAAGGAAAACAAATACGGGCTAACCACATCTTTTTCCATATATCAAGCGGCCATTTTTATACAAAATTATTTTTTCGAATAAAATGGCATAACTGTTACATTTTTCGAAAGATCTTTCAAAAAAAATTGTTTGCTTGAGAGATGAGGTACATTAAAAAATGTACAGATTCTGAGATAACATCAGTGAAAATTGAGTTAACAGCAGAATATCTCAGTCCATTAAAGTAAACAAACAAAATATTCATTCATCGTGAGTCATAGAAATATGAACCATGGAGGTCGCAAAGCAAGATCTCCATGGTAAATTTACAGCGCTATCTGGTGTCGAAAAAAAAATTCGCATCTGTAAACATGGCATACGTAATAAGAAAAAAAAGAGGCATCCCCATTTCGTTCGTAGCAGACTATATAATTTATTTCACTGAAATAATAACGATGATTTTTATACATTGTAAAACTAGTTATAGCACGAAAGGAACGCACCTCATTTGCCACGTTTAACGTACAATTTCCAACTTGTTGATAATAAACATTGAAAGCTGGCAAATGTACAAAGTGAGTTTTTCGTTTCGTGTTTTTTTTTTTTTTTTTTTTTTTTTTTTTTTTTTTTTTTTTTGGTTGATGAGATTACGAATTTCTTTTACATAAATATCTGCAAATAATTTAAGGCTGCTCTCAAATCCAAACTGGCTACTTTACGACAGATTTTTTTAATTCACATTTGTTCGGAAAGGCACGAAAGTGCAGGTGTTCTTATTCAGAAACTTTGTAATCGTAAGACGTTTTCCATTTTTTGGTAAATGCAGAAGGTCTTGCAGAAAATACTGTCAAAGTCGGCGTTTTGAACTGAATTTCTTCAGCCGCACTCAGAGAATGGGGGAAAATGTGTCGTCAGGTGACTCATTTTGATTCTAAATCTCGTCAATAGTGAGGCCTGTACATTTTGTGCCTTTGCATTAAAAGGTGAGTCAGGAAATGCGTTAGAAAGTTTTAAATATTTCACATTTTAAATGTGCATAATAATGTATATGAGAGATTTTGAAAATGCACATTTATATTTTGAAATATTTAACTTGCTTCAGCTTTTCGTGGGTTTAATAAAATTTAAATTTACATTTATTATTAGTATTTTAACAGACTTATCAGCATTTTAAGAAACGTTAAAAAAAAAAAAAAATCACAAACAATTATTTCATGGGTACATAAACAGGGTACAGAATGCACTTTTAACTAATTAATTTAACAAAATTTTCGTTTATTTCTCGGCAGTATGACAGTAACGTGAATCAGAAATTTTCAATCCTGTAATTAAACAAACTGGAAACGAACTCGCAATCAGATTATGTATTTCTTTTAATGTTTAATCCTATTTTCTATTCACTTCTTGTAATTTAAAATTACGAATGTTTTTGTAAAAAATTATTTGTTGTAAATATTAACCTCATATAATAAATATTCAATTAAATTAAATTGTTGAACACATTATATTCTATATTTGAAAAATATATCCATTGTTTCATAAAAGAATCTCTTTAAAATATTCATATTCTTCACGCCATTATAAATTATAAGAAGTAAACAGAAAATAACAAAGATTAAAAATTAAAATAAATACATAATCTGATTAGTTTCATTAAAAAATTTCATAACGCTATGAGTTTGTTTAATAAAAGAATTGAAAATTTCTGATTGCCGTTACTGTCATACTGCCGCGAAATAAAAGAAAATTTCAAAGGTTAATTTCCGGTCCTGAGCATGGAGATCCCACTGACCCGTCCACTGCATAATTTCCGTCTCCACCGCCGATCGACGATTGAGATTTTTTACGCTTTCTGATTATTTGTAAAAGCAAACGTTTCTTAAGTAATTTCCGGTATTTTGGAGGATTATGAAGATATAAGAAGCTATAATATAAGAAATTAATATATTATTAGATTATATAGGGATTAGATTCAACAGAAATTAATTAGATTATATAACTATAATATTTATTATCTTACAGTTATAAATTAATTAGATTATATAGAAATTAATAGATATTATATAAGAAACCAAGTTCAACCGGAAATGACTTAAGAAGCGTTCGGTATTACAACTAATCAGAAAGCATGATAATCGCAATCGTCTATCCTATCCGCGCACAGTGTGGTATTTAGTCCCAAAATTATTTTATACTTCTAAAAGTTACACATCTACGTTTTTATTAGCTCACAGGCTATGAGAGCTAATGTGCCCGCCGGTTCTGTATGTACGTACGCATGTACGTACGTATGTATGTATGTATGTACGTATGTATGTACGTAACGCGATAACTCTTGATCGAAATAACCGTTTTGCTTCAAATTTTGTTTATAGGTCCATTGTGATAAGGTGCTTCTCTGATTAGTTTTGGCGGTTCATCGGTTAAGTATAAAGGGGGTGAACGGGGGGCTAACTCCCCCTTAATTTAGATAAATGAGTTTTTCATGCAGAATTATCTGATTTTCTTCCAATTTTGTATATATATTCATTGTAATAAAGAACTTCTCAGGTTAGTTTTGGGGGTTCATTAGTTAAATATAAAGGGGGGAATGGGGAAATGATCCCCCTTAATATATAGTCGATTTCCTTATTTTTCGAGAGTCAAGAGTAAAATATACAATTAGTGTGAAAAGCCTGTGATCTGAATGTCCTCAGTTTAACTGAGCAGTTTTCTTTTTTATTTGAATTGTACGTTGAAAACGGTAAAATAAAGTCTTATTTATAAATGAAAGCATTTATTCATCAGTTTCATCACTATTACTGTCTTTAAGGATATTAACATTTGTAATATCACTTTCTGATAACAGATGTAAAACTTCAGAAGATAAGGGCTTTCTTTTCTAGTTTGTGTTGCATTTCATGCCAGTTATTATTGGGTCAGAAGTTAAAAGAAGCCTATTCAGGACATCAATGTACAGGCCACTCGCGAAAACTTTCTTCTGTAGTTTAATTTAAATGACCTAATATGTTTATTGCGAGCCTTTGCAACCTCTTCAGATAGTTGGCCTATTGGCAGAATAGCTTTTTTTATAAAGTCTGCTCCATGACGAAGTACCTTGTGCATTGTAGGGGACATGGGATAAAAATCATATAGCGACACATACAGTTCAGCCGTCTCTTATCAATATTTTTCAAATTCTTCTGTATTAATTTTGTATTAGTATTGTTTTCTCCAAATATTGTCCTTGTTTTTATGAGTAGCTACCCATTTTTGTTTGAATTGATTTTTAATAACGGAGAGCTTTTGCTTCATCTCAGCTATCCTTGGATCACCTTCAGAATAATTTCTCAATAATTTTTGCTGCATAAATTGATGATTTCCATCAAATGTTGACTCATTTGAGCATTGCATGATGGTATACAACTCATTTCGAGTCATAGATCTCAATTTAGAAGGTCCTGTTACCAAAATGAATAAAAGAATAAACAGCAGTAATTTATATAAAAAATTGTTGGAACAAACAAAAAAATTCGTTAAAAATAGGGGGGCGGTTTCGGGCGGCTGATTTTTTTTATAATTGCCAGGTATACTAAGTACTGCATATTACACAATAGTTTTCATCGCTTAAATATGTTTAAAAATATAACAAAATCCTTTCTAAATATTATAAATAATTATTTATGCCACTATTAACTATACCTAAGTTGTCGACCATATAGACAAAAAATCTGCAGGATATTCATTAGGTAAATGTAGTGTGTATAAAGTATAAACCCAGTTCAGAATAATCCATCACAACAACAACCACTAAATTGTTTAGATAATAAACTGCAAGAGATTTTAAAACACTAAAATCTGAGCGCATCGTAAAATCACAGGACCACTGGAAGCGAACGACAACTTCGGATTGATCGCGTGTCGCGCTGCGTTGTGCTAGCGCATTGCACGTTTCGCCTTTGGATGCAGTAACTATTAAGCTTTTTGAGGAATAATATACAGGGTAGGAAACCGATTAAAAAAAAATCATTTTTGGCCATGTTTTGGGACTAAATACCACACTGTGCCGCGGTGGACAGGGAAATTAAGCCCGTCCACTACCAAACACTTTAGTTCTAATCGCCACCACTGCAACTCCGGTGGCGCTACTTTGTGCCATCCTGTAACACGCGAGTGTCTTCTCTTCGGCAAGTTAATTGGTATTTGCCGAGAAGCCATGGTGGCCAAAAATACAGTTAACTAATCTATGAAATTCAAGGAAACACTGCATGCACAATAAAATAACTAAAAAAAATATCAATATACACTAGCAGATAATAAATATAACATGAAAGAAAAATGTAAACTGGATTTATATCATAATAAATAATAATAACTGATCACTGTTTCTTTTTAGCGTATAGATCCCTAACGCTCATTTTTTAATTCATTTATAAAAAGAAACAGCGATGGATGAGAGAAAAAAAAGAGGAAAAATATATATCCTTTTTTTTTTTTTTTTTTTTATAACTTTAAAACCAACTTGTATAGCAAAAAAAATACTGTGAATAGATCTTACCTGGGATTTATCAACACAAGTATAAAAGGTAAAGATTTATGCAAATTATTTAAATTGTTAAGAATGAAACTTGACATTTCTTTTATTCATTTAAAAAAATGAAACCAATATTGCAAGACAATTTAAGTTTTTTTTTTTTTTTCTTTTTTTTTTTTTTTTTTAACTGGTTTACTAAAAATTAAAAACTCAGATTAATATTTGTATCCAAAACACCTTAAAAAAACAATCTTGCCTTAAATATTCATAAAAAAAATCATATTTTACAACTAAAAAAAAATGCAAGATAAAATAATCATATTTATACCATATTTGATGTGAAAGTTCAAAAATTAAATTAACTTAAATTTCAACCTGCATATTTAATTAAGATGGTTTTGGTAAAAGGCAAACACAAAAAGAACATAACTAAAACTCTGTTATTAAATATATTCTTTTAAGAATAGAAATGCAATAATTTAACCAAATAAAAATTATTACTGACTGAGAGAGAAAAAAAATTAATTATATTACAAGAGAAGTATGAAGGTTGAAATGTGCATTTTAATCAAAGCCACAGTTTATTTTTTTTTTATTTATTTATTTAAAGAAAAAAAATTTTACTGTGAGTGAGAGAAAGTTACAATATACTAACATTCTATTCATCCTTCATACTTATTAATTTGAAAACCATGGACCACAAAAAAATATTCATTATCGCGCCGATAATTAAAAAAAAAAATAATGCCATGTAAAATCACTGAGAGCCTAAATATTTTGTAATTATCTCACTCTTGTAAGTGAAGCATTGATTATTTTTTTTGTACACACTTGAGACACTGCAGACACCACGACCACTCGTTTTCTTTTTTTTTTAATTTCACTTAGCACAGCACTAGACGATAAATCGACAAAAACACTTAGCACGTGTTACTTATATAAATTTTATGAAGTGTATAGATTGAATCACAATTATCGGGAGTGGTGCACACGTAAATGGTGGGCTGCATAGAAAGAAAAACACACGATTGCACTTATGAAGTTGCACGGGAAAGAAAAACACACGATTGCACTTATGAAGTTGCACGGCAAGGCACTTGTATCACACACAAAACACAATCACGAATCGAGCACGGCCAGTTGATGATCAGGTGAGGTAGCTAGGGTGTTGAGCGTTGAAACCATCTCTTAGAGCACAGCTGGACAGGAGGATGACTTTTAGAGAGGGGGGCAGCACTTCCAGAAAGAGCAGGTTGTCAGCAGAGATGAGAGGGTGAAGAAGGACTCCCGGTAGAAAAGCGATCCAGCATGGCAGGTGAGGGGGCTGTGATGACGAGTTCCAACTGAAGCGAGGCCGGAGTCAGGTACATCGCGCTGCGAAGAGATGGGGGGGGGGGGGGGTGACGCGCAGAGGCAGGAGAAAAAAAACACCGTTGCGATGAGCGAAGCGTATCTATCAGGAACGGAGGGTGAGACTTTGCGACGGAAAAAAAATGTTCAAGCGGTGATGTACGGTGCCTGAGTACCTCCCCTTGTTGGAAGAAGTTGGTCTCTAGGTAGAGACATCGGCGAAGACGCACCAGATTTTTATGAAGAAGAAGGTCTTTCAGATTTTATAAAGAAGATCTTTCGGTGACTGTCACGTTGAAAATTTATAATTTCAAAAAATGTAGATGGTTACGTATAAACGGTTGTTGACAGCACAAGAAGGAATGCAGTTGACACACGAGCACAGAGAAGAAGCATGATTAGCGATGAAGGTGATTTATTTGGAACCAATAGTCAAGAATAGTATTATGCATGAAGAACACATAGACGAAAGCGCAAGGGGAGGTACTCCACAAAATCAGCAGAAGAAATTGACAGCTGGTCTGGTCAAGTAGAAAAGGCCGAAGTGATGATGTTTTAAAAGTTACATGTACGGGTGTTGGCGCGGAAAGCATGATAAAATCGCCAGTACTTGGCGAGAGAGTTTTTGGAGACTGCGGACGGAAGCGTATGGGAAAAAACGATAAATGCTAGATTCTGTCTATGATACTGCATTCATTTGAGAATGGGGGGAAGGGTTGTAAAGATTCTTTCATGGAGACAGAAAAGGAAAAAGAAAAGAAAGTAATTTTGGGATTGGCGTTTGATTTTGCTAAAAGACAGCTGCAATTAACGGTTACATATGACTCGAATCTAATAACAGGATGTGAAAGATATGAGCTTGCATATTACAGTTTACATGTGGGCGAGAGATATTTTAATTAATTCTTTTGAGAGCGGATGAGAAGTGCAAATGCTTCCATAAAGAATATCGGTTATACGTTACATTACTTTAATAAGTAGAGCACAGCTGCTTATATATTTTGTCTAATTTTTAAGACAGATGCACTTTTGATTTCATGAGAAGGAAACGGTTGAATTAGAAATATGTGAACATTTGTAATTTATTTTTAGCATAACCGCAAAGTGAAGGACTGAGAAGTTTCTGATGTATGCGAGTGACTTGGATTTTAGAATGAAGAAAGTAGATTCGTTATCTAAATTAAATCAGAAATAGGTTTTAGTTAGCATATTGAATTTTGGGGGGGGGGGAATTACAGACATTTAAAATCTATAAACTATAATTGTTTATTATTTTTAATTATTTATAATTATTTATTTATTTGAGGGGGAATGAATGAATCTTTATGAATTTTTTTTTTTTATCTCTATTTTGGGGGGGGGGAGGAGAAGCATGCAATCAATACATGTATGCTAGATGTTGGAAGAGGAATGGAAAAGCTTATGTTAACTTGTTAAAATTTTGAGGGGGGGGGTTTGAACTGAAAGCAAGATATATGACAAACGTCTTTGTCATATATATCACCCCATTGACCAGAAAAGCTGTACTGTTTACAGTACAGTTTTAAAAAAATATATACAATACAATTATACTCTCCCCAAGCTTAAAATAATACATACATAATATAAAACAAAATACTTGTAAAATTATATGAGTTGCAACAGTATAAAGTATTTTGTTACCTCAATAGTCTGTAACGTCAGTCCATAAAATATAAAACATAGTGCACTACCTTCGAAGATTTTTTTTTTTTATATCTTCGTCCTTTTATTTTCTGTTTTGTTCTTTTTCTTTCTGGTACCAGCTTTAAAAAGTTACTATTTAACTAGACATGTCTAATGATAACTGAGCACAAAACAGTACACATTTTCTCAATTTGTTGCACTTAAATACTATAATTACTACTTAAGTATAATATGAAACACAAATGAAAACAATTAAAAAAATAAACACAAATAACACATAACATAAACATATATCCTTAAAAATTAACTTGAATTATATGAAAAAGTGAAAATGGATTAACTCAAGTGTAGTGTACTGAAAAGTTGTTTGAAAAAGTTTTAAAATTCGTGCAAGCACAGGACGGTAAAAAAAAGAGGTGCATGTGGCACGCCCATAAAAAGGGACCGCCCTTAATCTTGTCAATGCATGACAAGTGTGATGTCTCAGGCTTAGGGCCTTACGACATAGGTGAGGAGGGCAGTGATGAGAGTCCACATCATTACAACATGAACTCCCTGCTCCCCAATGAAGATCGCACTGATCCCCACACAGGAGCACGATTCGGGAACACATATACTTTTGGGGAAAGGGAATATTGTGAATTAGTAAACTAAATCACAATTGTCTCTCTAAACACAATCTGGTGAGGGGTGGTAACCTAAGGGCAAAAATTTAGAACGGTACCACTAGCCTGAAGGGGAAGAATTAGTAAAAATAAAAAAAAACAGATACAAGTGTATCTTCGGCAAATCCTAATGTATTGACAGTCCTAGAGTGTTGAGAGACCTAAAATATGTCATAATCGGGTATGATGAAGTGAAACTGTACAAGTCATGTAAGTAAATGCTTTAAGTTTGTTTAAGAGAACTTTTTTTTTTATTATTTATTTGAAAGATCTTATTTATATAAAATATTTGCAATGTTGTATTCAGTATGAATGAAAGTTTAAAGTGTGAGAGAAAAAGAATGTGAAAAGATTATATTTATCTACTGTTTATAAAATTGAATGAAAAATTAAAAGAATGGTGTGACCCGATACAAAATATTGTGTAATAGTGGTCTTCACAAAAAGACATGGACCAGCCGTGAAGTCAGGTGAAGACAAGTTATGCACAGTATGCGTAGAATCCTGGCCAGGGATAAAACACTTAGTATCAGATCATATTAAAAATTTAAAAGTTTTTTTTTTTTTTTTTAAGTTTATTATTATTATTTTTTTTAAATTTGTTACAAATTATCTTTTTCTTAAATTGTAGCGAGGGGCGAGAATGGTGTTAGAAGAATTATTATGTATAACATGACTTGCAGGATCACATAAATGTCCATATCGAGGTTGTGCTAGAAGAAGTCTATCAATATGTACCCTAAATGCAGTATCATCATGAGCATATAATCTTTTAATTGAAAATGAAACAGGAGAGTGTTTAAATGTTACAATATATGGACCGGTATATTTAGGTTTAAATTTGTCGACTGATTTTAAATAAACAATATCTTTTAAACATATATTTCTTAATTTAGCTTTTCGACTGTGAATTTTGTAACGTCTATCTTGAGCAGTCTTAATGTTGTTATATGCTTTGTCATATATTTTGTTTAAGTCATCTAGTAATTTATAAACTTCAACATGTTTATCTAGAAATGCTTGGTTGGTACTATGATCATATGTGTCAAAAATTAATGAAAGTTCACGACCAAAATGAAGTAAGTTAGGTGAAAATAGTGTAGAAGAGTGTGTCGAACCATTATAAAGTGACTTATGAATAAACAGAGCATTTTCAAAAGAGTGTCCTTCTTGTAGTAATGTGGTAACAGAATATTTAATAGATTTGTTAATTCGCTCGGCAATACTGTTAGATTGTGGGTGCGAGACCGAACTGTGATGTATTTTTATGCCAAGAGCATCATTAAATGCATTATAAATATGAGAAGTATATTGTGGGCCTAAGTCTGACAAAATACAGACGGGTCTCCCATAGGTAGTTATATAACTAAATAAGCATTTTACAACCTTGGGTGCAGAAATATCAGTGAGAGGATAGAGTTCGATGTGTCTTGAGAAGTGATCGGTTACAGTTAAAACATGTTTATTGTTTGAGAAAGGACCAAGTAAATCTGTACTGACTGTATGACCAGGATATCTTGGTGTGTATGTAGGTTGAAGAGGTGCGGGTGGAGTGTTATGGTGTTTGGCCTGTAAACATTTGACACATGAAGCTACAAAGTTGAGTGTATCTACATAGATGCCTTTCCAAAAATATTTGGATGTAAGAAATTCATAAGTTTTGGCCATACCAAAGTGTGACAGATGGGATATAGTTAAAACTTTACTTTTAAGTGAATCAGGAACTACAATGTGATATGAGAAAGTATTATTTATGATATCTTCCTTTTTGAACATTAATATTTTAGAATCAGGATGTATGAAGTAATTCGGGAATTTTGAAGAAGGTCCATTTTATAATATATGATCATAAATACTAGCTAAGGTAGGGTCTTTTTGTTGTTCAATGCAAAAAGTTTGATTTGATATCACCAATAATGGGTCTCGTTTTGTTCGTTCACCTGAGATGAGAAAATTAACATGACAACTGTTGTTATTAACAGATTTACAAATATCAGATGTTTCATGATCGACTATTGGAAGTGGTTGAGGATCATGGATAAGGTTAGGATTGGTTAGTAAATTTTCTTGGTTGTTGTCAAAATTACAGCGAGAGAAATAATCTGCTAGAACATTTGAAGATCCTGGAATGTGTTCAAAATCATACGAATATTCTGAAAGGTCAATTAGCCAACGGGTGGTTATGTCTGCTGGGTTTGTAGTTTTTTTGTATTTTTTTAGAGGTTTGTTATCCGACAAGATTAGGAATTTTCTGTTGTATAAGTAATATTTGAATGCAATAACAGATTTGTAAATTGCCATGAGTTCTAGTTTTAAAGCAGGATATTTTTTTTCAGAGGAATTTAAGGATTTAGAAAAGTATGCTACAGGTAGAAGATTTCCATTATGTTCTTGCAGTAAAACGCCAGAGATGGCAATGTTAGATGCATCTGTATTCAAATAAAAATTCTTATTCCAATCTGGTAACCTAACCATGGGTGAACCGAAGAAAATTTTCTGTATTGTTTTAAGTATGTCCTGATGTTTTTCTGTCCAGATGAATTTAGTTTTAGGAGTAGTTAAATCAATAAGTGGTTGCACTAGTTTGTTAAATGTTGGGATTAATGATTTATAGAAAGTTATCAAACCAATAAGCCTTTTTAGTTGTCTTTTTGTAGTTGGTGTAGGAAATGAAGTTATTTTTACAATGTTAGAATGGATTGGTGAAATACAATGATTTTCTATTTGAAAACCTAGGTAGTTGACTTTTGTTTGATGAAAGTTGCATTTATTAGGTGAAAGAGTGAGATTGTACTTGGAAAGGAGGTTAAAAATTTTGTCGAGTTTAGAACACATTTCATCAAAAGAATTCGCACCTATAATAAAGTCATCTTGATACGTATACACACCTTGTAGGTGTAATTCGTCAATTAAAGAGTCCATTAGAGCTTGAAAGATTGAGGCACTTGTCTTTAAACCAAAGTCTGCGGTAGGAAAAAGATCCAAACATGGTGGTAAAAGTTAGTTGATTGTGAAATTTTTCTGGTAAGTTAATTTGATGGTATGCTTGATGAAAGTCAAGTGTTGTAAAGAATGTGTAAGAAGAGAGATTAGCGATGATGTTTTGAATTTTTGGTAGTGGGTAAGATGATCCTTGAATTACAGTGTTTAACATTCGAAGGTCAAGTGCGAGGCGAAATTTTTGTTTACCAGTACCATCTGGTTTTTTTCTAACAAGTAACATAGGACAAGACCATTCCGAGCAATGTCTTTGTATAATTCCAGCTTCAAGTAATTGATTAATTTGATCTAATGCATCTTTTTGTAATGCCTGAGGTATTGGAAAAGGAAGTGTTTTTATAGGATAGTCATTAATAAATTTCAAATCTGGAATAAATTTATCTGTATGCCCAAGTGTATTTAGAGATTTTGAAAATACAGGGTAATATTTGAGTAACATTTCTTTTAGAATTTCAGCCTCATTGGATGGTAAGTGTTCAAGATTGAAATCAGTTGCAGATAAGTCTTCTTTTCTTTTTTTGAGAATGTCTTTAGAAGCTTGAATGAGATTTAAAAATTGTTGATCTGAGTTGTCTTGACTAATTTTATCTGGGGAGTACTCAATTATTTCCTCGACCTCAAAAAGTTGACCTATTTTAGCTTTTTTTTGAAGGTGAATGGGATTATCAGAATTGTTTTTAACCGAAATCAGGAAAAATGTATATTGTTGTGGAATTTTTCTTTTTCGCTTTGGATTTTTTGATTTTATTATAGCATCAAATCCTATTAAGTTGTCAACGGGTGAATTGTATTGAAATAAATAATCTTTGTCTGTGCTAATAGAATCTGTGAAAACTGAAATCCATTTTTGTTCCTGAGGGTTTAAGGAAACTCTACGAGTCAAAGCTACTATTTGATTTTTGAAGGAGATGGGTTGTGTACTACATTGATTTATCTCAGAAGATGGAGTAGTTTGTTTGTTTACCAAAGGAATCGATAAAGTGTTGTCAATATGGATAAGGTTTTTGACAGTGTTTACAACAATATTGAATCGTTTGATGAAATCATAGCCAATAATACCTTGGAAACTAGATGAATCTGGTATGTCTACGATATAGAAGTGGTGGTTGAAGTTTTTGTGCTGTAATTTAATGGAGGTTCTAATACATGCGGAGAAATCTACATCAGAATTGACTGTTTTGATGACAACACCAGTTGATAATCTCTTATATTTTAAAATTGTTTTTAATTCATCAAATAAAGACTGTGATAGTAACGAAATAGTACTTCCTGTATCGCAAAGTAGAGTAATATCTTTTTTTGCAATTGAGGCCTTTACAAGGGGGAGTGATGTTGAGTCTTTAATGACATTGTAAATAATTTTTGTAGTAGTGTCATCATATTGTTCTGTGTTTGTTTGTGTCGTTTCATGCTTAGAAATTTTTACAATATCACATGTTTGTGTGCTTACAGAATTTACTAGTCTGTTAAGTGAAATTTTTGGTAAGGACGGATCTGGGAAAAAACTGGCTGATGTGTAAACAGTAGTGGGGTGAGGTGCAAAGCCATCAGCAAAATTACACCTCTGACTTAGTTTTCCTGTTGTCGGTTGTTGTTGTTGTGAAATTGTCCTCGTCTTTGTGTATTTAAGCGTTTCCATTTGAAACAGGCTTGCGCTTCGTGACCACTTTTGAAACATAGCTGGCAAGTAGTGCGGTGAAATCTGTACGACTTATGTGGAGAGGGGCGTTTGTTAAAATGCGATTTTGAAATTTCCGTTTGTTGTGCATGCCAGCAAATTTAGTTTTGTAAGTTGCCGCGTCTTCTTTAATTTCTGGTTGTGTTTGGGTATTTACAGAAAGGGCGTTTATTTTCTCGGTTAGCTGCTTCAGCTGGTCGGCAAATATTGAATCAGTTGGGGAAGGGGTGGGGTGAGCATGCAAAATTTTTTCTCCGTACAAAATATCTTGTAGCGCCTGGGCCCTCAAAACTGCGGGTTGGTACTCTGTAATTCCTTCCTCTTGTATTTTAATTCTTAAATTGGATGGAATGGTTTCCAGGAATTTCATGTACTTAATTTTGTCACGCGCATTGGCGTCTTGAATGTCCGAATAAACTGTTGCAGCCAGAACATTAAGCCTATGGGCAAAGTTTTTAATGGTTTCTGCGGGTAAGAGCGTTAAGTTTGCAAGTTCGACTGCTACCTGTGACTTGCTAGGAGGGGAAAAAAATCAGCAAATTCTTTTTCAATAACATTTATGTCATTTGAGATTAATAAATCAGGGTTCTGTGTTAAATATTTTAATGCAGGACCAGTTAATTTACTTTTCAGCAAAGCAATTGTTGCTTGCAGGCTGTATTTATTTATTTGACTAACAGACCGTACTTGGTCGAAAAAGAATTTGAGTGATTCATGATCACCTTCAAAGTTCGGCAAGTTAATTGGTATTTGCCGAGAAGCCATGGTGGCCAAAAATACAGTTAACTAATCTATGAAATTCAAGGAAACACTGCATGCACAATAAAATAACTAAAAAAAATATCAATATACACTAGCAGATAATAAATATAACATGAAAGAAAAATGTAAACTGGATTTATATCATAATAAATAATAATAACTGATCACTGTTTCTTTTTAGCGTATAGATCCCTAACGCTCATTTTTTAATTCATTTATAAAAAGAAACAGCGATGGATGAGAGAAAAAAAAAAGAGGAAAAATATATATCCTTTTTTTTTTTTTTTTTTTTTATAATTTTAAAACCAATTTGTATAGCAAAAAAAATACTGTGAATAGATCTTACCTGGGATTTATCAACACAAGTATAAAAGGTAAAGATTTATGCAAATTATTTAAATTGTTAAGAATGAAACTTGACATTTCTTTTATTCATTTAAAAAAATGAAACCAATATTGCAAGACAATTTAAGTTATTTTTTTTTATTATTATTATTATTTTTTTTTTAACTGGTTTACTAAAAATTAAAAACTCAGATTAATATTTGTATCCAAAACACCTTAAAAAAACAATCTTGCCTTAAATATTCATAAAAAAAATCATATTTTACAACTAAAAAAAAATGCAAGATAAAATAATCATATTTATACCATATTTGATGTGAAAGTTCAAAAATTAAATTAACTTAAATTTCAACCAGCATATTTAATTAAGATGGTTTTGGTAAAAGGCAAACACAAAAAGAACATAACTAAAACTCTGTTATTAAATATATTCTTTTAAGAATAGAAATGCAATAATTTAACCAAATAAAAATTATTACTGACTGAGAGAGAAAAAAAATTAATTATATTACAAGAGAAGTATGAAGGTTGAAATGTGCATTTTAATCAAAGCCACAGTTTATTTTTTTTTATTTATTTATTTAAAGAAAAAAAAATTTACTGTGAGTGAGAGAAAGTTACAATATACTAACATTCTATTCATCCTTCATACTTATTAATTTGAAAACCATGGACCACAAAAAAATATTCATTATCGCGCCGATAATTAAAAAAAAAAAATAATGCCATGTAAAATCACTGAGAGCCTGAATATTTTGTAATTATCTCACTCTTGTAAGTGAAGCATTGATTATTTTTTTTGTACACACTTGAGACACTGCAGACACCACGACCACTCGTTTTCTTTTTTTAAATTTCACTTAGCACAGCACTAGACGATAAATCGACAAAAACACTTAGCACGTGTTACTTATATAAATTTTATGAAGTGTATAGATTGAATCACAATTATCGGGAGTGGTGCACACGTAAATGGTGGGCTGCATAGAAAGAAAAACACACGATTGCACTTATGAAGTTGCACGGGAAAGAAAAACACACGATTGCACTTATGAAGTTGCACGGGAAAGAAAAAAACACGATTGCACTTATGAAGTTGCACGGCAAGGCACTTGTATCACACACAAAACACAATCACGAATCGAGCACGGCCAGTTGATGATCAGGGGAGGTAGCTAGGGTGTTGAGCGTTGAAACCATCTCTTAGAGCACAGCTGGACAGGAGGATGACTTTTAGAGAGGGGGGCAGCACTTCCAGAAAGAGCAGGTTGTCAGCAGAGATGAGAGGGTGAAGAAGGACTCCCGGTAGAAAAGCGATCCAGCATGGCAGGTGGGGGGGCTGTGATGACGAGTTCCAACTGAAGCGAGGCCGGAGTCAGGTACATCGCGCTGCGAAGAGATGGGGGGGGTGACGCGCGGAGGCAGGAGAAAAAAAACACCGTTGCGATGAGCGAAGCGTATCTATCAGGAACGGAGGGTGAGACTTTGCGACGGAAAAAAAATGTTCAAGCGGTGATGTACGGTGCCTGAGTACCTCCCCTTGTTGGAAGAAGTTGGTCTCTAGGTAGAGACATCGGCGAAGACGCACCAGATTTTTATGAAGAAGAAGGTCTTTCAGATTTTATAAAGAAGATCTTTCGGTGACTGTCACGTTGAAAATTTATAATTTCAAAAAATGTAGATGGTTACGTATAAACGGTTGTTGACAGCACAAGAAGGAATGCAGTTGACACACGAGCACAGAGAAGAAGCATGATTAGCGATGAAGGTGATTTATTTGGAACCAATAGTCAAGAATAGTATTATGCATGAAGAACACATAGACGAAAGCGCAAGGGGAGGTACTCCACAAAATCAGCAGAAGAAATTGACAGCTGGTCTGGTCAAGTAGAAAAGGCCGAAGTGATGATGTTTTAAAAGTTACATGTACGGGTGTTGGCGCGGAAAGCATGATAAAATCGCCAGTACTTGGCGAGAGAGTTTTTGGAGACTGCGGACGGAAGCGTATGGGAAAAAACGATAAATGCTAGATTCTGTCTATGATACTGCATTCATTTGAGAATGGGGGGAAGGGTTGTAAAGATTCTTTCATGGAGACAGAAAAGGAAAAAGAAAAGAAAGTAATTTTGGGATTGGCGTTTGATTTTGCTAAAAGACAGCTGCAATTAACGGTTACATATGACTCGAATATAATAACAGGGTGTGAAAGATATGAGCTTGCATATTACAGTTTACATGTGGGCGAGAGATATTTTAATTAATTCTTTTGAGAGCGGATGAGAAGTGCAAATGCTTGCATAAAGAATATCGGTTATACGTTACATTACTTTAATAAGTAGAGCACAGCTGCTTATATATTTTGTCTAATTTTTAAGACAGATGCACTTTTGATTTCATGAGAAGGAAACGGTTGAATTAGAAATATGTGAACATTTGTAACTTATTTTTAGCATAACCGCAAAGTGAAGGACTGAGAAGTTTCTGATGTATGCGAATGACTTGGATTTTAGAATGAAGAAAGTAGATTCGTTATCTAAATTAAATCAGAAATGGGTTTTAGTTAGCATATTGAATTTTTTTTTGGGGGGGGGGGGAATTACAGACATTTAAAATCTATAAACTATAATTGTTTATTATTTTTAATTATTTATAATTATTTATTTATTTGGGGGGGAATGAATGAATCTTTATGAATTTATTTATTTTTTTTTTTTTAATCTCTATTTTGGGGGGGGAGGAGAAGCATGCAATCAATACATGTATGCTAGATGTTGGAAGAGGAATGGAAAAGCTTATGTTAACTTGTTAAAATTTTGAAGGGGGGGGGTTTGAACTGAAAGCAAGATATATGACAAACGTCTTTGTCATATATATCACCCCATTGACCAGAAAAGCTGTACTGTTTACAGTACAGTTTTAAAAAAATATATACAATACAATTATACTCTCCCCAAGCTTAAAATAATACATACATAATATAAAACAAAATACTTGTAAAATTATATGAGTTGCAACAGTATAAAGTATTTTGTTACCTCAATAGTCTGTAACGTCAATCCATAAAATATAAAACATAGTGCACTACCTTCGAAGATTTTTTTTTTTTATATCTTCGTCCTTTTATTTTCTGTTTTGTTCTTTTTCTTTCTGGTACGAGCTTTAAAAAGTTACTATTTAACTAGACATGTCTAATGATAACTGAGCACAAAACAGTACACATTTTCTCAATTTGTTGCACTTAAATACTATAATTACTACTTAAGTATAATATGAAACACAAATGAAAACAATTAAAAAAATAAACACAAATAACACATAACATAAACATATATCCTTAAAAATTAACTTGAATTATATGAAAAAGTGAAAATGGATTAACTCAAGTGTAGTGTACTGAAAAGTTGTTTGAAAAAGTTTTAAAATTCGTGCAAGCACAGGACGGTAAAAAAAAGAGGTGCATGTGGCACGCCCATAAAAAGGGACCGCCCTTAATCTTGTCAATGCATGACAAGTGTGATGTCTCAGGCTTAGGGCCTTACGACATAGGTGAGGAGGGCAGTGATGAGAGTCCACATCATTACAACATGAACTCCCTGCTCCCCAATGAAGATCGCACTGATCCCCACACAGGAGCACGATTCGGGAACACATATACTTTTGGGAAAAGGGAATATTGTGAATTAATAAACTAAATCACAATTGTCTCTCTAAACACAATCTGGTGAGGGGTGGTAACCTAAGGGCAAAAATTTAGAACGGTACCACTAGCCTGAAGGGGAAGAATTAGTAAAAATAAAAAAAAAACAGATACAAGTGTATCTTATGCAAATCCTAATGTATTGACAGTCCTAGAGTGTTGAGAGACCTAAAATATGTCATAATCGGGTATGATGAAGTGAAACTGTACAAGTCATGTAAGTAAATGCTTTAAGTTTGTTTAAGAGAACTTTTTTTTTTATTATTTATTTGAAAGATCTTATTTATATAAAATATTTGCAATGTTGTATTCAGTATGAATGAAAGTTTAAAGTGTGAGAGAAAAAGAATGTGAAAAGATTATATTTATCTACTGTTTATAAAATTGAATGAAAAATTAAAAGAATGGTGTGACCCGATACAAAATATTGTGTAATAGTGGTCTTCACAAAAAGACATGGACCAGCCGTGAAGTCAGGTGAAGACAAGTTATGCACAGTATGCGTAGAATCCTGGCCAGGGATAAAACACTTAGTATCAGATCATATTAAAAATTTAAAAGTTTTTTTTTTTTTTTAAGTTTATTATTATTATTTTTTTTAAATTTGTTACAAATTATCTTTTTCTTAAATTGTAGCGAGGGGCGAGAATGGTGTTAGAAGAATTATTATGTATAACATGACTTGCAGGATCACATAAATGTCCATATCGAGGTTGTGCTAGAAGAAGTCTATCAATATGTACCCTAAATGCAGTATTATCATGAGCATATAATCTTTTAATTGAAAATGAAACAGGAGAGTGTTTAAATGTTACAATATATGGACCGGTATATTTAGGTTTAAATTTGTCGACTGATTTTAAATAAACAATATCTTTTAAACATATATTTCTTAATTTAGCTTTTCGACTGTGAATTTTGTAACGTCTATCTTGAGCAGTCTTAATGTTGTTATATGCTTTGTCATATATTTTGTTTAAGTCATCTAGTAATTTATAAACTTCAACATGTTTATCTAGAAATGCTTGGTTGGTACTATGATCATATGTGTCAAAAATTAATGAAAGTTCACGACCAAAATGAAGTAAGTTAGGTGAAAATAGTGTAGAAGAGTGTGTCGAACCATTATAAAGTGACTTATGAATAAACAGAGCATTTTCAAAAGAGTGTCCTTCTTGTAGTAATGTGGTAACAGAATATTTAATAGATTTGTTAATTCGCTCGGCAATACTGTTAGATTGTGGGTGCGAGACCGAACTGTGATGTATTTTTATGCCAAGAGCATCATTAAATGCATTATAAATATGAGAAGTATATTGTGGGCCTAAGTCTGACAAAATACAGACGGGTCTCCCATAGGTAGTTATATAACTAAATAAGCATTTTACAACCTTGGGTGCAGAAATATCAGTGAGAGGATAGAGTTCGATGTGTCTTGAGAAGTGATCGGTTACAGTTAAAACATGTTTATTGTTTGAGAAAGGACCAAGTAAATCTGTACTGACTGTATGACCAGGATATCTTGGTGTGTATGTAGGTTGAAGAGGTGCGGGTGGAGTGTTATGGTGTTTGGCCTGTAAACATTTGACACATGAAGCTACAAAGTTGAGTGTATCTACATAGATGCCTTTCCAAAAATATTTGGATGTAAGAAATTCATAAGTTTTGGCCATACCAAAGTGTGACAGATGGGATATAGTTAAAACTTTACTTTTAAGTGAATCAGGAACTACAATGTGATATGAGAAAGTATTATTTATGATATCTTCCTTTTTGGACATTAATATTTTAGAATCAGGATGTATGAAGTAATTCGGGAATTTTGAAGAAGGTCCATTTTATAATATATGATCATAAATACTAGCTAAGGTAGGGTCTTTTTGTTGTTCAATGCAAAAAGTTTGATTTGATATCACCAATAATGGGTCTCGTTTTGTTCGTTCACCTGAGATGAGAAAATTAACATGACAACTGTTGTTATTAACAGATTTACAAATATCAGATGTTTCATGATCGACTATTGGAAGTGGTTGAGGATCATGGATAAGGTTAGGATTGGTTAGTAAATTTTCTTGGTTGTTGTCAAAATTACAGCGAGAGAAATAATCTGCTAGAACATTTGAAGATCCTGGAATGTGTTCAACATCATACGAATATTCTGAAAGGTCAATTAGCCAACGGGTGGTTATGTCTGCTGGGTTTGTAGTTTTTTTGTATTTTTTTAGAGGTTTGTTATCCGACAAGATTAGGAATTTTCTGTTGTATAAGTAATATTTGAATGCAATAACAGATTTGTAAATTGCCATGAGTTCTAGTTTTAAAGCAGGATATTTTTTTTCAGAGGAATTTAAGGATTTAGAAAAGTATGCTACAGGTAGAAGATTTCCATTATGTTCTTGCAGTAACACGCCAGAGATGGCAATGTTAGATGCATCTGTATTCAAATAAAAATTCTTATTCCAATCTGGTAACCTAACCATGGGTGAACCGAAGAAAATTTTCTGTATTGTTTTAAGTATGTCCTGATGTTTTTCTGTCCAGATGAATTTAGTTTTAGGAGTAGTTAAATCAATAAGTGGTTGCACTAGTTTGTTAAATGTTGGGATTAATGATTTATAGAAAGTTATCAAACCAATAAGCCTTTTTAGTTGTCTTTTTGTAGTTGGTGTAGGAAATGAAGTTATTTTTACAATGTTAGAATGGATTGGTGAAATACAATGATTTTCTATTTGAAAACCTAGGTAGTTGACTTTTGTTTGATGAAAGTTGCATTTATTAGGTGAAAGAGTGAGATTGTACTTGGAAAGGAGGTTAAAAATTTTGTCGAGTTTAGAACACATTTCATCAAAAGAATTCGCACCTATAATAAAGTCATCTTGATACGTATACACACCTTGTAGGTGTAATTCGTCAATTAAAGAGTCCATTAGAGCTTGAAAGATTGAGGAACTTGTCTTTAAACCAAAGTCTGCGGTAGGAAAAAGATCCAAACATGGTGGTAAAAGTTAGTTGATTGTGAAATTTTTCTGGTAAGTTAATTTGATGGTATGCTTGATGAAAGTCAAGTGTTGTAAAGAATGTGTAAGAAGAGAGATTAGCGATGATGTTTTGAATTTTTGGTAGTGGGTAAGATGATCCTTGAATTACAGTGTTTAACATTCGAAGGTCAAGTGCGAGGCGAAATTTTTGTTTACCAGTACCATCTGGTTTTTTTCTAACAAGTAACATAGGACAAGACCATTCCGAGCAATGTCTTTGTATAATTCCAGCTTCAAGTAATTGATTAATTTGATCTAATGCATCTTTTTGTAATGCCTGAGGTATTGGAAAAGGAAGTGTTTTTATAGGATAGTCATTAATAAATTTCAAATCTGGAATAAATTTATCTGTATGCCCAAGTGTATTTAGAGATTTTGAAAATACAGGGTAATATTTGAGTAACATTTCTTTTAGAATTTCAGCCTCATTGGATGGTAAGTGTTCAAGATTGAAATCAGTTGCAGATAAGTCTTCTTTTCTTTTTTTGAGAATGTCTTTAGAAGCTTGAATGAGATTTAAAAATTGTTGATCTGAGTTGTCTTGACTAATTTTATCTGGGGAGTACTCAATTATTTCCTCGACCTCAAAAAGTTGACCTATTTTAGCTTTTTTTTGAAGGTGAATGGGATTATCAGAATTGTTTTTAACCGAAATCAGGAAAAATGTATATTGTTGTGGAATTTTTCTTTTTCGCTTTGGATTTTTTGATTTTATTATAGCATCAAATCCTATTAAGTTGTCAACGGGTGAATTGTATTGAAATAAATAATCTTTGTCTGTGCTAATAGAATCTGTGAAAACTGAAATCCATTTTTGTTCCTGAGGGTTTAAGGAAACTCTACGAGTCAAAGCTACTATTTGATTTTTGAAGGAGATGGGTTGTGTACTACATTGATTTATCTCAGAAGATGGAGTAGTTTGTTTGTTTACCAAAGGAATCGATAAAGTGTTGTCAATATGGATAAGGTTTTTGACAGTGTTTACAACAATATTGAATCGTTTGATGAAATCATAGCCAATAATACCTTGGAAACTAGATGAATCTGGTATGTCTACGATATAGAAGTGGTGGTTGAAGTTTTTGTGCTGTAATTTAATGGAGGTTCTAATACATGCGGAGAAATCTACATCAGAATTGACTGTTTTGATGACAACACCAGTTGATAATCTCTTATATTTTAAAATTGTTTTTAATTCATCAAATAAAGACTGTGATAGTAACGAAATAGTACTTCCTGTATCGCAAAGTAGAGTAATATCTTTTTTTGCAATTGAGGCCTTTACAAGGGGGAGTGATGTTGAGTCTTTAATGACATTGTAAATAATTTTTGTAGTAGTGTCATCATATTGTTCTGTGTTTGTTTGTGTCGTTTCATGCTTAGAAATTTTTACAATATCACATGTTTGTGTGCTTACAGAATTTACTAGTCTGTTAAGTGAAATTTTTGGTAAGGACGGATCTGGGAAAAAACTGGCTGATGTGTAAACAGTAGTGGGGTGAGGTGCAAAGCCATCAGCAAAATTACACCTCTGACTTAGTTTTCCTGTTGTCGGTTGTTGTTGTTGTGAAATTGTCCTCGTCTTTGTGTATTTAAGCGTTTCCATTTGAAACAGGCTTGCGCTTCGTGACCACTTTTGAAACATAGCTGGCAAGTAGTGCGGTGAAATCTGTACGACTTATGTGGAGAGGGGCGTTTGTTAAAATGCGATTTTGAAATTTCCGTTTGTTGTGCATGCCAGCAAATTTAGTTTTGTAAGTTGCCGCGTCTTCTTTAATTTCTGGTTGTGTTTGGGTATTTACAGAAAGGGCGTTTATTTTCTCGGTTAGCTGCTTCAGCTGGTCGGCAAATATTGAATCAGTTGGGGAAGGGGTGGGGTGAGCATGCAAAATTTTTTCTCCGTACAAAATATCTTGTAGCGCCTGGGCCCTCAAAACTGCGGGTTGGTACTCTGTAATTCCTTCCTCTTGTATTTTAATTCTTAAATTGGATGGAATGGTTTCCAGGAATTTCATGTACTTAATTTTGTCACGCGCATTGGCGTCTTGAATGTCCGAATAAACTGTTGCAGCCAGAACATTAAGCCTATGGGCAAAGTTTTTAATGGTTTCTGCGGGTAAGAGCGTTAAGTTTGCAAGTTCGACTGCTACCTGTGACTTGCTAGGAGGGGAAAAAAATCAGCAAATTCTTTTTCAATAACATTTATGTCATTTGAGATTAATAAATCAGGGTTCTGTGTTAAATATTTTAATGCAGGACCAGTTAATTTACTTTTCAGCAAAGCAATTGTTGCTTGCAGGCTGTATTTATTTATTTGACTAACAGACCGTACTTGGTCGAAAAAGAATTTGAGTGATTCATGATCACCTTCAAAGTTCGGCAAGTTAATTGGTATTTGCCGAGAAGCCATGGTGGCCAAAAATACAGTTAACTAATCTATGAAATTCAAGGAAACACTGCATGCACAATAAAATAACTAAAAAAAATATCAATATACACTAGCAGATAATAAATATAACATGAAAGAAAAATGTAAACTGGATTTATATCATAATAAATAATAATAACTGATCACTGTTTCTTTTTAGCGTATAGATCCCTAACGCTCATTTTTTAATTCATTTATAAAAAGAAACAGCGATGGATGAGAGAAAAAAAAAAAGAGGAAAAATATATATCCTTTTTTTTTTTTTTTTTTTTTTATAATTTTAAAACCAATTTGTATAGCAAAAAAAATACTGTGAATAGATCTTACCTGGGATTTATCAACACAAGTATAAAAGGTAAAGATTTATGCAAATTATTTAAATTGTTAAGAATGAAACTTGACATTTCTTTTATTCATTTAAAAAAATGAAACCAATATTGCAAGACAATTTAAGTTATTTTTTTTTATTATTATTATTATTTTTTTTTTAACTGGTTTACTAAAAATTAAAAACTCAGATTAATATTTGTATCCAAAACACCTTAAAAAAACAATCTTGCCTTAAATATTCATAAAAAAAATCATATTTTACAACTAAAAAAAAATGCAAGATAAAATAATCATATTTATACCATATTTGATGTGAAAGTTCAAAAATTAAATTAACTTAAATTTCAACCAGCATATTTAATTAAGATGGTTTTGGTAAAAGGCAAACACAAAAAGAACATAACTAAAACTCTGTTATTAAATATATTCTTTTAAGAATAGAAATGCAATAATTTAACCAAATAAAAATTATTACTGACTGAGAGAGAAAAAAAATTAATTATATTACAAGAGAAGTATGAAGGTTGAAATGTGCATTTTAATCAAAGCCACAGTTTATTTTTTTTTATTTATTTATTTAAAGAAAAAAAAATTTACTGTGAGTGAGAGAAAGTTACAATATACTAACATTCTATTCATCCTTCATACTTATTAATTTGAAAACCATGGACCACAAAAAAATATTCATTATCGCGCCGATAATTAAAAAAAAAAAATAATGCCATGTAAAATCACTGAGAGCCTGAATATTTTGTAATTATCTCACTCTTGTAAGTGAAGCATTGATTATTTTTTTTGTACACACTTGAGACACTGCAGACACCACGACCACTCGTTTTCTTTTTTTAAATTTCACTTAGCACAGCACTAGACGATAAATCGACAAAAACACTTAGCACGTGTTACTTATATAAATTTTATGAAGTGTATAGATTGAATCACAATTATCGGGAGTGGTGCACACGTAAATGGTGGGCTGCATAGAAAGAAAAACACACGATTGCACTTATGAAGTTGCACGGGAAAGAAAAACACACGATTGCACTTATGAAGTTGCACGGGAAAGAAAAAAACACGATTGCACTTATGAAGTTGCACGGCAAGGCACTTGTATCACACACAAAACACAATCACGAATCGAGCACGGCCAGTTGATGATCAGGGGAGGTAGCTAGGGTGTTGAGCGTTGAAACCATCTCTTAGAGCACAGCTGGACAGGAGGATGACTTTTAGAGAGGGGGGCAGCACTTCCAGAAAGAGCAGGTTGTCAGCAGAGATGAGAGGGTGAAGAAGGACTCCCGGTAGAAAAGCGATCCAGCATGGCAGGTGGGGGGGCTGTGATGACGAGTTCCAACTGAAGCGAGGCCGGAGTCAGGTACATCGCGCTGCGAAGAGATGGGGGGGGTGACGCGCGGAGGCAGGAGAAAAAAAACACCGTTGCGATGAGCGAAGCGTATCTATCAGGAACGGAGGGTGAGACTTTGCGACGGAAAAAAAATGTTCAAGCGGTGATGTACGGTGCCTGAGTACCTCCCCTTGTTGGAAGAAGTTGGTCTCTAGGTAGAGACATCGGCGAAGACGCACCAGATTTTTATGAAGAAGAAGGTCTTTCAGATTTTATAAAGAAGATCTTTCGGTGACTGTCACGTTGAAAATTTATAATTTCAAAAAATGTAGATGGTTACGTATAAACGGTTGTTGACAGCACAAGAAGGAATGCAGTTGACACACGAGCACAGAGAAGAAGCATGATTAGCGATGAAGGTGATTTATTTGGAACCAATAGTCAAGAATAGTATTATGCATGAAGAACACATAGACGAAAGCGCAAGGGGAGGTACTCCACAAAATCAGCAGAAGAAATTGACAGCTGGTCTGGTCAAGTAGAAAAGGCCGAAGTGATGATGTTTTAAAAGTTACATGTACGGGTGTTGGCGCGGAAAGCATGATAAAATCGCCAGTACTTGGCGAGAGAGTTTTTGGAGACTGCGGACGGAAGCGTATGGGAAAAAACGATAAATGCTAGATTCTGTCTATGATACTGCATTCATTTGAGAATGGGGGGAAGGGTTGTAAAGATTCTTTCATGGAGACAGAAAAGGAAAAAGAAAAGAAAGTAATTTTGGGATTGGCGTTTGATTTTGCTAAAAGACAGCTGCAATTAACGGTTACATATGACTCGAATCTAATAACAGGGTGTGAAAGATATGAGCTTGCATATTACAGTTTACATGTGGGCGAGAGATATTTTAATTAATTCTTTTGAGAGCGGATGAGAAGTGCAAATGCTTGCATAAAGAATATCGGTTATACGTTACATTACTTTAATAAGTAGAGCACAGCTGCTTATATATTTTGTCTAATTTTTAAGACAGATGCACTTTTGATTTCATGAGAAGGAAACGGTTGAATTAGAAATATGTGAACATTTGTAACTTATTTTTAGCATAACCGCAAAGTGAAGGACTGAGAAGTTTCTGATGTATGCGAGTGACTTGGATTTTAGAATGAAGAAAGTAGATTCGTTATCTAAATTAAATCAGAAATAGGTTTTAGTTAGCATATTGAATTTTTTTTTTTTTGGGGGGGGGGGAATTACAGACATTTAAAATCTATAAACTATAATTGTTTATTATTTTTAATTATTTATAATTATTTATTTATTTGGGGGGAATGAATGAATCTTTATGAATTTATTTATTTATTTATTTATTTTTTATCTCTATTTTGGGGGGGGGGAGGAGAAGCATGCAATCAATACATGTATGCTAGATGTTGGAAGAGGAATGGAAAAGCTTATGTTAACTTGTTAAAATTTTGAGGGGGCGGGGGGGGGGTTGAACTGAAAGCAAGATATATGACAAACGTCTTTGTCATACTCTCCTCTCAAAAGATTTAAAATTTTATGCTTTGGTTAAAAAGTGTAATCTCCCCCCCCGAGAACTCTGCATTGTCCTCCCCCGGAGAAACAACGAATGCGTTAGGCATTTATAGGGCAGTTGCAATTGACGTCACCTTGGAGGTAAACAGTACAAATAGGCAGTTCTGATTGGTGGAATTACCCTTACCTCCAAGTGAATACAATGGTTGATCAGCTGATTGCAACTGTCCTACATTGGAAGAGGGTGATATTTCCCTAAGAAGATATGGTAAGAAAGGAACTTAGTCGTCAGGCTGAAACTTCTGTTATCCGATTTATTCTTTGATCTGAAGACATGACGGATGAGAGATAATTTACCGGTCACTTTTAAACGAGACAAAAAAAAAAAAAAAAAAGAAAGAAAGAAAACAGGTGCGGGGATTGAGGATCCTCTCAACCTTAACTTTTCTTTCTTTTTTTTTTCTTTTCTGGAGAAGGATAAGTTAGATTATAGGTCTACTGAATTTTCATGACTTATTTTAGGAACAATGGAGGCTACATAAAAGAAACCTACAATTTAATACATCATTAACGTAAAAAAAATTATTAATTAATATATATAAATCATTACATATTTATTTACATATTTAATACATGAAAATTTTAATTTCTTTCTTTTTTTTTTTTTTTTTAAATTGTGCGTGTAGAATCATGATAATTTTAATTAGACAGAAATTTAGAAATTGAAATTTTTAAAAGAAGAAGCAATTATTGATGGATTTCGATACCTAATAATAATTACTGCTTGCAACAATTTCGTAACTAAATAAATTCTCCAGTTCAAAAGACTTTGGACTCAAAAGAGTAGCTTGTGCAAGCAGGACTTTGGCGCACATTTTTATTATATGAAAGAGTCAGTTTCTTTTTTACAATCATGCTAATATTATTAATTAGTTATAAATATAAATATTTCCTTTTATATTTATATACTACTACTACTAATAATAATAAACATTTATACGCTGCATTATACAGATTTCCACACGCCAACCTTCCTCCCCCCCTCCAATTTTCTCGCTATAGGGCAGTTGCAATTGACGTCACGTTGGAGGTAAACAGTACAAATAGGCAGTTCTGATTGATGGAATTACCCTTACCTCCAAGTGAATACAATGGTTGATCAGCTGATTGCAACTGCCCTATAACCAAAGATCTTTTTTTCACTATTTTATAAAGAAACCCACAAAGAACGTTTAAATTAAAAAAAATATATATAATAATTAAATAAGCAATCCAGCTAAATGTTATTCTTCAAAATCAGTTTTTTAATTTGTATTACAAAATATTACAGCTAAAAATGTCATTTTAAATCTTGAAATTAAAAGAATTATGGAACATTACTGTAGATTCATTAAAAAAAGGCTTTAAAAAATGCAATGCCATTATTTTTGTTAAGGCTCGTCTCAAATGACCTGCTTAACAACGCGAAATTTTCTGACACAATTTCTGACTCATTTTTATACGCAAAGGCATACAATTGGCAGACCTGACTATTGGAACGATTTGAAATCGAAATGATTTTTCATTGTTTTGATAAATATATTACTTATCGAGTTATAACAAGGCAACACTAGATACCGGGCTTGCTCATTCACTCTCAAAACGTCACAAATGGTGGCTGACCGCGACCAGCGATTGGTCCAAAGCAACGCGCCCATCGTTTTGTGCCAATCGCTGTATGTCTTTCCTCCTAGTCAGCCACCTTTTGTGACGTCATCATAATGAATGAGCAAGCCCGGTATGTAGTGTAGCCCTGGTTATAAGCGATTCGAGTCACGTAACGTCACGATTTTCTCGATTCTCGTGCTGTTGCGTTAGGAATTTGGTTCAAAACGCCGACTCTGACAGTATTTTCTGAAAAATAATCTGTTTTATTGAAAAATAAAAAATAAAAACCGTTCGATTACCTGCATTTGAGGATAAAAATGAAATGAAGAACGTGTCAGAAAGGATCCAGTTAAGAATGAGGACATCCTTAAAATATCAAGCAAGTACGTGTAGCGAGATATTTTTTCAGATTCATACAGCTAAAAAAAATAAAATAAAAAATCAAGCTAGAATTATAAATCGTTTGGGATAAATTCATTGAACATTGTGTGTATTTTCAGATTTTCCTAAACGCCAAGTGGAAAAATATAGTTTATTATAATTTTAATTATGTTAACTAATCAAAATGGAACACAACTAAAAATGTTCCTTAAATGTCTTTTTTTTGGGGGGGGGGAGGGGGGTGATAAATAAAAATAATTTATTATGATTTCTATTATGGATTTGAATCAATACGACGAATGATGAATAATCCTTTACCACTAAATAAAAAACTGCCTTCAATTTGAAGCCTTGCTTGTACTTTCTTGATGTATTCACTGAAAATATTTTGCTGCCAGCTTAATAATGCTAAATAAAGCTAGAATTATAAATCGTTTGAGATAAATTCATTGCCGTTTAAAATCCCAATACGCAAATTAGTCAAATGAAGGCCTGCGTTCATTATCATTGATCAAATCATTGATCAAATCAACGCCGGCCTTTCAATTTCATTTACAGTATGGACTCACTCCATATTTTAATCTCCATCACCCGCTCGCCGCCTGATCTTCGGTGCTGAATAGCCCCAGAGCCGCCGCTGGCGCAGCTCTCTTCATGTTATTCCTGACTTCGTTGATAATATTTGTATCCGAAGGCGTTTCCTAAGCTTTCAGGAAATATTTTAATTTCAAATAAAACCAACCAGCGGTCCGTCGTTGAGAATCTGCACCACAGACCACAGTGTTTTTATGTATTATTGCCAAAGAATATTTACTCCGTAAAGAAGGCATAATGTAAATGCATCTAATCAAGTGGGTTCCTCAGTATGCAGTGCGCGATAGACAATTTTACAGGGGTGTAGCGCAAACTTAACTGCATCTTTTTTTTTAATTTTTAGTCCTCCTATTAAGCTTTATAAAGACCTTTCAGTATTTCGGTAAAAAAAAAATTTTTTTTAGATATTTATGTAGTTTTAATTATTGTAATACAGAGAACAATCAAACGTAATCAATGCCTGATTTAAATTACAGTGCATTTAAATTAATAAACATATTTACAAATTTTAGGTCTATGATTAGCAGAAAAATGTTTATTTTCCGTTTTTAAAAGTATTTTATAATTATATTTTAAGTCAAAGTAATACGGATGATAAATCGAATATTTATTTTCATCAACTTAATTTGTACAGAGATCAGTAAAATAACTCATAGATCAGTAAAAAAAAACTCATAGATGTTAAATATTTTTGCTTAAAGTACTAATAATTTAACGCAATTTTAGTCACTTAAAATAATAATATATACTGAGTGTTATTTTTATTATATTTCAAATAAAGATAATGGAGAACATTTCAGCTGAATATTTCATTTTAATTGTATCAATTGTATAATTGAATCACTAATATAACATTCAAACAATAGTTCAATTCAGAAAATTTGCATTTTTTTAAAATGAGCTCAATTACAAACTATTACGCTGTATTTAATAATAATTGCTTCAAATGTTTGAATGATAATATTTATATCTCTAAATTGTGTTATATTAATATTATATATACATAACAGTTCAGTTATTTTTATTCAACTGAAACAAAATATTTAGCTAAATTGTTCTCGATTATTTTAATTTGAAAAAAAAAAAAAAATATACTACGCAGTATTTGTTATTATTTTAAGCGTCTAACATGTCGTTGGACTATTACTTCAAAATTTTAAACGAAAACATTTACATCTATAAATCATTTTACTGATCTCTGCACAAGTTACATTAATTTGAAAAAATAAATATTAGATTAAGCATCACATCACTATTATTTTTGCTTAAAGTAAAATAATAAAGACAAAAAAATAAACATATTTCCATAACTTATTGAACTTAAATGTGGAAATACATATATTAATTTGAAGTCACTCTATAATAAAAACAAACATTAATGATTTTGTATTATCTTTTGTATTACAATAACTAAAAACGACATAAATATCTAAAAAATCAAAGTTTTTACGAAACACTAAAAATAATCATAAAATTTACCTTTGAATAAAAATATCAATGGCTGCCCACTTTTGGTTATAAGTTTTGTAGCGAGATTTAAAATACATTTCATTTCTTAAAAAAATATCCCAGTTACTTAACGGTTTTGTGAACTGAATGACCGTAAACATATTTTCAAATGATACTATCGATGAATCGAAGAAATATATATATTTGTTTATTGTTTTCTTTCTTTATCTACCAACGCTTGCTGCGTCCTGCATGCATTATTTGACTTTGAAACGACCGCCGACGCCATGAATGGGCTTCGTCCACTAACTTTGTCGAGGTGCTGAAAAAACAGGCAGGTGATTCTGAGACGCATGAGCGCGACTGTTCTCATCCTGTAAAGTTTATTTTTCCACCAAGCATACCGAGGAACCGTATTTTTACCCATCAGCTGATGTCGGACTTCTTTTTGGCTACAACTCTCTCTTGCCTTTTATACTTTTATACTTTTGTTGCCGCGGCTGCTTGTCGCTTATGCGCCGCCAATAACGCGCATGCGTCAATCTGTCACATTCCTCTTCCCCTTCATTCCAAACAAACAAACCAATCCACTGTTTCCCGCGCTTTCCCTAACATAGATAAAGTATTTTTTTGCAAAAGTGACATTGCTGCATTGGTATTTGTTTCGCTGGATACAAAATAGGTAAGAGATAAGATTTTTTTTTAATTGAGTTGTAAATAATCAGTTAGTTTGATACAACTTTAGAATATGAAAAAAAAAAAAAAAATGCAAAATATTATTGCAATTGGCATAAAAGATAAAATTTTAATAAAAGTGGAGTTTTACAAATATATCTTTTCAAAAGTCGTAAAAAAGTTTTAATAATATTAGAAATCATTTCAAAACATCACTTATACAAATATATTTTTTTTCTTTCCTTTTAAATATGTGTGAAATTGTATATTCAAAATATCTACTCATAATCAAATGTAGATTTACAAAAGCTTTGCTTTAAAAAACAAAATATAATTGCCCTCATTTCGAAAAAAAAATAAGCTTTCACACATTAATATTGTTTTGTGATACATATTATTAGCTGATTTAAAATAATAATAATAATACCTGCTTTTTTAGTAATATTTTAGCGATTTAAGCATTCATATTTAAATTGTAAATATTATCTGATATTTTGAAAAATGCAAAATACAAACAAGTCCAATTTCAGTGGTTGGATAAAAATACGGTTCCTCGCTTTACGGGTTTCTACTTAAATGAAGTAATTCTGTCCATAATTTAGACTAACATAATAAAAACTGACCGGAGAGAAAATAAAAGTAAAAATCGCCGGTTGGTTTGCGCACAGAGTAAGACAAAGATCCAACTTCGCCTGAAAAGAGCGACTGCGGCGGATGACTTATAAACTAAATCCTCGCTTTGGCGATTTTTTTTTCGTGATTTCCGTTTAATTGTAACCCTATTCAGCTTGACTGCTTTTGCTGTTGTCATTTGCACAAGTGCAAATTTTCGGCGTTCGCTATTTGATTTTTGAATCTTGATTAATATTTATTATTAAAATTACTCTTTGAAGATCAAATAGGTCATTATAATTCTTCAAAATGTAAGTTATGATTTATTTTCATGTGTTATTTTTGTTCTTGTTTTTCAAGTTCCGTAATGTTTGAAATATTTTATATATATTCAGTGTTGACAGATTTTTGCCGAAACGTCATGTTAAGGCTCACTGTGGAGACGCGAAAAGTTTTTGGTTTCCATCTGTCTGTTTTCCGTAAAAATGGTCCGATTAGGTTGATTTTTAGTTGGTATATTGGCCAGGTATCCGGAATTAGCTATATAGCCTTTGGTTAAATTTGGTTCATTCATTCGGAAAATATAGAACATTTTTTTAAGGCCATAATGCTTTCCTATGGGGATGCAGATGATTTTTCAAATTTCATTTTTATCTGAAATGAAAATAGAATGTTTGCATAATGGATTTAGATGTAAAATTATGAATGCTAAATTTTCGATATGGATTTCCAATACCTTAAAAATTTTGCCGATAAATTTAATAGAATTTAGAAATTAATTGCTTAAAATATTTGAAAATGTTTTTGCATCTGTTCGGGAAATATAAACATCTTATTTTCATATTTTTTACAAATTTTAAAAGCGTTTATTTTTACTTTAATTTATTCGTTGCTGATGAATACCTGTTTATTTTTTAAATTAAAAGAATAAGCAATTCATCAGAATTTTACACTATCATTGTATAACACCGTGTTTAATTTAATGATTCTAATTTCTGGAACATTCGAAGAATTTTATATGCTTATAAATATGCATGCAATTGAAAAAATAATAATTGCGGATTGTACGATGTTAAATAATATCAAAAATAAGATTTAAATAACAAGCAGTCGCCGTTTTTTTTTTTTTTCCTTTCCCTCATTTGTCGCCAAGAAAGCGATATATAGCCGTTATTAGAAACCTCGCTTCTGTTATGGGCGTAGTTTCTGCGTCATCCGCAGATATCGCCACTGTCTATGTGTAATCCCATGTTAAAGAAGTTACCATTGAAGTCTATGAGAGTTGATTTTCTGTTTAAATCTTCTTACTCTGTGGGTTTGCGCTACTCCCCTGTAAAGACTAGCCCTTCAATGACAAACTCCCTCCCTATGAGGAGGGATCATTCCATTTTTTTAGCAGGTGGGAAAAGTTAGAGAGTCAATTGAAATGGTGGCTCCCTCTATCAATTTCAAATTAAAATACATTAGCGAAACATTGAAGATATCATTTTTGTTTTATGTTTTATTTATTATTTGGTTATTAAATAAAATAAAAAAAATAATTTTTTTTAAAAATTGAAATCGGATTTTTAAAATTGAAATCTCACTAATTTTATCTAGTTAAGCTGCAGTGATAGCGTCACCTTGGTAAAATTATATAACTACAGAAATGCAATTGGATCAGGATTTAGCTAAGTTTTGCTTTTTTGGCGAAAAATAAAAGTAATGTATCTAAAGCAGATTACTAAAAATTTTTTGTATTCGATTTCATAATTCTTTAACTTTAAACTATCTTAAAATTGGTGAAAAATAAAAGTACGTAACGTATCTAAAGCCATACTATTGAAATTTTTTCGTATTCGATTTCATAATTATTTAACTTTAAACTATCTTAAAATTGTGTCGTTTGTGCCCCCCCCCCCTCAAAATTAGTCGAAGTTGGCCTTAAAAAAGTCCTTTTGGTTATAAAATCATCAGACATAGCACATGATTAATCAAAATATCAATACGAGGCAAATACGGTGATCCTACTACATTCATTCCCTTAGTACCGCACGCCGCGATCACTCCCTACCTTTCCCCACCTGCTAAATAAATGGAATGATCCCTCCTCATAGGGAGGGAGTTTGTCATTGAAGGGAAACCTGTAAAGGGGTCTATCGCGCATTACATATAGAGACACCGAATTGATTTGATGCGTTTACATTACGTCTACGGGAGTTGATTTTCTTTATGGAGTTATTTTTTGGTCCGACTCTTTTCTTTAGCCACACCTCTTGTCTTTTATACTTTACGCTTTGTTGAAAACATTGCACGAAGACTCCGGAGAGCACTTCGTACTCAAGACTGATGTTCATTAAATGTTGAGATACATAATCTGGCGTATTTTAGCAATAAAAATTTTTTCTAAATATTACTGGTATAAGAATATTATTACATTCGTATTTGCGACAATCTTTGCAACGTCAAATAATAAGAAATTTAATAACTTTTTGTGTGCTTTTATCCTTTTTATATTAAAATGTGGACTCTCTGTTTACAACTAAAACTAAAACTAATTGTTAATTGACGTCTTACCACAAATGTATAAAATGTAGTTGATATTTTCCTGTAATAAAAGTTGCCTTTTCAGTAGACAACTTTAAATAATTTACTATATAACTAAAACGAGCGCAACATTATTCAGTTAAAAATATTAGTTCTTTTAATCACGTTTTTAGGTGCGTTCGTAATTATATAAATATGTAGCACCAATAGTTTGTCGTACCGTCCGTCCGTCTGTCTGTCCGCATATAGCAGCACCAAAACTACCCAATCGAATGGTTTGAAATTTATGCAGAATTCTGTCGCCTCATTTCAAATTTTATGAAAATGGAATCAAAACTTAAAAAGATATTACTAAAAGTTTTCTTCATTCTATTAAATCTAATTAATTATTATACGTAACCTATATAATAATAAAAACGCAAATCACGTGACTGAGGAAAGCAAACATGGACTGATCATTTTTTTTTTCATATGCCACGAGGCCATTTTTATTAAAAATTATTTTTTCGAATAAAATTGCATAAAAGTTACATTTTTAGAAAGATCGTTCCAAAAAATTGTTAGTTTGAGAGAATGCATAGATTCTAAAATAACTTCAGTTGATATATAGGTTGAAAGCCAAATATCTCAATCCATTAAAGTAAATAAACGCAAGAGATTTGTTCATTCAAATCATAAAAATATTAAACCATGGAGGTCATCATTCGCAAAGGAAGATCTCCAGGGTGAATTTTTCAGCGCTGTCTGGTGTCGGAAAAAAATTCGCATCTGTAAATGTGGCATACGTAATAAGAAAAAAAAATGCTCATTTCGCTCATAGCAGACGATATAATTCATTTCACTGAAATAATAAGGATGATTTTTTTATATTGTAAAACTAGTTATAATACGAATGCACCTCATTTGTCACGTTTGATGTACAATTTCCAACTTGTTTTTCTTAATAAAAAATTTTAACGGGTCACGAGTTAACTCGTGTTTTCATACCCAAATGTTGTTGACTGAGGGCGTGGCTTTTATCTTATTTAAAAAGGTAAAATACATTTATATCATTTTGTCCATATATATATATTTTTTTAGATTGTAAAAATTTCACATTTAAATCCGTACAATGTACGATATTGACTAACGCATAAACTAGAAAAACTTATTTCAGAAGAGGGCGGAGCATCGACTGTTTTTAAATCAAGATTTAATACAAAATCGACGGTTAAATGTTATACAAAGGATATGTCTAAAATTCTTTACGTAAAAATAAAATTTAATGAAGTTTATTCAGTTGCTTTACTTTCACCTTCAATTACGAAATAAATAATACGAAAGTCAGAATTGGCTCATAATATGATAACATGCTGCATGAATGGAATTTTTGTAAAGAGTAAAAGTGTGCGATGGTTAGGAATATCTAGCTCACCTAGAAGTCTGAAAATTTAGGTCTGGGAAGTCCAAGGTCTGACCATGTGGGCCTAGGTCTCAGAATTTTAATATTTTGATAATTACCCAAGATATTAATTAGAATATCATTAAACATCGCATCGAAAATGCCCTCTTTTAAATCAAAATAGCTAAAGAAAAGAATTGCTGTTGTGGATTTGCAAGCGGAAATGAACGAATTCGAAATTATTTTACTAATTAGCGAATTTTAAGAAAACTATTTAAAATATCAATTTGAAAATTTCTGAGCATATGTAAAAGAAAAAAAAATCTGCATCCGACTATGCGATTTTTGAAAAATTCGGCCGGTAATTTGTTCTTAATATATACAAAAAACTGCCAAAAATTTGGGGTCGCAAGGGAAAAAAAATCCGAGAAAGTTTCAGACAGGGATCTGCTTTCATTAAAAACTGAACTACAAAGAGATCTGTTTCTTTGGCCGATTCCTCCATTTAATTTGCGAAAATAAAAGGAAATAATTGCCAATTTTTACTAATGAACAAAAATTTAGATAACTCATTAAGATATAGATCTGAAATTGAGGATGGGAAGTGTTGTCATCTGCCGGATATTTCAGCGTAGTGACATCGTTATGTTCTAATTATTAGAAAAATTTAATTCTTTTTTTAATGATCCCGTTAATGTAGGTGAAGGTGGTTTTCTTGAACAAATTATTCGTTATATTTGCGGGTATGGGGAGGGAGGAGGTTATTATCTCGAGCCCGTTCACCGATTTCTCATGAACTCGGGGGTACTTTTGCAGTATAGAGGCCTTGACGAGATAAAGAAAATGGCCTTGGCGAAAGAAGGAAATTTGGCAACCTATTCATTGTTTCCGATACACAAGCAATGTTTTCAATATATGTACAATTTTTTTATATATAAAAAAGCTATTTATCTATTTTTATATGCAAACAGACGTAATAGTATATATATATATATATATATATATATATATATATATATATATATATATATATATATATATATATATATATATATATATATATATATATATATATATATATATATTGTTTATAATATATATGTATATATATATCAGTACAAAAACCCTTAACGGGTTAAAAGTTGTGACGCAGCACTTTCTTTTGGCTCTAAGAATTTCAAATATGGGTCTTAAAAGTAATGATATCAAATTTGAGTGACGCTATGTTAATTTTTTTTAAATCATCATTTTCTTTTTAGTTTTATTTATATTCACAGGTGCAATTATTATCTTAACATGAAAATAATATAAAATTTATTCGCTAAAGCTTTTTCATTCAGATCTCTCAGGAATTCAAAATATGGGTTTTAAAAGAAATTATATCAAAATTTGAGTGACACCTTGACGTGAATTTAATAGGATTGTTTTAAATTTAAATTTAAATTATTTTTCGTTTGTCTTCTAAAGTATATTTACACATACAAACAATACTTTTAATTTTTCAATACACTGTTAAATATATTACTTTCATTGAGCCTATATTATGTATTGAAATGTATTTATTTCAATAGACTGATTCATGTTTTGTGCCACGGTATCCAAAATCATAAGTAAAATTTATGTAAATGATTAATTTGCGTCATAGTATCCACTTGCATACATTTTCCTTTGTTTGGATACTATGACGCAAATTAATCATTTACATAAATTTTACTTATGATTTTGGATACCGTGGCACAAAACATGAATCAGTCTATTGAAATAAATACATTTCAATACATAATATAGGCTCAGTGAAAGTAATATATTTAACAGTGTATTGAAAAATTAAAAGTATTGTTTGTATGTGTAAATATACTTTAGAAGACAAACGAAAAATAATTTAAATTTAAATTTAAAACAATCCTATTAAATTCACGTCAAGGTGTCACTCAAATTTTGATATAATTTCTTTTAAAACCCATATTTTGAATTCCTGAGAGATCTGAATGAAAAAGCTTTAGCGAATAAATTTTATATTATTTTCATGTTAAGATAATAATTGCACCTGTGAATATAAATAAAACTAAAAAGAAAATGATGATTTAAAAAAAATTAACATAGCGTCACTCAAATTTGATATCATTACTTTTAAGACCCATATTTGAAATTCTTAGAGCCAAAAGAAAGTGCTGCGTCACAACTTTTAACCCGTTAAAGGTTTTTGTACTGATATCATTACTTTTAAGCGGTTATTGATGAAAATTTCTTTCAGTCGCAATTAAGCATTAGGGTATAAATTTATAAGAATAAAACTTAGTGGCTTCGCCCGCTAGTGGGCCTTCAATTTACATCAGGGCCTCGAATCTAACTGAATTCTCCATTTGTATGACAATCCCTTAATTTCCACATGGAATAGTATAAACCTATAACCGAACGAACCACCAACCCAGGTCCCTGCTGCCTCCGGCACCGTATACCGGTCGTGCTATGCATGCACCGGATAATACCTTAATTTGCACATCGAATAGTATAAAGCTCTAACCGCACGAACCTCCGGCTCGGGTTCCCGCTGCCTGCGGCACCGTATAGCTGCCATGCTGAATAATAAGATTAAGTGGTCACAGACCTTTTAAACAATATATCACATGAGGGGTGTGTGCAAAATTTTAAAAAGTACCCCCCTTGTGGGAGGGGCAAAGTGGGGGGGATGGATACTGGAGATGCATAATATGACTAAGTGGTCACAGACCTTTCCAACAATATATCACGAGGAGTGTCAGCAAAATTTAAAAAGTGCCCCCCTGGAGGGGGCAAAGTGGAGGGATGGACACCGGAGGTGCATAATCTAACTAAGTGGACACAGACCTTTCCAACGATATATCACATGAGGGGTTGTGCAAAATTTCAAAAAGTACCCCGTTGGGGAGGGGGGCAAAGTGGGGGTACGGACACAGGAGATGCATAATATGATTAAACAATCACAGACCTTTTCCAACAATATATCACATGAAGGGAGTGTGCAAAATTTTAAAAAGTACCCGCCTTGGGGGGCAAAGTGGGGGGATGGACACCAGAGATGCATAATATGACTAAGCGGTCACAGACCTTTCCAACAATATATCACATGAGGGGTTGTGCAAAATTTCAAAAAGTACCCTCTTGGGGGGGCAAAGTGGGGGTGTGAACACAGGAGATGCAGAATATGATTAAACAGTCTCGGACATTTCCAACAGTATATCACATGAAGGGTTGTGCAAAATTTTAAAAAGTACCCCCCTTGAGAGGGGGGGGCAAAGTGGGGGGATGGACACCAGAGATGCATAATATGACTAAGCGGTCACAGACCTTTCCAACAATATATCACATGAGGGGTTGTGCAAAATTTCAAAAAGTACCCTCTTGGGGGGGCAAAGTGGGGGTGTGAACACAGGAGATGCAGAATATGATTAAACAGTCTCGGACATTTCCAACAATATATCACATGAAGGGTGTGTGCAAAATTTTAAAAAGTACCCGCCTGGGGTGGGGGCAAAGTGGGGGGATGGACACCAGAGATGCATAATATGACTAAGCGGTCACAGACCTTTCCAACGATATATCACATGAAGGGTTGTGCAAAATTTCAAAAAGTACCCTCTTGGGGGGGGCAAAGTGGGGGTGTGAACACAGGACATGCAGAATATGATTAAACAGTCTCAGACCTTTCCAACAATATATCACATGAAGGGTGTGTGCAAAATTTTAAAAAGTACCCGCCTTGGGGGGAGGGCAAAGTGGGGGGATGGACACCAGAGATGCATAATATGACTAAGCGGTCACAGACCTTTCCAACGATATATCACATGAGGGGTTGTGCAAAATATCAGAAAGTACCCCCTTGGGGGGGCAAAGTGGGGGTGTGGACACAGCAGATGCATAATATGATTAAACAGTCTCGGACATTTCCAACAGTATATCACATGAAGGGTTGTGCAAAATTTTAAAGTGGGGGGATGGACACCAGAGATGCATAATATGACTAAGCGGTCACAGACCTTTCAAACGATATATCACATGAGGGGTTGTGCAAAATTTCAAAAAGTACCCTCTTGGGAGGGGCAAAGTGGGGGTGTGAACACAGGAGATGCAGAATATGATTAAACAGTCTCAGACCTTTCCAACAATATATCACATGAAGGGTGTGTGCAAAATTTTAAAAAGTACCCGCCTTGGTGGGGCAAAGTGGGGAGGATGGACACCACACCAGAGATGCATAATATGACTAAGCGGTCACAGACCTTTCCAACGATATATCACATGAGGGGTTGTGCAAAATATCAGAAAGTACCCCCTTGGGGGGGAAAAGTGGGGGTGTGGACACAGGAGATGCATAATATGATTAAACAGTCACAGACATTTCCAACAATATATCACATGAAGGGTTGTGCAAAATTTCAAAAAGTACCCTCTTGGGGGGGCAAAGTGGGGGGATGGACACCAGAGATGCATAATATGACTAAGCAGTCACAGACCTTTCCAACGATATATCACATGAGGGGTTGTGCAAAATTTCAAAAAGTACCCTCTTGGGGGGGCAAAGTGGGGGTGTGAACACAGGAGATGCAGAATATGATTAAACAGTCTCGGACATTTCCAACAGTATATCACATGAAGGGTTGTGCAAAATTTTAAAAAGTACCCCCCTTGAGAGGGGGGGGCAAAGTGGGGGGATGGACACCAGAGATGCATAATATGACTAAGCGGTCACAGACCTTTCCAACGATATATCACATGAGGGGTTGTGCAAAATTTCAAAAAGTACCCTCTTGGGGGGGCAAAGTGGGGGTGTGAACACAGGAGATGCAGAATATGATTAAACAGTCTCGGACATTTCCAACAGTATATCACATGAAGGGTTGTGCAAAATTTTAAAAAGTACCCCCCTTGAGAGGGGGGGGCAAAGTGGGGGGATGGACACCAGAGATGCATAATATGACTAAGCGGTCACAGACCTTTCCAACAATATATCACATGAGGGGTTGTGCAAAATTTCAAAAAGTACCCTCTTGGGGGGGCAAAGTGGGGGTGTGAACACAGGAGATGCAGAATATGATTAAACAGTCAAAAACCTTTCCAACAATATATCACATGAAGGGTGTGTGCAAAATTTTAAAAAGTACCCGCCTTGGGGGGGCAAAGTGGGGGGATGGACACCAGAGATGCATAATATGACTAAGCGGTCACAGACCTTTCCAACGATATATCACATGAGGGGTTGTGCAAAATATCAGAAAGTACCCCCTTGGGTGGGCAAAGTGGGGGTGTGGACACAGGAGATGCATAATATGATTAAACAGTCACAGACCTTTCCAACAATATATCACATGAAGGGTTGTGCAAAATTTCAAAAAGTACCCTCTTGGGGGGGCAAAGTGGGGGATGGACACCAGAGATGCATAATATGACTAAGCAGTCACAGACCTTTCCAACAATATATCACATGAGGGGTTGTGCAAAATTTCAAAAAGTACCCTCTTGGGGGGGCAAAGTGGGGGTGTGAACACAGGAGATGCAGAATATGATTAAACAGTCTCGGACATTTCCAACAGTATATCACATGAAGGGTTGTGCAAAATTTTAAAAAGTACCCCCCTTGAGAGGGGGGGGCAAAGTGGGGGGATGGACACCAGAGATGCATAATATGACTAAGCGGTCACAGACCTTTCCAACAATATATCACATGAGGGGTTGTGCAAAATTTCAAAAAGTACCCTCTTGGGGGGGGGTCAAAGTGGGGGTGTGAACACAGGAGATGCAGAATATGATTAAACAGTCAAAAACCTTTCCAACAATATATCACATGAAGGGTGTGTGCAAAATTTTAAAAAGTACCCGCCTTGGGGGGGCAAAGTGGGGGGATGGACACCAGAGATGCATAATATGACTAAGCGGTCACAGACCTTTCCAACGATATATCACATGAGGGGTTGTGCAAAATATCAGAAAGTACCCCCTTGGGTGGGCAAAGTGGGGGTGTGGACACAGGAGATGCATAATATGATTAAACAGTCACAGACCTTTCCAACAATATATCACATGAAGGGTTGTGCAAAATTTCAAAAAGTACCCTCTTGGGGGGGCAAAGCGGGGGGATGGACACCAGAGATGCATAATATGACTAAGCAGTCACAGACCTTTCCAACGATATATCACATGAGGGGTTGTGCAAAATTTCAAAAAGTACCCTCTTGGGGGGGCAAAGTGGGGGTGTGAACACAGGAGATGCAGAATATGATTAAACAGTCTCAGACCTCTCCAACAATATATCACATGAAGGGTGTGTGCAAAATTTTAAAAAGTACCCGCCTTTGGGGGGGCAAAGTGGGGGGATGGACACCAGAGATGCATAATATGACTAAGCAGTCACAGACCTTTCCAACGATATATCACATGAGGGGTTGTGCAAAATTTGAGAAAGTACCCCCTTGGAGGGGGCAAAGTGGGGGTGTGGACACAGGAGATGCATAATATGATTAAACAGTCTCGGACATTTCCAACAATATATCACATGAAGGGTGTGTGCAAAATTTTAAAAAGTACCCGCCTTGGGGGGGGGGTCAAATTGGGGCATGGACATTATCATTAATTTCGTCAATCGGGCATGAAAAAATCATGAATTTCGTTGATAGTGTATTTAAAAATCATGATTTCGTTGATCGGGTATGTAAAAATCTGTGAATTTCATCAATCGAGCACAGAAAAAACATGACTTTTGTCGATCGGGGGAGGGGGGATCATATATTTTGTCAATTGGGCACGTAAAAATCTTGAATTTTGTTTATCGATCGCATAAAAATCACGTATTTCAGCAAATAGATATATAAAAACGAAGAAATTCCTTGATCGGCACATGAAAATCATTAATTTCATCAAACGGATGCATAAAAATCAAGAAATTTATGAATCAGGCACATAAAAATCATCAATCGGTGCGTAAAAATTATGAATTTCATCGATTAGGTACGAAAAAATCATGAATTTTGTAGAACGGACGCATAAAAATTACCAATTCGTAGAGTAGTCGCATAGAAATCACGAATTCATCAAGTGGGTGGTTAAAAATCACAAGTTCATCATGTAGGTGCATAAAATTCACAAATTTCATCAAACGTTTGCATAAAAATCAATAATTTCATCGATCAGGTTCAGAAAAATGAAATTTCGTCGATTGAACATGAAAAAAATCATGAATTTCGGTGATCAAGTGCATAAAAATCTTGAACTTCGTTGATCGGTGTGTAAAAATCATGAATTTTGTCGATCGGGTGTGTAAAAATGATGAGTTTCAATAATCAGGCACAGCAAAAACATGAATTTTGTGGATCAGGGAGGGGGAGATCATAAATTTTGTCAATCGGGAACGTAAAAATCTTGAATTTTGTTTATCGATCGCATAAAAATCACGTATTTCATCAAATAGATACATAAAAACCAAGAAATTCCTTAATCGGCACATGAAAATCATTAATTTCATCATACGGATGCATAAAAATCAAGAAATTTATGAATCAGGCACATAAAAATCATCAATCGGTGCGTAAAAATTATGAATTTCATCGATTAGGCACGAAAAAATCATGAATTTTGTAGAACGGACGAATAAAAATTACCAATTCGTAGAGTAGTCGCATAGAAATCACGAATTCATCAAGTGGGTGGTTAAAAATCACAAGTTCATCAAGTAGGTGCATAAAATTCACAAATTTCATCAAACGTTTGCATAAAAATCAATAATTTCATCGATCAGGTTCAGAAAAATGAAATTTCATCGATCGAGCATGAAAAAAATCATGAATTTCGGCGATCAAGTGCATAAAAATCTTGAACTTCGTTGATTGGTGTGTAAAAATCATGAATTTTGTCGATCGGGTGTGTAAAAATGATGAGTTTCAATAATCAGGCACAGCAAAAACATGAATTTTGTGGATCAGGGAGGGGGAGATCATAAATTTTGTCGAACACAGATGTAAAAATCATGAATTTTGTTTATCGGTGCATGAAAATCATGAATTTTGTCAAACAGGCACATAAAGATCAAGAAATTCATTGATCGGCATGTAAAAATCATTAATTTCATCCATCGGGCATATAAAAATGATGAATTTAGTCGATCAGGCATGTAAAAATCACAAATTTTGTCAACGGGGCACATAAAGATAAAAAAATTTGTTGAACGGCATGTAAAAATCAGAAATTTTGCTGAACGGGCACATAAAAATCACGAATTTCTTTAATCGCGCATAAAAATCATAAATTTCGCCAATCTAGTGCAGTAAAATCATTAATTTCATCGATCTGGTGCAGAAAAATCACTATTTTCGTCGATCTGGCGAGGAAAATCATGAATTTTGTCAAACGAACATGGGAAAAAAAGAAAATCAGAAAATCCTGCATTTGGTCGGTTTTCTCCATATTTTTCAAGTCAGTTTTTCAAGTTTTATTGCCGAGTGGTGATTGGCGAGTGCCTATTTTCACCTTTACCCAAAAACGAATAACATCGAATTAAAAGGAGAAAGTTATTAACTATTTACAGGAAAAAAACTTTAACGGCCATGTACTTAGCTGTACAAGGTCTTAACTCGAGCGTAAAAATGAGGAAACGTGTTTCCTTACGGATGGTCAACTACTGTATAAAGCGTCGACAAAAAGGGGTGACAATCCCATGCAAATGAACTACGAAAACTTCCAAAAATGAGTGTTGGAAAAACTTCTTCCAAATTTGCAATCGAATAGTGCCCTATATATGGCCAATGCTCAACATCACATGCCTGTTGAAAACCGCACTCCTGCAAAGAATTCTATAGACTGGCTGAAAAACAACAAAATATACTGTGGCGAACAAATACAAAAAGTAGAACTTTTCTCTCATAGAGAGTAATCGTCCAAAGAAAATCATCTATAAAATTGATAATAAAATTCTAGTTTAGAAGGTATTATTTTTTTAAATATTTTAAATGATAAAATTTTTTCCGCCCTTCCAAATTATTTGAAAATACAAGCTGCAATTTATAATAGATAAAATACTCCCCCCCCCCCCTCCCCCAGGTATTTTGTTTATTTATTTATTTTGAATTGATGGTTCTCCATTTCAAAATTTTCATTTTATTTGATACTTTGATGGTCTATAGCTGTTTGTGAAGCTTCATGCATGTTTTGCTGTTACTGTATATTAATTTTTCAAATTCATTTTTAATAAACTTATGCAAGTAAATAGTTTTAGAGCCCTATGTTGTTTTCAACATATTCAGACAATTTCAAACTTTGCACTCACCAACACTTAATTTATAAGATCTGACTATTAAAAATCATTGCGAAAAAATTAACAGCGGTTTTCTCTAAAAAAAAATTTTTCTTTCTTCTATATGTTTTCAAAATACACCTCTGTACAAGAAACCCTATGTAAAATATGGATATTTATGTAAGTTGTAATCAAAAAATTAAATGTATTAGCAGCAGTTGAAATTTAATAATTTTTCAGAATTTACTTTGAAGAACAAACACTTATTACAGTCAACAGTAAACAGTATTTTATACAAAAATTGGGAAATGTTTAAGATGATTAAATTTGTGAAGAGTTAATTTTTGGTAGGAAAAAGTTTTGTGAAGTGTCCTGTTTTAATATGAAAAGAAATGTGAAATAACCTGTTTTAAAATGAAAAAAAAAATGTGAAGGATACTGTTTTAAGATTTAAAAAAAATTGTGAAGGATCCTTTAAAGGTGTTCTTAATTCTTCTTAAACAGAGCCCTGCAATATACTTACTAAAGTTGTATTTTTTCTGTGATTTAAGCACATATAAGGTATTTCATACCTCTAAATTAGTAATTTTAAATGATTTTTAAAGTCACAGGTAAATGATAGAAAAATTGAAAGATAAAATAGCTATTTGTTTACTTTTTAAACTCTGAATTTAAAGTAAATAAGAACTTATTTATTCATTGTATAGTAATATTTTAGAGCTAAAAAAATCTATGTGGGTTAAAATGATTATATTCTTAAGTTTCGCGAGCAAATAGCAATTTTTTTACTGTATTTTTTAACAATTTTTAATGTAACATTTGACATTGAAACAATATAGTGCTTGAAAACTATTTAACAAGCTTATTAAAAAATGAATGTGAAAAATTAATATAAAGTAAATGCAAAACATTCATGAAGATAGAAGTTTGTCACACAACTGTTTGTAAATGTAATGAGAAAAAAAAAAATGATAACAATGTAATAATACTGGCAATATGAATGCAATAAGGTAATGCCAGGGGTCGATCCAGGAAAAATTTGGGGCCTATTTAGGGTCCCTTCACAAAAATCTATTTAATAAAATGGGTCCCTTCACAAAAATCAATTTGATAAAATGGGCCACTTCACAAAATTCTATTCCATAAAAACTTACTATTTATTATTTTGTGATGTTTTAAAATGTGTAATTTGTAAACAAACAAGTTTGCCAGAGAGGAAAACTTCCGCAAAAGGATTTAAAACAGGTTTTGTTTATAAATGCTTGGTTCGAATTTGATTAAATCGATTTCAACTTTCGTTACAAAATGTTATTTTTCACAAAAACAACCTTTACTTTTCACAAAATGGGCCCCAAGAAAAAAAACCTGCATCGACCCCTGAATGCAATAAGAAAAAGAAAAAAAAAACTATTTGTTTACTTTTCAAACTCTGGATTTAAAGTAATTAAGAACTTATTTATCCATTGTATAACATAAAACACTTAATTCAGAACTAACTTTCTGCATTTTCTTTTACAAAATAACATAAAAGTAATATTTTAAAGCCATAAAAACATGTAATTGGCAGTTGCTCTGACAAAGACAAACTAAGCACCTTACCAAAACGAAATTTTTAAAAAGAACCATCAAGTCATATAAAATAAAAAACAATGAATAAATAAACAAAATACCTAATAGTAAGTATAATATCTTTGATTTTCTGTGCCTATCTTTTCCCCAAATGCCTCTCGCTAATTTGTGCTTCGCGCATTGATACGATAATAGTTGGTTGGTTGTCTTCGTTGCGAAAGAAACAAAGAAATGAAAAATATTTTATCATTAGAAAATGAAAGATTTATTATATTTAGCAGTAAAATTGAATACATGTAATTAAAAAATATTTCCTCATTTTGAAAAAGGAATCTAAATAATTTTTCGAATATATGCATGTTTAAAATCTGAAATTATTTCTTTGTAACAAAAAGAGAAAACATATAAACCCCAATTGAATTTAATACATATGTTTTACATGTTTAGAGTATATAATTCATTGTTTTTGCATTTAAAAAAATATAAATAATTAGCCCGGTCACAAGCTTTATTGATAACGGCAACCGTACATCAAATTTTAACTGTAATTCCCGGCGGAAGAAGGTAGTGAATACTCTATTGCATTTGTACAGCTTGGCTTAAGAAAATAGTCCCATTTTTTTAAATCGGATTATATAAAAAACTAGAGTTTTCCTATTTAAGCGGATAGGTGGATTCACTTCATATAAAACCGATTAGTATCATATATTAATTTTAAAAAAATCCTTCGGGCGGTTTTCGAGATACGCTGTCTTACACCATGACACCATTACATGCAGAGCGAAAAACTTCCCATTTTACTTAAAAATGGATTTCCAGATCTTAAAATCTACTGCATGTAGAAATCTATAAATTTCAGGATAGAGTTAGACCGGAGATATAAGACAGCTGTCAAAAAATCAAAACGATGTACCTCATATTTGCTGAGATATTAAATGTCGGCTTTTCGCTTTTCCTTTGAACTCAAACTAGCTGTATATATGGAGTGACGGAAATCTTCGGTATTAAGCATTCGGTTTTCGTTTTTTTGCTGTTGTTTTCATAGCTGTTCAGATCATTTGGCAACAAATTTCACTTTCTGAAGACCCAATTGAGCCAAACTTAAAAAAAAAAAAAAAAAAAAAAAAACCCTTTGTAGTGGAAAAGTACCAAATCTGGAATGTATAGAAAACTTCATCTAGTTTTTGCTGGCTTGTTTTCATAGCTGTTCAGATCATTTGGCAACAAATTTCACTTTCTGAAGACCCAATTGAGCCAAACTTAAAAAAAAAAAAAAAAAAAAAAAAACCCTTTGTAGTGGAAAAGTACCAAATCTGGAATGTATAGAAAACTTCATCTAGTTTTTGCTGGCTTGTTTTCATAGCTGTTCAGATCATTTGGCAACAAATTTCACTTTCTGAAGACCCAATTGAGCCAAACTTAAAAAAAAAAAAAAAAAAAAAAAAACCCTTTGTAGTGGAAAAGTACCAAATCTGGAATGTATAGAAAACTTCATCTAGTTTTTGCTGGCTTGTTTTCATAGCTGTTCAGATCATTTGGCAACAAATTTCACTTTCTGAAGACCCAATTGAGCCAAACTTAAAAAAAAAAAAAAAAAAAAAAAAACCCTTTGTAGTGGAAAAGTACCAAATCTGGAATGTATAGAAAACTTCATCTAGTTTTTGCTGGCTTGTTTTCATAGCTGTTCAGATCATTTGGCAACAAATTTCACTTTCTGAAGACCCAATTGAGCCAAACTTAAAAAAAAAAAAAAAAAAAAAAAAACCCTTTGTAGTGGAAAAGTACCAAATCTGGAATGTATAGAAAACTTCATCTAGTTTTTGCTGGCTTGTTTTCATAGCTGTTCAGATCATTTGGCAACAAATTTCACTTTCTGAAGACCCAATTGAGCCAAACTTAAAAAAAAAAAAAAAAAAAAAAAACCCTTTGTAGTGGAAAAGTACCAAATCTGGAATGTATAGAAAACTTCATCTAGTTTTTGCTGGCTTGTTTTCATAGCTGTTCAGATCATTTGGCAACAAATTTCACTTTCTGAAGACCCAATTGAGCCAAACTTAAAAAAAAAAAAAAAAAAAAAAAAACCCTTTGTAGTGGAAAAGTACCAAATCTGGAATGTATAGAAAACTTCATCTAGTTTTTGCTGGCTTGTTTTCATAGCTGTTCAGATCATTTGGCAACAAATTTCACTTTCTGAAGACCCAATTGAGCCAAACTTAAAAAAAAAAAAAAAAAAAAAAAAACCCTTTGTAGTGGAAAAGTACCAAATCTGGAATGTATAGAAAACTTCATCTAGTTTTTGCTGGCTTGTTTTCATAGCTGTTCAGATCATTTGGCAACAAATTTCACTTTCTGAAGACCCAATTGAGCCAAACTTAAAAAAAAAAAAAAAAAAAAAAAACCCTTTGTAGTGGAAAAGTACCAAATCTGGAATGTATAGAAAACTTCATCTAGTTTTTGCTGGCTTGTTTTCATAGCTGTTCAGATCATTTGGCAACAAATTTCACTTTCTGAAGACCCAATTGAGCCAAACTTAAAAAAAAAAAAAAAAAAAAAAAAACCCTTTGTAGTGGAAAAGTACCAAATCTGGAATGTATAGAAAACTTCATCTAGTTTTTGCTGGCTTGTTTTCATAGCTGTTCAGATCATTTGGCAACAAATTTCACTTTCTGAAGACCCAATTGAGCCAAACTTAAAAAAAAAAAAAAAAAAAAAAAAAACCCTTTGTAGTGGAAAAGTACCAAATCTGGAATGTATAGAAAACTTCATCTAGTTTTTGCTGGCTTGTTTTCATAGCTGTTCAGATCATTTGGCAACAAATTTCACTTTCTGAAGACCCAATTGAGCCAAACTTAAAAAAAAAAAAAAAAAAAAAAAACCCTTTGTAGTGGAAAAGTACCAAATCTGGAATGTATAGAAAACTTCATCTAGTTTTTGCTGGCTTGTTTTCATAGCTGTTCAGATCATTTGGCAACAAATTTCACTTTCTGAAGACCCAATTGAGCCAAACTTAAAAAAAAAAAAAAAAAAAAAAAAACCCTTTGTAGTGGAAAAGTACCAAATCTGGAATGTATAGAAAACTTCATCTAGTTTTTGCTGGCTTGTTTTCATAGCTGTTCAGATCATTTGGCAACAAATTTCACTTTCTGAAGACCCAATTGAGCCAAACTTAAAAAAAAAAAAAAAAAAAAAAAAACCCTTTGTAGTGGAAAAGTACCAAATCTGGAATGTATAGAAAACTTCATCTAGTTTTTGCTGGCTTGTTTTCATAGCTGTTCAGATCATTTGGCAACAAATTTCACTTTCTGAAGACCCAATTGAGCCAAACTTAAAAAAAAAAAAAAAAAAAAAAAAACCCTTTGTAGTGGAAAAGTACCAAATCTGGAATGTATAGAAAACTTCATCTAGTTTTTGCTGGCTTGTTTTCATAGCTGTTCAGATCATTTGGCAACAAATTTCACTTTCTGAAGACCCAATTGAGCCAAACTTAAAAAAAAAAAAAAAAAAAAAAAAACCCTTTGTAGTGGAAAAGTACCAAATCTGGAATGTATAGAAAACTTCATCTAGTTTTTGCTGGCTTGTTTTCATAGCTGTTCAGATCATTTGGCAACAAATTTCACTTTCTGAAGACCCAATTGAGCCAAACTTAAAAAAAAAAAAAAAAAAAAAAAAACCCTTTGTAGTGGAAAAGTACCAAATCTGGAATGTATAGAAAACTTCATCTAGTTTTATGAGTCATAATTCTTAATTAAAAATTTGGCCAATGTCGCGGATTTTGGCCATTTCGTCCCAATGTGTGCCGGGTGGTGTTGGGTAATGTCGTGTTTCCAATGGAATGAGCCGGGTGAAGGGTTTGTTTACACGCAGGTTGAACAAAGAATGAAGTAATACGTCCCTCTCTCTGGTCGTGTGCTGCTTAAATCTGACAATCTGATGCTAGAAATTAGGGAAGTTTTGCACGGGCCCGAGCCTGGTCTTCAATCCTTTCTGCCCGGCTCGGGCACGGTCGTCACTTTTTTTTTGCAGGCTCGAGCAGGACTTATTCATCACTTTTTCCTTTTCGTGCCCGGGCTTAATTTTCTACAGACTCGGGCTGAGCCGGGACTGGACTTCATTCTTTCTAGAGGCCTGCACGGGCTAAAAATTTCAGGTCCGATCCAACACAGCCCGTATGAAAATCACTGGCCACCCAGGTAGCACAAATATATTGGCCAATATCAAAATTAATATCGGCCAACATCAAAATTTGATATTGGCCAATGTTAAATGACCCCCCCTAAAATAATATTTGTAAATATTAGTTTTTGACATCTGTGAATGTTGGCCAATATTTTCCAACATCTCTGAATATCATTTTTTGACATTAAGTGATATTTTTTTCTGTCATTGCTGAATATCATCATATGATATTGAGCGACATATTTTTCTAACATTCCTGAATAACAGTTTTGGATAATAACTTATTTTTTTCATTACTGAACTCTTTCTTTTTTTTGCACCCCAGACGTGATGGACAGAAATCCCTCATTGTAAAACGAGAGATTTCTGCTTAAGGAAAGTCTAGCCTCGTTATGTAACAAAACAAAAGCAAACCCAAGTACTAATAGGCATGATCAATAAAAACCCAGGGAAAAACCTGTTATAAAGAGCTGTTAACAGAAACCGGTGGGAGTAGATTTTTCTATTACTAGAGTAAAAAAAGTCTGATAAAAGTATCATTTAATTATCTCGTATTTTTCAATCACAATCGACATATTTTTAGAATGATCTTTCAGCAAAGATTTATTTAAATATCACTTTTTATTATTGAGTTTGTTGGAAATTTTGTAAAAAAAATATTTTAAAATAAGTAAGAAATTTAAAAAAAAAAAAAGAAATTTTAAAGCTTGCTGTGTAAAAAATAACGTGTACCCCTTGCAAAAAACTATAAAGAAAGTTTTAACAACCCATTAATTTCAATTTTGTTTTGTGAGAAATTAAATACATATATTTTTAATTAATTTTAAGTCAGAAATATATGTACATTTTTTCAAAAATTGATGCACTACACAAAGTTAACACGCACATAAATTAGCACCAAAAGCTTATTATTATATAATAATAGTAATTACTTAGATGAACTGTATAAAAAATATATATTATTAATAGTGTCTAATTTAAAATTCAGTGATCTATTTTTGAAACTAAACTTGTATTCTTTCAATAATAAAAAATAAAATTCTTATAAAAGTCGGAAATTCGAAAGCATTTTAAAAAGATAAACAAGCATCCATTTAAAAATTACATAAATTGATTTTTTTTTCTTGTAAGAACATTTTAAAAAATTAGTATAAAATACATAGTATAAAAATAGTATAAAAGCATCTTTATTTTTTTTTTTTTTTATAAAACACAAATTTTCACATGCTTTTTTTATTTATAAAAATAACTATAGACTCTTTCAGAAATTTTTAATATAGGCCTTTTTCTTTCTGTGCAATTTTCACGCCCGACGCCTCCATCAAATGCACACTGACGAAAACTACACAAATGGGCGGTCCTTTAGAACTTTCTGTTCATTTCGGTCAAGATTACAAACTTCGTCAGATATGCTGAATGTCGACAGATATTTTGAAATGTCCGAAAAATGATGTTGTTTTTTACGAATTTCGATAGATATCCCTGAATGTTGTAACAGTAATATCATTTTTACAACATTGGCCAATGTAAACAAATATTAAAAATAAGACATTAAAAAGTCCAGTTTCTTAAAAATGGCAAAATTATTCAATTTTATTGTTTAGAATACAATTTCTGTATTATGATGTCACAAGTAATGCAAAAAGCTCTTTTGAATGCTTTCTTTTTAAAACTAATTTTAAATTATGTCTGTGAATATCGGCAGATGTTGTAAATCTGACGTACGACATTCAGCGACGTTCGAAATATTGGCCAATATTGCCGTGGATATTGGCCAATATCTGTGTGCTACCTGGGCAAGTTTGGCCTGGTCTGTGCAAAAATCAGTAAAATGAGGCCAGGCGCAACATTTTTTTCAAAAAATGCATACATTATTAAATGGTCATTATTCTGCAATTAAAATTATTTTTAAAGAATAGTACATACATTTCTAGGTAAACAAAAAAAAAAAAAAAAAAAAAAAAAAAAAAAGAGTTAAAGTACAGTAAAACCTGCGAAATAGTACCTTTTCATGACGAAAAACTATCTTAAACGGAAAACTGTCTTGATCCGTGAAAAATGAATTTAATACATCTACAACAGATGATGTACTTGCAAAAAATTGAACCTGTTTCTAACGGATTTTTTTTTTCTCTTACTGAATCTTTATTGAGATTTTCTATTCTATGAATGATTTAGAACGTAATCTGAAAATAAAATTATTGCTTTTTGAATAATTTTAATTGTAGGGTAATATTGCTTCAGAAAAATCGGTATGTTTTGTAGAAATTCAGTCAGGCCGAACTTTTAGTTTTTGTACTGGGCCGAGATTTTAGCTTTTATGCCGGGCCGGCTGAGCCAATAAAATTTTTGTACGGGTTGTGCCGGGCCAAGCAATTTTTGTATGTGTCAAGTTGGGCCTAGGTCTGAAAATTTCGGCCCGTGCAGACCTGTAAGTGGTAATTTAGTGTTGTTGTCGGGAAGATAAATAGTAGTATATAGCTTGCGTAAATATGATTATCATATTGTATTATTTTCTTTTATTTATTTTTCAAAAATTGTACTGTGTAGAAATAAACAATTGCACTTACTAGGAATAAAAATGACATTTGAAAAATAAAAATAGATTTCAAAGAATGAAAAATTGAGTACATAAGAAACGAAACTTTGGAAAAGCTTAGGTAGGAATTTTAGTAATTTTGTGCAAAATTGTAGGAAAAATCAGGGCCTTCTCCCCAAAACAGAAACGTGAATCCCTCTCTAAATTGAGGGATGGATTATGTACGCCATGAACCACATGAACACGATAGGAAAGATTACAGGAATTACAGTGTTATCGGCGTCAAAATTATATCTCTGAAATAGAGGACGCGGATAGATGGCGCCAGTGTTCTCGCCGCGGCTATGGTAACTTTCGTTTGTATATAAACATCGTTTTAAATCTAATTTTTTGGGTAACAAATCAGTACGCCATCTGGTGGAAAAAAGATATAACTTCTCCCTTCAGGAAAATCCCTTGCAATCCCATTGCGTTACATGCATTTTTAATTTGTTCATAATGATTATTTTTATGCACAATCTGAGATTTCATGTGCTATTTGTGTTCTGTGTTTATATGTCAAAGTAAAAATTATCCGAATTTGAATATGTAACACTTTTAAACGCATTTACAATAAATAATGGTTTCAATGGCACTTTAGCATTAGTTAAAGGGCCAATTTTCCTGTACCGACTGCTGCAATCAGCGCCTCTATAGGCCGTTTTAAGTCCCAATGCTCTAGATAAAAAATAAATAAGAAAAAAAATTCTAATAATGAAAATGCAGTTGGGGAGAAATGTAACTGCTTTCATAACAACTAATTGTAATGAAATCAAACAGTTACAAAATTTATTATAGGACGATTTTCTTCCAACAACATTTAGTTATTTCTAAAACAATATATTGGATAAATACATCATACTATGATAAATTGTTGTAAAAACATGTCCTTTTTTATACAGTTAAATTATTTTACCCCTATTTTGACAACTTTTTAATCGGTATTTATTATTACATAACTTGTTTACATCCACTTACCAAACTAAGAGTAAATTGAGTTGTTAGAAATTTCTGTTGTTTCAGAGCTTAGTTTTGGGTAAACTAATTTAAGGTATACCAGCTAAACATCAAATGAGAAATCTATGATTCTTTGAAATCTAGAAAAAAAAAAAAAATCTCCTGAAAGTATTACAAGAATGCTTTTTCTTTAAATTGGGGTAGATGTGCTAATCATCCTTTAAAAAAATTATTTTAATTAATAGTTTTTATTATATTTTAGTTTTTTTTTTAATATTATATTAATCTATCAACAATATTTAACCATTCTCATACTCACATTTCCCAATGTGAATCAAAGTTTTAATAAAAGAAATAAATCAAACACTTTTAATTCCACAATAGACACCCTACAAAAAGTAAGAAATTTATTTTGTGAATGTATTAAAACCAAAATTCAATGAAAGCATACTAATGAAACAAAATAATCATGTTAAAATAAATTTAAAAGTTAGGATATCAATAATTAATAAAATATTTATGATAATAATTCAGTCTGTATTTATTGTCATTATCACAAAATCAATATTTTAATTAATTTAGATAGAAAAAAGTTAAAATACTAAATTTAAAATAATTGTATAACACAGCTATGTAAATTCAAGCTCAAAAAACATTTCAAGCTATAATAAATTTAATTAATAATGATTAGTTGTTAAAAATTTCTGTTGTTTCAGAGCGTAGTTTTGGGTAAAATAATTTAAGGTATTCCAGCAAAACATCAAATGAGAAATCTATAATTCTTTCAAATCTGGAAAAAAAAAATATTCTCCTGAAAATATTACAAGAATGCATTTTCTTTAAATTGGGGTAGATGTGCTAATCATCCTTCAAAAAAATTCTTTTAATTTATAGTTTTCATTATATTTTAATTTTTTTTAATATTATATTAATTTATCAACAATATTTAACCATTCTCAAAATAGTCATGTTAAAATAAATTTAAAAGTTAGGATATCAATAATTAATAAATCGTGTATTTGTAACTCCTCTCAATAAATCGCTCATCAAAATGCGATTTACACACAACTGAATATTGGTTCAAGTCTTTATCGGCTTTTAACCATTTTTCAAATTGGTTTTTGTCTTTAAGGGTGAAAAATAGAGATTTTAGTTTTGTTAATTTTATATCCACTTGAACATCCAGGAACGAAGCATGTTCGATCAGCTTTTCTTTTCGTAGTATTTGCGGAATTATCCATATTAATTTATCATTAAAGAAGCATAGTATATGTTATAATGTATGTTTACTTTAAAATATTAGAGAAATAGAAAAATTCGTATAGTTTGTTTGAAAACATAGCGGTAATTATATCGAAACTCACATTAGGATCAAGCCTTTTACATGAAACTTCAAATTAATTAACCACGGTGGGAACTCGACGCCCTCTGGCGGAGAATCTGGTTTTTCCTCCTTTCTGACACATTTTTTTGGTTGTATTGGCGAAAGCACACTAGTTACTTCTAGCGCGACCTAGAGCTCCTATAATACAGGCTGACGCATCCTCGCAGATATGTGTCTCACAGCCGTATTCCGGCAGCGTCCGAATACGAAAACTTGGCGGAACGCCCCCGTCGTGACGTCACTTTGATGTCATCGTGGCATACGAAAGGGAAAACTGTATTCTGGGGCACTTCTTTTCGTATTTGGCGAAAAGTTAGATGCGAAAATATGATTCGGATGTTTACATATTTTCGGCTGCTGTTTTCGCCATCTCAAAGTAGGTGAAAAGCCCACGAAATCGGCTTTTCGGACGCAACTTTTATATTTGACAGGCCATAATAAGTAAGTTTCTAGTATTTTTCAATGTTAGGACTCTTTTATGACATTATATGAATGTATAGAATATCCCTCTATCTCGATACTGAAACCGAAACTATCGCTAATATGCTTTCCAAAGAAAAAAATAAGTAGAAATGTTTATTGTTTTAAAACGAATGGACTTATTTGTGGATAGATGTAATTTTGTAGAAAAAAAATCTAATATTTAGATAAACCCAAAGATTATTATGAAAATTTAAAAATCAAGCATATTTTTTAAATAGCAGAAATATCTTCTTATATCCATACTCTTGAATGAATAGACAGCAGTCAACATACTATTCGTGCTCATACAGCTTTTTTATGTTTAACATTTTGTAAAAGTAAAATGAGAAATAGATTGACTCTTTTATATATACTTATTATGTAGGGGAGACCGGTACACACTGGACCTATGGACACAGTGGACCACCTCCTAATATTTTATTTATTTAATTTTTTTTTTTAAGCTTCTCTTCTATCCTAATAGACAACAGCACTGAAATGATTATTTATAGCCTTCAGAAAATATGTTTAGCTCAGATTGAACTATTTTATCCTGCTTTGTTGTTTTGAACTTCTAAAAGTAAAATTTTTCATCATCATATTTTTATTTTTTTAGTAATTAAAGGTTGTAGATAAATAAAATGAAACAGCTTTTTTGCAAAGCTAAGATACTTGTTTTTATTTTACTTTAAAGTTAATATGTTTAAAAGAAGGCTATAAACAATATTAATATGTTTATTTCTTGAACTTCAACATGGGGTACAGTGGACCACCCACTACTGGGGCACAGTGGTCCACAATCCACTCTGCTCCTGTAATGCAGAATGTTCAAAATATTTAATAATTGCTTATTTTGTATAAAGAAAGATTGTTTTGAAGTAGATTTAACTGTAAAATAAAGTAAACAAATAAAAATAACAATTTATTTAACATAGTAAGAAATATTTTGTTTTGTATTTACTGCCTTTGATAAATATAACTGTAGTCTAATTGTTGATGATTCTATTCAAGTAAGATTCATGAGACGCAAATTGAATGGAAATCAGTTTATTTCTCCCGACACTGTAGATGAATCTGCTGTTGATGTCAATGATTTCATAATGTTGCTCTCAGACCCAAAATTATTTCTTGAAAATTTCAGGCTCAATCTTACTCATAAGTACTTTGGAATTTCATTTGCAAATTTTAATGTGAGCTGATTTTTTTGTACTTAAGTAATAACTTCAACTAAATTGCAATTGTTCCTGTATTAATCTGTTATTATTTTCAAAATATAATTAATTTTTTGTTTTTGTTTCAAAATTTATATTACTATGTTATTTTGCGGGTGAAGGGGCAACAAAAAAGAATTAGATTAATGAAAAATAGATTTATATTGTATTTTAGATAATACCTAACAGTGGTCCACTGTACCCCGGTGGGTGGACCAGTGTGTATATATATATATATTTTTTTTTAAATGTATTGAAAACTATGTTGTGAGAAAATTATGATGGATGTAAGAAGGTTTAAGGAATATTCAAAAATATTTTCATACAGATCGGTCAGTCTGTTAAAGAGAAAAAAAATGTTAACTGAAAAAGTGGTCCACTGTGTACCGGTCTCCCCTACTTATTCTTTTATATATAAATACTTTTGTAATTTTTTTTCTTTTTTATAGTAGAGTTATGTATTATCTGAATTCTTATAGAAAGATATCAAACAATATCAATTTATTGAGGTTAAAAAAATTCCATATCCCATAAAAACTTCAGAAGAATTTTAAGAATTAAAGCTTTTTTTTTTTTTTTTTAAACAAATGTTTTTCTTTCATGTATTTAGAAGCATTTCAAAATCTTTATTAGTTTTTCAAGCTGGTTTAAAAATATGAAAAGAATGTTTAATTAAAAAAGAAACAAACTTTTTAAAGTCACATTTCAATTTGCTTATTTCAGTCATCTTTTGATTAATATAATTGACTTATTGTTGAATTTTAGTACAAATTTTTTATTAATTTTATTTCACCATTACAGACTTATAAATGCTGACCTATTTTATTATGTGACAGAGGCTAGATGTTTGTGATAGAACTTGCATGTGCCCCTATATTTATCATATTTTTATTTTATTTATTGAAAGAAAGTTTTTTTTTATAGTAATAGGTATAATGGCTGCTGCTTATGTAACATTACTAATAGAAGAAATTGAAGAGCGGGTGGCTGCTATCCCGAAACCAATCAGAGACAGGAGCAACCCCTTTGAGGAAATGACGCAACAAAAATTTATAACAGAATTCAGAGTTAATAAAGAAATAGCTCTGTACCTAATTGACAATTTAAAAGGTGAACTGAAAGGATGAAAGGATTCCACCATTCATAAGGGTAATTATTTGATTTTTATCAGGAGTATAAATTAATCTCAAAGCTTGATCTGTATTCTTTTGAGTATTGGAAGGGGATTGTATTACTTTAATACATTGTCGCAAAATGTCCATATGATACTTTATGTCCTATTATAAGATTCTGGTGAGATACCCATTTAAAAAAATTTTATTATGTTGCATTCTTTCCTTTATTATAAATAAATATTTTAAAAAGGTTTTATGTTTACTGTAATCACTTTTGGCAGATATATTTTTATTTTGATGATAATAAGTGATTTTCTTATATAAATCGAAGTTTTTGCTTAAAATTTTCTGTTTTATTTGAAATAAACACATATAAAATTTGTTTTCAAATGATGATTAATTCTTACTTCAGGATAATCTTCATTGTGTGAAAGTTTTGCAGGACATCCGCATGTTCTTGAATGTACTATATATATATATATATATTACCTTTTAAATTTTTACTGTGTTACACTGTTAAAAATCTTCAGCTTTTGCTGCAGACACACTCCATCGCTTTTAGAGAAAACGGTTACTTTACTATATTATGAAGTATTTTCATTGGTCAAAATAGAGATATTCTATAAAAGCAGTGGGAGTGACTATGCAGCAAAAGCTGAAGATTTTTTACAGCATACTTTATTAAATTTTTATTGTAGGTTTCCAACTTTATTTTTTTTTTTTATAGCTTTTCAAATGTTTATTATTTTAAAATAAAGTAGTACATTTCTTATTATACATATCTGTACTATGTCATGCTGAATAGAAATGTACTATAAGTTTATGATACACATATTCAAGGCCAGATTTAGACATGGGCCTGTCTCCCACAGTGGCAAAATCTGAGGAGCAGCAACTAAAATTTTGAAATTATTTGTTTTATATATATATTTTAAATGCAGAATCAGTAAGAATGATAGTACATATCACGATGGAGTTATGTTCTTTTGGAAGTACTAATTTAAAATAAGCAATTGATGTCTCAAGTTTAAATGGCAATGCAATGTTTAGCTATTGAAATATTAGAAACTGTATGTTTTTGCTTAGAACTTATAAATTAAAGAAAACATATCTTATCAATGCCCTTTAGAAAGTAAAATATTCAAAATATTTTTTCATAATTTTAGATTTTATCACTGATATTACACAGCAGTGATCAATAGTTTTTTTATACTTATGATTATGATACATGTATCTGAAGAAACAGATGCCCGAATTCTGTAATAATGTACAGACACCCGTTCTTTTGGGTCTTTTTTTTATATTTCAAACAACAAAGGTATGGCAAATTATTATGGATCCTTGAAACAAAAATCTAGTCCAATTCTTATCGATAACATTTTGCCAACTATCATAAGTATTTCTCTTTTGTCTGTAATTTGCATTTAATACTTCTGTAATTTGCTTCAAAAATGTAATATGTATATAATTTTTTGTTGTATGTTTTGTCATAGATTTTGTTAGCTCTTAATTTTTATGGGAATGGCAGCTACCAAAGAAGTGTTGCAAAGGTGCTTCAAGTTAGTCAGCCAACAGTCAGCAGGTCTGTTGAAGAAGTGACAAAAGCTATTAATAAAATCCTGCTGCAACACATTATCACATTTCCTACATTAGATGAGCAGCAGCACATAAAGCAACGCTATTATGATCGATATGGCATTCCTGGGACAATTGGTACAATTGACTGTACCCATGTTGAAATCATACAGCCCAGAAATGTGCGTCATGCAAATTCAAACAGGAATAGAAGCATGTGCTATATGAACAGAAGGGGATATTATACCCTTAATGTGCAGATGGTAATATTTTAATTCAGTACTTTTTGTATTATTCAGACCAGAAAGATAAATTAACAAAAAATAGTTGCCAATCACCAATCATGTTTATCGCTGTCAATCTCCAAACGAGTTCAAAACAGTAATTTAATATATTCATAACATCATTAAAAATAATAAATATTATAAAAACAAAATAGCATTTATTTAGTTAATATTTATTAAATACATAATATCAGGTTGACAGCTTTTAAGGTAATTAAATTATTTAAATTTTCTATATGGTGTGTAATATAATTGTATCCATGACAACGTCCATTTAACTGTAACCGCTCGTGCCCGTTCTAACTGTCTTCTATTCTTGTTTGTGTGTAACTTGTCCTCATTAAACGTATATATGTTAACAAATGTAAATGCGTATTAATTTCAACATATATCGTCACATGGTGTCAGAAGTTGTGTCAAAAAGTAATATTTACTTTAAATTTCGTTAACGACAACCTAAATTAAATACAAATGGGTGAAAACGGGATACGTCCTCCAAAACCATTACTTATGGCGGATTCCAAAGAAAAATGGGAAGATTGGATTCAAAGTTTTGATTGGTATGCTGCTGCCGTTCAACTTGACAAGAAAGAGAAAAAAGTTCAAGTTGCGACATTTATGGCCGTTATTGGAAGAGAAGCACAACAAATCTATAAAACCTTCAGTTTAAGTACCGATCAACAAGAAGATTTGGAGATTATTAGAGGTAAGTTCACAGAATATTTCACTCCTAAAGTCAATTATACTGTTGAACGTTACAAATTCAACCAGATTAAACAAAAGCAGGATGAAGCTTTTAAAGATTTTTTAACAAGGCTTAAAATACAAGCTTCTAGATGTAAGCTAGGAATTATGGAGGAGGAATTAATTCGCGATAGAATTGTTGTCGGAATTGAAAATAATGACGTTCGGGAAAAGCTTTTAAGCGATGCTGAGTTAAGCTTAGATAAAACTGTGCAGATTTGTCTTGCTTCTGAAAGTGCTGCACAGCAATTGAAAAATATTTCTGATGATAATAAACCCATAATTTCTACAATATCGAAGAAATTTACTCAGTCGCATAAAAATGTTCCTTCGAAAGATAAGCCTAATTCTAATACCAAATTCTCTAAAATGATAAACGATTGTAGAAATTGTGGTAATACACATAAAATTAATGATTGCCCCGCTTTTGGCAAAAAATGTAAAATTTGCCAAAGGCAAAACCATTTCGCAAAAAAATGTAGATCCAGAAACCAGAAAAAATACAGAGTGCAAGATATTGAAAATGTAGATACGATTACGGATGATAGTTTTCTGATAGCAAGTATCGACGCTAATAAATCAGATTGGTGCGAGACTGTCATAATTAACAATAAAGCTATTCCAATGAAACTTGATACCGGTGCCCAGTGCAATGTCATACCATTTCGCTTAGCAGAGGAATTACGTCTAATAATAAAACCTACAAATGTCCGTAAACTCCTCTCATATTCTGGTCATGCTATTGAGGTGGCAGGAGAATCTATTGTTCACTGTCAAATTAAAGATAAGCATATACAGCTTAAATTAATAATTGCACATGGAGGAATTAGTCCAATCCTAGGTCGATTAACCTGCATGGAGGCCGGATTAATTCAAAGAATTGAAGTAGTTAATTTACTGCAAGATGAATTTCAAGACCTGTTTCAAGGAATGGGATGTATAAAAAATTTCGAATATACAGCAGATTTTTCCACAGAGTGTCCCCAAACTGACATTAAGCCCCCCAGAAGAATTCCATTTTCTCTTCGACCGTTAGTAAAGAAGGAACTTGACAAAATGGTCCAGGATAAAATTATAAAGAAAGTAGAGGAACCAACACCCATAGCTAGTCCAATGGTCGTAGCAAAACAAAAAGGAAAAATAAGGATTTGCATCGATCCGTCGGAAGTTAATAAAATTCTGCTGCGAAGGCATTATCCTTTAAAAACGCTTGAAGAAGTCACTGCTAATGTGAAAGGCTCCAAATACTTCACAAAATTAGATCTGAAGAAAGGCTTCTGGCAACTAAGAGTTTCACCCGCCACACAACCTTTTTTCACGTTCACAACACCCTGGGGAAGATATTCTTTTCTGAGAGTCCCGTTTGGCATAAAGACAGCTCCAGAAATATTTCAAAATCATATGACTAAAATTCTACAAGGCATTCCAGGTGTTGAAAATTCAATGGACGATATATTGATTTATGCGCCTGATATTAATACTCTTCGATCAAATACTCGATTAGTCCTACAAGCATTAAGAAATGCTGGAGCAAAACTAAATAAAGACAAATGTGAATTTGAAGTTCAGAAAGTTAAATATTTAGGACATATCCTCTCTGGTGATGGTATCATGATCGATCCTGAGAAAGTTGAAACCATAGATAGAATTAAAGCACCAACTAGCAAAAAAGAGCTACAAAGATTACTTGGCATGATTCAGTACCTACACAAGTTCATCCCTAATCTCTCAGACAAAACACATAATATGAGATTGTTATTGAAGAAAAATGAAGAGTGGAATTGGAATAAGGAATTAGATAAAGAATTAGCTGAAATCAAGAAATTATTGAAGGAAGCTCCGTCACTTAAATACTATAATCCCAACAAAAGTATTACAATTTCAGTGGATGCTAGTTCCTTCGCATTAGGTGCGGTACTGCTCCAAGAAGGAAGACCGATAGCATTCTCATCCACAGCGATGAATGACGCCCAAAGATCTTATCCCCAGATAGAAAAGGAAGCCCTGGCAATGAAATTCGGATGCCAAAAATTTCATCAATATATATATGGAAATGAAGTAACCATTGAGACGGATCACAAACCTTTAGAATCTATTTTTAAGAAGCAAATAGATCGAATTCCACCACGACTCCGTAAAATCTTCTTAGAGGTTCAGCAGTATGCTCCAAGAGTTTGTTATAAGAGAGGTAAGGAAATGTATGTAGCTGACTTGCTGAGCAGAGACTGTCATAATGAAGATTTGTTACAGGAGAGTAACTACCAAATTCTCTTTTCAATTCCAACCACAGACGTAGGGTTTAAAATTTTACAAGATCTCACAAATACGGATCCAGATCTAATACAACTGAAACATTTCATTTTTACTGGTTGGCCCAAAAACAAAGATGTAGTTCCAGATTCGTGTAAGAAGTACTTACCATTCTTGGATGAACTATCGATTCAAAAAGATGTAATTTTAAAGGGATTAACGATAATTATACCCGAAGGATACAGACGACGTGCATTGGAGAATCTTCATAAAGGTCACTTAGGCATTACAAGTTGTCTTAGAAGAGCTCGTGAGTGTATGTTTTGGCCAGGAATGTCTGGAGATATAATTTCGATGATCGAAAATTGTGTAGTTTGCCAGAAAACTCAGAAGAATCCTCCGAGAGAACCATTAATTTCTAAGGAGATCCCTAAACTACCATGGGAAATTCTTGCATCTGATGTATTTACCTATCAGGATGTTGACTATCTACTTATTACAGATAGTTACTCTGGTTTCATTGATTTCAAACCATTAAAAGATTTATCTAGTAAGTCTACAATACAAATCCTCAAAGACTGGTTTAGTGTCCATGGAATTCCTAGAATTTTAGAAACTGACAATGCTAAAAATTATGATTCTTCTGAATTTAAGGAATTTGCTGAAGAATGGATGTTTACCCGTCAAACTTCAAGTCCCCTCTATCCAAAAGGCAATGGTCTAGCAGAGAGAGCTGTCCAAACAGCGAAGAATTTGCTAAGAAAATGTAAGATATCAGGTCAAGATATACAATTAGCATTACTAAATTTGAGAAATACGCCAAGAGAAAATTTAGGATCACCAGCTCAACGTCTCTTCAGTAGACGCATGCGCACTACAGTTCCAGTTGCTGAAGAATTGCTAAAGCCTAAAGTTATGACCCAAACTACAGAACATCTAGCGGATGCTAGATTAAAGCAAAAATACTACCATGATCTTCATACTAAACCATCATTCAGCACTCCATTACAACCAAACCAAAATGTGATGCTGAAACAAGCACCAAGGAATTGGATACCAGCAACAATAACATCTCAAGCTGCTCCTAGATCATACAATGTGCTGACTCCTAAAGGTGAATATAGAAGGAACACTATCCAAATCAAGCCAACTAAGTTGAAGTTCCAAATTGAAAGGAAAAGGAAGTTACCGTTAGAAATTGACCATCAACCTTCTAGTGCTGATAACAATTCCAACGTATCTCCGGCGAAAAATCTAAATGTGTCTGCCCCCAGCGTTACTGACAAGAAACCCATCGTTACCAGGTCTGGAAGAGTCGTAAAGCCAATAAAGAGACTTGATCTTTAACATAATTCAAATAGAACTTAAATAACATTTTGAAAGGGGAGATGTAATATAATTGTATCCATGACAACGTCCATTTAACTGTAACCGCTCGTGCCCGTTCTAACTGTCTTCTATTCTTGTTTGTGTGTAACTTGTCCTCATTAAACGTATATATGTTAACAAATGTAAATGCGTATTAATTTCAACATATATCGTCACATGGTGTTATGCCATCAGATAGAATATTACAATATATTTGTCTTCAATAAAATGATAAAACATCTATTTATTGAAAAACAGAATAATAATAGTTTTTAATTTTATTGTTTTAAAAGTTCTATATCATCTGTGATTACCAACATACATTTATTTTTTTACATACCTACTTACTACTTTATATATGTACTTCTCCTTTTTATAGAAAAACAAACATATATATAGACCGGGAGGTGGCAGCACAAACAATCACCTCATCGAGTTCACGGCTGAAATTCCAGAATTAGTTAAAACTTGATCCGCATATTAAAATGCAATCGGTCTGCCAAGTCTTGGCAGACCAATTGCATTTTAATATGCGAATCAAGTTTTAACTAATTTTGGAATTTCAGCCGTGAACTCGATGAGGTGATTGTCTGTTCTGCCACCTTCCGGTCTATATGCAATTCATTGATTTCTGTAATTACTCTATTTACTAGATAGCAGATGATAATCTAAAGATACGTTCCATTACGGCAAGATATCCTGGCAGCGTACACGATGCATTCATTTGGAGACATAGTGGAGTGAGGTCATACCTCCTAAACAACTTTAACCAGAACAGCAGTACATGGTTGTTAGGTTTGTATATAAATTAATAAAACCTAAAAATCTATGATATAGCTTCAAAATATATTTCATAGCAGTAAAAAATTATAAGTACTCAATTCTTTTCTCAAAGATAAGCTTGAAATAAACCGTTTGCATTTGAAGCAATCTTTTTTTAAAATTCTGTGTGTAATAATTTATAATTTTTATTATACTATGCTCATAAATGATATAATTTAGATAAGAACTTTCTAGTTCTTAGCATTTATTATGTTATATAAGGTTATATTTTTCTTTTTCCTCTGTAGGAGACAGTGGTTACCCTCTAGAACCATGGCTCCTAACGCCATTTCCAGATCCAGATGCAGGAACTGTACAAGAAAGGTTTAACAGAAGACATGCATCTGCACGTAATGGTGTCGAGCGCTGTTTTGGGGTCCTAAAATCTCGATTTAGATGCTTATCAAGGCACAGGGTATTACATTATGCTCCAACAAAATCATCGTTAATAGTAAATGCCTGTGCTGTCATCCATAACTTATGTCGTCATTATGGGCTCGAGTTAGACAATGATGAACCGCTTCACCCTGATGACTTAATATCTATTGTTACCAATTGTGAAATTAGAGACAACAACCTATTACCAATTGCATGCAGGGTGAGACACCGCGTTGCAGTTACGATGTAAAAATTAATTATTTCAAGTTGTCATTTCAGAATATCACATATTTTTTAAAAATGGTATTTTTCTATATTTTTCATAAGGAATTAGAATAAATTGCTGCTACTTTTTCATGCTATTACAAGGGCTATTCGGAAAATAAGTTATGTTTATGAATAAAAAACAATGAAAGGAAACATTTTTTATTATTTACCAAACGACCATGAATGTCATCCAAAAAAGGAAATGTTTACTATGGTGCTTAGAGACATTTACAATTTTATGCCTGGTATTTAAAGTGAATTTTATTTTATTAGTTTATTCTATAATATATATCTGTTCTGTTATTTTAAATATATATATATATATATATATTTGTAATAATTTGTGAAAGCCTGTAATTTTCAAAAATTATATTTCTTTAATGTTAAATTTTTGTACCAATGTTTTTTTTTTTTTTCTCAATGTGTTATTTTGTGTGAATTCATAAAATTTGTGCAATGATAGTAAAAGTCTATAATATGCACCTCTAGTCAAGTGTGCTTTATAAAGGTCTACTGTATTTCACTAATTTTGTCATGCACTATTTTATGAATAGTTAAATTTTTCTTTCCGTGTTATGGCATACTTGTACTATTCAAGAAAAATATTCTATAATGTGAATATGTATCCATTGATTTGGTGTTCGTGTTTCCTTATTTTTATTTTAAAAGAATTGCATTTTTCTTTTTTAAATATTTTTTCTCTTAGAAAATCATTTGTTTTTAAACAAAAAATAGTTTATTCTTTTTAATGGCTTTTGTTAATTTATGTGTGAGCAATTAGTAAAATAGTCAATAATAAAATTTCAAATCTGGTTATATATAAGTTTTGGTTGTCATTATTTTATGTAATTTCTATTTATTCTGAAATATAAAAATTAGAATCCTGCACCAAAGTTTAAAAAATTTCACAGACTTTTTATTCCAAATGCATTCACATGTAACAATGTCACGTTTTCTGAAACAAATTACATTGTTTAATTTGTGACATTTTATGAATGAGAGTGATATATTAAGTGTTGCCAATTTAGTAATATATATATATTATTATTATTCATAAATATAAATATATATCATATTTTTGAAAATGTATTCTATTAAACACAGATTGATTAAAGCAAATATTTACTAATATACTGTTCAGAAATATTTGAAGATATTCGAATAAAAAATTGTGCTAAATTTGCAACACTGGTTATTTATTTAAAATTATTATTATTTGTATTGCTAATGAATATCACCTTCTAATTTGTAATATTGACACAAATAAAATTCTGAAATTTGAAACTGAGTAAAACACTACAAACTGAATTTTTCCAAATGAATGAAAAAATGTTCAAGTTGGACCCAAGATCTTTGACTAAAATTGTCAATGCTCTACTTATTGAGCTAGCTGAACCGACAGCCGGCAGACATACTTTCACTAAGATTATCTTATTGGTAACAGCATATACCACAGGTAATGAACAGACTTGTATAAAACCAAAAACTTTCTGCGCACATAAAATTGGATCAAAAACTTTCTACAAAATAATTTAATGTTTAATAAAGTTATGCGCTATATTATTTTGATGTTATGAATTAAAAACAGTAGTTTAAAATAATTACCATTTATATTAAAAATTAAATAATATTAATTAAAGAATAATTATTTTGCTTAAAAAAAAAAAAAAAAAAAAAAAAAAAAAATCAGACAACATTGAAACAAGCATTTCAGAATTTTCTCAGAGAGCAGGCTTGGAAAAATCATCTACGACTTTAAGAGTTTCCTCACTCTAGGGAACAGTCAATTCAGAGGAAATACTCCCGCCTTCAATATTTTCAGAAATGGGATCAATATTTCCATGCTTATTTTGAGGTTTGACAAAAGCTGCAATTATTGATGTTTGATTTGCACTTCTTTTATCAACAGAACTCGCTTGACTGTTCTTACAATGTAAATGCACACTGTAAATTTCCTAATCACAATATATATTTAAATCTAGTTTTAAATCATTTTAAAGAAATTCAATTTAAAATGTTTTCTAACACTACGAAAGTATTTGAAACTGCCGCCGCCAGGCTAAAGTCCTTGCAGCTGCCGATGGAAAACCGATCGGCACCAAGCTCTAGTCTGCGAAAAATAGAAATAAAAGCATGTATGATGTCACAACAATGCTTTGCGTCTTTAAACTTTGAATTGTGTGCAAACAGTAAAAAAAAATAATAATAATAATGGGGAATATTTATAATTTTTCAGTATTTAAAAAAAAAAAAAAAAAAATTTTTTTTTTTTTTTTTTTTTTTTTTTGATTTAAATTATTTTCTGCAAAGTTTCGAATTTTGCATAAAATTTTCCGCTTGCATCTATATTATACAATTTTGGTAATGAAATTCTATTAAACAATGAATACAAATTCAGTTCATATATCTTTACTAACTCAGTATGACTGAATAAAAAATAATAAAGTGAGTAAAATATATAGTTTTATACTTTTAATAAGTGAGATATAATAATGTAGAGATAATAATGATCTGTGAGTAGAGAAATTGTTGTGAATGTTAATACCTTGTTGAGTAATAATTTAAAGTTTTAACCCACAGTTTAAGAATAAAAATTTACTCAATGGTTAATTTGCATAATATCATGGTGTATAATTTTATGTAACATATATTTATACCTATTTAAGAGCAATGATTTGCACTATATTATTATTATTTTTTTTTTTTTTGCAATTTTATTTACAAATGAATATTTTTATAGTTAAAAATAAATCGCTAAACAAAACATTGATATAAAATGGCCACATTTCCAAACTGTACAGATTTGATAATCTTTAAAAAACACTGACAAACAAATCTCTTGCTTATCTTATATTCAACTTTTATAGATTCAACGAAGGAGGGAGGCCTACCATATGACTTTAGCACCTGCAACCCCTGCTTGTTCAACTTTTATAGAAATTAAATAGTTTGGAAATTTGGTATTTTAATCAGGATTGCTAGGTTTAGCCAATATTAGTAAATTTCTTGTACAAAATATTTGCCAGAAATTACAAATAGTAATATTTAAAGTACCGGCAAAGGTAACTTGGCAGTGGAGATTATACTACAGAAAAGTGTACATGCGCGAGAAGAAATAGTTCTTTACTGAATTTGAAAGAAAAGCACTTTAAATATGTTTTTTTTTTTAGATTTTTCCATTGAAAAATGATTTACTGATTAAACAAAATTGATTCAGCTTAATATATAATCATTTTTATGATAAATACCTGTAATATTAACTGAACTTGTATTGTTTCGCGAAATGATTTTCTGGCGAAATTTTGGCGATTGGAATAAATCAGTGGGCAACCCTCGGACACCCCGCAGCGTTAAGTGCTTGACCTGCGCCAGATAATTCTCCTGCGATTGCGGGAGATTTAAGATTTTTGATGTCCAATCAAATGTTTCATTTTTTAAAATATTAAAGATAGAGTAATAATTTCGATGGATTTGAATTTTTCGGAAAATTTTAACTCAAGTACATACCAAACATATCGATAAAATATATAATATAAGAAGAATTTTCTTTTCTTTAAAATAAAACTTGTCATGAAAAAGTTCTTTATTCACATTCAACGATATCGATATTTCCGTGTTTCCTAAGTTAAAAGTATTCTTATTTTATTTGCACAGAACTAATCAGCAGTTTATTTAATTTGTTTTTTGAGGTATGGTAAATATTCAATATATCAACAGTATTTTAGACTCAGAAACTCCACACTGTAAAAATGTACTCATTTCGAAATGAGTATTTTTGGATCAAAAATGAACATGTGCATTCTCAAAAATGAGTAAGTTCATGTACTCATATCGAAATGAGTATTTTTGGATCAAAAATGAACATGTGCATTCTCAAAAATGAGTAAGTTCATGTACTCATATCGAAATGAGTATTTTTGGATAAAAAATGAACATATGATCAAACCCAACATACTTGTATATTTCAGAATGTGTAATGACGAAATTTCGGAGCGTATAAAGCTATTATTTGAAGGAGAAACGAAGAATAAGAGAAATGAAAAGTGGATCTGGTTGTTCGGGATTTTCATCAAAGTGGATCCACTACAACACATTTACTATTTTTTTTTCCTCACATTTTACACATCTACTTTTTTTTTTCCCTTGATAGTACTTCAAAATTATGATTTTTTTCCCCACTAATTTTTTTAAAATTTATTTTAACTTTTTTAACGTGAGGCAATATTGTGTTATTTAAAAGTTTCATAACATAATATCTTTGCAAATTATAGCTATGCAAATTGGTATTAAACTAAGCTGATTTGGCTTACAAATTTATGAATTACGCTAAAATTTATTATTTTATAAATTATAATTTTACAAGTTTATAATTTTTTCCTTGAATTTATAAAATTAGTTAATATTTTTTCTTTACTTTTATAAAAATAAAGTTTTTAACTTTATAACGTTTTTAATTTATTTCTTTAGCTTATATTTTTATAAATTAAACTAATTTAATTTAAATAAAATCAATCCGAGCATATTTACGGGAGTTAGAGCACGGACAGACGGCCATACAGCAGACAAACCGAAGTAAAATTAGTTAATATTTTTTCTTTACTTTTATAAAGATAAAGTTTTTAACTTTATAACGTTTTTAATTTATTTCTTTAGCTTATATTTTTATAAATTAAACTAATTTAATTTAAATAAAATCAATACGAGAATATTTACGGGAGTTAGAGCACGGACAGACGGCCATATGGCAGACAAACCGAAGTCATAAACACTGTTAATAAAAATTGAAGAATGCTAAATAAGTAATAAAAATCTTATATTTATTTAAAATGTTATTTTTTTGTAAATAAACTTCTTATGCGGTTTCATAAACACTGTAAATCTTTTGAATTTTAGTATTCATTAATATGAGTTTGTTGCGGTTAGAATTTTTTTTATTATTGTTGTAATACAAGCTTTCAAATCTGTGACTAAATAACAACTGACTTATGTAAACTTGAAAAGATAAAAATATTTCTTCCTATTTTCTTTTATGATTTTCCTAAAAAGAGTTCTGTTACATAACAAACACCAAACACGATTTATTTTTATTAGACAAATAAGGAGTAAAAAGATTTTTATTCATGTTCTATGTGATTTACAATGATTTAGAATAAATTCGATGTATTTATTAATGTACTCCAAAATAGAATCTCAAATAAATAAATAAACGTTCAATTTAGAAAAAACGATATATCAGATTTTTTGTCTGTACCTTTTTGATTATTTTGATTATTTATTTATTTTCATTTAATATTTTCTAATTGACATAAAGCATGTATTATATATATTTTTTAAACTTTCTTATCCATTTTTTTTTTCTTAAAAAAAATAAAACAACTTTTTCTTTTAAATTAGTTCTTTCTGAATAATCTTGTACATTAAATCATCAATAAGTTTAAAAGTTAGAGTCGCATCTGTTTGCGGCTCACAAACTCCTTTCATTTGGCGATTTATTTCGTGGTTTAAATTTTCGGCAACCCTCCAGGCTCCTAATTTTGTCTGTTTTCTTTGTCATTGGTCATTCATTTTCTGGACTTCGGACTTGACACTTGCTTTCTCTCACTCTCCGGTAATTTATCTTTTCATCTGCATAATGGCTTCGTTTACAAACCAATTTCCTCTTTCTTTCCAACCTTATGAGAAGGGGAAGCCTTTGAGAAGTTCTGCTAAGGTTATCATCTTAAATGTTTACATAAAGCTCAGAGAACAAAATCCCATGAAATCCCATGTACATATATAACGTTATCAACATTTTGTTAATTTCGGACCCCCTCCCCCCCCCTTAATGATATCGTTAAAATATATTTTAAAATGATAACGATATCCAGTGTTGAATTCAGGAGGGGGACATCCCTCCCCGGAGCTTTGAAATGTCCCCACTGGAAGATTTGAGATTTTATACTTTCAATGGTCAAAAACTGGAACTCTCTCTCCCGGAACTTTATAATTGCACCACCCCCGGAGGAACAGAAATCCCTCCCGGAGAAAAGTGTCTAAATTCGACACTGACGATAGACGAATCGCTTATAACTCTATGTAATTTTTATTTATTAAAAAATGAAAAACTCATTTAAATACTTCCACCTTTAGATACTTCCAGTCTTTAGTTAAAAAAATGTAGTTTTCTTTACGGCTGTTTGTCAATTTAAGTTAATTAATTTCTAACATTTTCAGGAAGTCATTTTCATTCGTAAATACATACAAATTACAGAAATTCTCATTCAGATATCAAGAAATCGAATAGTGTTTCGCGTCTTCATAAAAAGGCAAATAATATTTCAGAAAATTGTTAAAAATTAGCATTTTAACCTGATGAATGCCGAATAACCTTCATTGAAAACAGAACAAAATTTACTATATGCGTCTACAGATATAAACAGGATTCTTTTTGCTCATGTGGAAAAATCCCGCAAAAACGCTAAAAATAGCATTAAAAACCGCTAAGATTTCAAAAATTGCAGAGGAAAAAATTATCCGTTTTTGGACTAAAAGACAAATAGGATTTCTTTTACGAATGTGGAAAAATCGCCTCGTAAACCCCAAAATTCTATAAATTCAAATAAAAATATACGCATAAATTTCAAAAATGTACGTACGAATTCCGAATAAACTTTATTGAAAAGAGGATAAAATTTACGAAATTGTACTAAAAGTTTAAAACAGGATTTATATTTAATAATGTGGAAAAATCACCGCTAAACGCAAAACATCCCGTTAAATCACATAAAAATCGCTAAAATTCCAAAATCGCAGATGACAAAATTTATCAGATGACAATGAGTTAAAACATTGTAAAAGGAATTCTTTAACGAATATCAAAAGATCGGCGTGGAACATAATAGTAACTCGTGCAAAATTTATTCCTACAAACAACGATAAACAGCCAAATCTGGCGATTCAAGGATTTACATGAAAAGTAAACAAATGTTATAAGTTAAATCCAAAAAGGATTTTTCTACACGCCAAATCATCGCTTTTCTCCCAATATGGGAATCTTCGAGCGCCAAAGTGAGTGAGCAGGCCGTCGTAGCTTTGTCTCCACTGCCAAGATAAGTGTGCCGCTACTGTACTTTGTTTAATGATGAACATTCCATGATTTATTAAGGTAAAAAATACTGTTCAAAATTTCTGTTAAATATTTTGATTATCAAAATTCCTTAATTTGACAACACTGATCTTAATAGTGATAGATTATTTATTTTTATATGCATTTTAATGCAATTTCTTTAAAAGTGATTATAAGAAATATTAATTAAACTAATTATTAAACAATTAAAAGATATACCATAAAATTTTTACACACTGTTTATTAAAAATTATTATAGTACAAAATAATATACATACATATATATAAAAGTATAATAAAAACACAAAATGAAAAATAAAATAAAAGTAACATAATATGCAGTATTTACAAAAATAGTACAGTAGACTCCCTCAAATCCGCAGAGGTTGTGTAGATTTTAGTATTTTGCAAATTTCTGGTCTTTGCTTTGTTTACATTTTTTAAACAGTAATTTGAATGTAATAATGCAATCTAAATTATAATGAATGTTTACAATATCATAAAATATTAAAATAATTAAGTAAAGTAATAAACTAAAGCAATAAAAATTAAGATAGTTTAAAAAATTAAAAGTAAATAATTAATAATGTATAATTAAGATGAGATACATTTTGCCTAAATTATTCAGTGAAACTTGTCTCATAAAAGTACCCTTCTAATTCACATCAAAAAAATAAAATAAGGAAGTTTTATTTCAGGTTTAGGCAGACTTAATAACCAAAAAAGCTTGATTAATACATAAATATATTTGGTAAAAAGATTGTGATTACCAGTGATATCAGCAATAACTTGAATTTTTTCAGAAATAAATCTATACTTCTATTTATGGAAAAGCATGACTTCAGTCATATTAACAGGAATTGCATATTAAAATACATACAGAATTTATATAAAAATAAAAAAGTATAATTTTGGCCCTATACCTGAACTTAAAGTTTCAGTGTTTACATCTGTGATAATATGCGGATTTTAGGGTTGCAGATTTGAGGGAGTCTGCTGTATTTAAAAATATCAGTCATTTTGACTAATCATATAATTTGTTAAAGTCTCAATAGATTGAGCAATATTTTTTATCGATTTCGTCATTTCGGAAATATCAGCTGCCATTCTCTCTACAGCTGCTGTGTTCTTTCTTATGGACAGGCTATGACTTCTCAGTTCTTTTAGCGCCAATTCTGTCTTTTTTGTCAAGGTGCTTCTTTTAGCACCTTGATCTGAAAAAAAGAAAATAATTACACAATGAATAAATGAAAAGTTCAAAATTAGAACAGCAAAAATGTAAACTATTCTTAAAAATTATACTAATTTCTAATATATATATAACTTTATCTAATCCTTTCTATGCCTGATGCAGGATTCAACTTTTTAATAGTAGAAGACCAGTAATTTGCACAGCTTGGTTGCAAGAGTTGTGTGAATTTGAGACTTTTTGCGAATTATAGATCACATCTACTTCATCTTTGTTTGCATTTTTTAAATTCATATTTTGGATTATTTTTTATTCTTAAATTTTAAAAACAATTAAATTACACAATTAAACATATAAATTAGTTATGAATTATGTTTAATAATAATATATTATTATTATTTTTAAATTAAGATTGCATCAATGGATGTCTGATTTAAAGCATTTCATTTATGTTGATGACCTTGTTGTTGTACCTTGCAGTCTATAAAAAGTCACAAGTTTTTGCTGAGTCTCTAAACTTTGTTTCTTTAAAAAGAATATCTCTGGCCTACTGCAAAACCAGCATTAAAAGTCATTTTTTTATTGTTATAAAACTGGAAGAGATCCATAGGATTTTCTTGAATTCAATTTCTTTGTGAATAATATAATTATTGCAACATATTATTAATATCTTTTTTATAATAAATAAATAAGAAAAAAACACATTTTTATGTCAATAGAATATCCCTAACAGATGTTTGGTGTCACCATCTGCTTATGAAAATGAGTACTGAAGGTTTTTTTTTTTGTTTCCAGTGTCATATAATACTATTAAAATAACTTTAAGATTATTATTAATAAAGTCTCTAAAATTTTTCCAATTCCAATTTAATGGATGGTGGTGGGGGAATGTTATTAGTAAGTGTCAAAACAATATAAAAGGATTTCAATAACTTTCTTGTACAAAAAAATCAGGAATTATAGAAATTATAAAGGACAAATGTTAGAAATAAGCTTAATAATAATAATGTCATGTGAATAGGAGAAAAAAAATTCTAACATTTGAATTAATAATTCAAGACTATTTCCATAATTAAGAAAGATGTATATTTAAGAATTATCATATATATTATTTCTCCTGTCAACATCCCCTTTTCTCAGAAAATATGAGACGCAGAACGACGAAGGAGATAGCATATGAAAGGATTCCCTTTTTTTCAGTATAGGAGTCTTGGCAACCTAGAGAAATGACCTTGGCGAGAGAAAAAAATTTGGCAGAAACTTTTCTGGCAATCTGTTCCCATTTTCTTATACACAAACAATCATCATATATATTATTTCTGTTTTCAACATCTTTTTTTTTCTATGCACATACAAAACATACAACGATGAATGAGGTATCATTCGTAAAGTTTTTGAACAAGTTTCTGAGATAGTACATCCACATATTATTAAAACACGTTGTTTGATTAAAAAAAAAAAGTTCATTGCACTTCATGCAGGTCTCAATACCATCTCGGCACTGTATCACTGATTGCTCTTAGAAAGGGTTTTTTATTTGTCAATAATTAATTATAAACAAAATATAAAGATACTTTAGATAACACTAAACAGATTTCTGTTAAAACATTTTGAACTTACTGGGTGGAATTGATGGGCCTGTTACATTTGCTGATAAACCTCGAACATTGTCATCAGCAGCTGTAGATGAGCCAGGCGCAGAGTCTTCCATTCTGGATGATCCAGGCACAGCAGAGTCTTCCATTCTGGATGATCCAGGCACAGCAGACTCTTCCATTCTGGATGAACCAGGCACAGCAGACTCTCCCATTCTGGACGATCCAGCAATGGAACTTGTTGAACTGGCAGGTAGAGGAAACGAATCCTCCCTCTCTGAAATTGTCATTTCTTCACAATCGTAAAGAGGGTGTAATAGTTGTGCATTGTATTGCACTGAATCCTGAGAGAGGTAGAGAAAAAAAAGAAAAATATTAATGAAGGAAATTGCTATTAGTTTTTCCTTTTATCACAGCTTACAACTTTTTTTTCAGGAAAATAAACATACTTCGAACAAGGAAGTTTATTTAAAAATTAAATGGATTAACCCTCTGACTGCTCAATTTTTTTTTTTTTTCAAAATCCTTTCGACCAATATATAACCAACCTTTATCTCTTATACTATTACATATTTCAAATCATCCTGTATATGAAAAATGTGATACATTTATCATTTTCAACCTTTGATTGTGGAATTTTTAATACAAAATTGCTTCAAAAATTGTAAATTACGTAAATTTTTCTATAAAATGTCTTGCCCGTGGAAATCACGGGATAAGCAGTCAGAGAGTTAAAGACTACAATGAAAGGCCATAGGTTTTATTAAATAATTTTTTTGGTTGAAATTATGTTTGAAAAGTTACTTTATAAGTTATACACAAAATTAAGAATAAAAATAATGAAGAAAAAAAAAAGATATGCATGCACAAACACTGAAACTTTGTAGATTTTAAAGCTATATTTTTACAATATGCATGTATTATATATATTTATGATGTATGTTTACCATAAGTATCTAAATAAAATTTAATCAAAATTGAAAAAATAATAAAAAAAAAACTGCCTCATGCATGAAAAAATAAATAAATAAATGAAAAAGCGAAATACTGTATGTATATAATATCAATAATATTAACAGTAAAATTTTTTAATCTTACTGAAGTATTTCTGCATTAATATTTGATTTACAAAATAAGTTCACATAATTTAAAAGACATGAATTTATTATTTTATTACTTAAAATAAAGCTTCATAAATATATCAAGATTCTACCAGTTCAGTACAGAAGAAAATATACCCATAGATAAACTAAATTGTGATAAAAAAAAAAAAAATTATACAATTACACTTGTTGGTATGCCTGCTTCTGGCACAGACAAATCGCCGGTGGCAGCCTTCCATCCTGTCATACCGAGCAGGCTCTCCTCTATTGGATTCAGTGCATCAACACTACCATCCCTTCCTCTACCTGTCTGTTCATTGATTCTGCGTAACTTGGCAGCTTTGTTTCTAGCATAACCCTTTTGGTCATTCCATGTCTGTAAAAAGCATTATTATACAGTACAAAAATTTAAAGTAACAAAATTGGGTAAAAACTAGGAATAACACTGATATAAGACTAAGTAGGTTATGATATGTCACATGTATTTGTCTTACAAATTAAAGCATTGACCAAACTGACACGTGTACGCTTCCAGTTATCTTTCAGTCCTACACCTAAAAATGCTGTTTTCATTAGTCTCCATTGTCTGGAAATGAATAGAAAAGTACTTACCAGGATTTGTATTTACCCTCCTGCCTGGTTTGGAATTTACATAATTTTTAGCCAAATGAATTACATACATTAATTTTCTGACCAAACTGACACAGGTACTCTTCAGTATAGGGACATTGGCGAAAGAAGAAAATTTTGCAACCTATTTACTGTTTACACAAGCATTTTTTCCAATATTTATACAATTTATTCAATATAAAGAAGCCTGAAGCCTTTTTCATGTAAGTACAAGAAAGTGTATATAAAAAACAGTAATGATAAATATATAAAAAAATGGGTACTACTCTATTATCCCGTCGACCACTTTTCATAACAAAAAACTATAGCTAAATAAACGGGTGAACATTGCCATTGGAATATCAAAATAAATAAATAAATAAAATATAAGAAATTCGGAAAAGCTCCACCCACCAAAGTGTCAACCATCAATAAATTTAAACAAAACAAACAAGCAAAAATACAATATATTAATGAAAACGAAAAAAAAATATTCTTTGATGTTTATTTATTTACATTATTTTTCTTAATTATCCCTTTCGGCTGGTGAATAAATATTTGTGACGTCAGTTAAAGCTGATCTATTGCACGTAACTATGCATTGCAAAATTTTTTTCAGTGCTTTTTCTCTTTAATATCATGGCACCGCCGTTTAAGGAACCAATTGTTATTTTAATTAATGAAATAACTAATAAATCAGTAAAACATAATGAAAAATACAGACAAATATCGAAATAAAAAACACTTGATGACATAGCAAACACGTATAATGCTTCTGACATCAAGTAAATGAGACTGCATTTTTGTAGTTTAATCTTACTGGTTGGCGATAGTTTTTTGTTATGAAAAGTGGTCGACGGGATAATAGAGATGTACCATAAAATGTTTATACAGATATAATAACCAAGCCTGAAAGTTCATTTGGTTTTTCCATAGCTGTTTATATCATTTCGCAATAAACCTCGAATTTAGAAGCCTGAATTGTGTCAAACTTAAAAAATCACCAAGGCCCCCAATAGTGGAAAAGTACCCAGATATATATATATGTACTTATAAATAGTCAATTTGATAAGAATTGTTAATGCTGAAAATAAACGAAGATTATATGTAAATGAATGAAAATAGCATTAAAAGGAACAGATGTGTTACTATCACGCTAAAATGTAAACAAAAGATTGGCGACTGTTTGTTTGGCGCGATTTCCAAGACTGCGCCAAACGAATAACTTAATACAATGGCTAGGTTGCCATTAAAGAAAAAAATCCCCCAAATTTGGCGACTTTTTTCTTTTTTTTAACCGATAATTTTTTTTTTTTTTTTTTTTAGCGTGAGTGTAAAGCATCTAAGCCAAAAAAAATTATACAATCTATCACCATCAAAATAATCAGTTTACCATGTATCATTTCAATTTAAACACAGGTGTCAATCTAAAGCCTAAATAGAGCTCGCAATTAAATATTATGAGCTAATATATAATACAAAAAACCCAAATATACAAAAAATATCAAATGTAGCATAAAAAACCTATGCAGTTTTGAAAAGTATGGCCAACATGTACTTCATTTGATTATCAACAAAGCAAATGATCGCCAAAAAACACAAAGAATTGCAGAATTCAAAATGTCATAAAAAATTTATCAAAACTTCATGAACCTGGTGTTGTGTTAGAGTCCCAAAAACATTATCAAAATAAAATGTTGATATTACGAAAAATATTTATTGAGGCACAAAAATAAATAAAAGTAATACAACCCCCCCCCCCCCCCCACCAAAAAAAAAAAACTGTTGTAAAAATAGGCTTTAGATTAAAATGAAAGGTATCAATTTATATTAAAAGTGAGACCTTTTTTCAGTTTAATTACAAGTTATTAATGACTAAATTTTTAAGAATTTTTCTTTTTAATTTGTAAAGGCAGATTATTTTGTCAAATTATCTTTATTAAACAAATTATACTGTCACACCTTTTATATAACCAGTGATGAATTCAGGGAATGAGCTGTGAGAAACATTCCCCTGGAGCATCAAAATCACCCCTGCCCCCAACTCTTAAAAGATTCAAGATCTATAGGTTAATGGTTCATAAGGTGTCACCCCCCCCCCCTTCTCCCTTCCATGTTACATGAATTCAACACGGCTTGAAACAATTAAAAAAAATAAGTGTTCAGCTTTTTTTTTTCTTCCAAAAACAAAATTAAAGCTTTCAGTATTTTAAACAAAGCTAATAAATGATTCCATGATTCAATTCCAATTTTAACAGGATCTTATAACAATCCCTCTAATATGTAAGAAGAATTTAACCATATAACAATAATTAAAATTATTTTGTTAAAGTAATGCTTAATATAATTAAATTGTACACTTTTTAATCACAATAAAAATAACCAGTTTACAAAGTATCATTAAAAAGAAAAAAAAAAGCCTAAAGAGAGTTACACAATTACTGAAAACAATTGTTATGGGGCTCACTTTTACAATAATAATAATTAATTTTAAAAATCGGTTTAATTTTCTTTATCAATATGGTGATTCAAATATGATTAGAAATTTGTGTGTAATCAATACAACTCAATGCAGCTTTTGATAAATGTTTAAAAACACCTTTTAATTTTGAAATGTTGGCAAAATTGAAACACTAAATTAGCCTAAGAAACCTTTTTTAAGATCTCATGTACTGGCATGATGCAAATGTATATAATTATATGAATTAAATGAATAATACAATAATAAAAATCAGTATTACTTTTCAAAAGTTTTCTAAAGATGAATTATTGGAATAGAGTGCACTTACTTTACGCCACATCGTTGCATCTTTATTTGCACCACCCAACGAATTTAAAGATGCAGCTAATTGCTCCCATTCACGTTTGCGCTGGATTTTTGTGTATGAGAGTGACAATTTACCCTCACGTAATCTGGGGTGTGACTGCATATAATTTAATAAAAATTCCAGTTGTTCTGGATTTACTCTTTCGCTCCTACGCCTAGGAGTACTGCTCTCAGTTGCCTCCATTGTCTGGAAATGAATAGAAAAGTACTTACCAAGATTTGTACTTACCCTCCTGTCCAGTGTGGAATTCACATAATTTTCAGCAATGGGGGAGGAATTCTTGTTTTTTCTTTGCAGAGGAAGTAAATGCTGAAACAAACAGCCTAGCAACAAGACTGTCTTGATTATTAGTCCTTGCACCTGCGAGATCAAATGTCACCCTTCTGCGGACACTCCTAGATTTCCCCAGATCCCTTTAACATGTCCTAACAACAGTAAACAATCATAGAAAAGCATGCTTTCTGTTTACAAACATTAATTTCGATGACGCTTTCTCATTGGTTAATATCGTAAAACTGACGTAGTTTTGGGAGGAGCTATTTCCTCTTTTTCGGACGGCATCCAGCATCCATAATCATTTTCGAACGTACGGAAACCTGATCCCAGAATAGCACTTTTCGCCAGATGCGAAATGGCATAGGATACGAAAGAGTGTTTTCACCTGACGTCACAATCCGCCACTTATTCGTTTCGTATCCTGCGGGAATACGGGTGTCAAAGTCGAAAAACCAAGCTAATTTTCCGCCATTTAACATCCAGCCTCTTTCAGAAGGTGGAGGAACGAGGCCTTAGGCAACCCCTGCTCCGGCAGCGGTAGATTGAGATGCTGAACTGAGACCCGAATAATGCGAAACAAAATGGATATGCGTCAGCTCCTATTATAGGAGCCTTAGCGCGGCCTACGTTATGCACGGCCGGTGCATGACGTTTAAAACGTCACATGGAGTGGATAATTTTTACACGGTGATTGGGGAAAAGCGGCGTGCCCCCTGTTTTGCACCAATCGGCGTGTAAAAATGATCCAACGTTTTAAACGTCATGCACCGGCCGTGTATAACGTAGGTTGCGCTTCTAGCGAGGCTAACGAAAGAGAAAGGCTACCGCGGTGCTGTACGCGTATCTTTTTTTACGGACCGCCGGAGTCACGTGATGCTCGAATGCACCAATGCAGGTGTACGAAAAGAGCACACGTCACTCTAGCGGTCTGTAAAAAAAGATAAGTGGAATGCACCGCGGTAGCCTGTCTTTTTCGTTAGCCTCGCGCTTCTAGGCACTGTACCGGAATGTAATTTCTCAGCACTTCTTGCGCCCTCTATAGGCTCTTTAAATTGGGAATCATTACGAAGGATTCAGAAAATGTGTGTTCTTTTTACTCAAAGATTCAACTCTTGATTCGTTGACATGTTGACATACTGTAAATGTAATGGTAATGGTAATGTAAATGTCTAAATTTGTGTTGGCCGGCTTCGATATTCAAGAATTGTACATTATTTTAGTATTTCGACGAAAACAACATAATCTATATCATTTCTTCTCTTTGTCAGCAATCTCCACAAGTGATGTATTTAAATTTCGTTAAGTAAAACATTTTGTTTACGAAGGTTAGAATTAAAAAATAATATTTCTTTTTTCATTTCGGTGGTAAAATTATCATTGAAATCCTGTTATATTATTGTATCTCAATTAATACTTTTTTGTTGTGCGTGTATTTTTTAGCATTTTGCATGTATTTGTGAACTATAGTGTATAATATTGCTTTACTAATACTTTACTAACATACATGGTTTCGTTAAATGAATTTCTGATTGTTAAATGATCATTGCAAGTCTAAATACTTCTTTTAATTTATGATATGAGTGAAACAGCCCAGTTTTTGCCGATGTTACTCGGAAGATCTATGGTTTTGTTTTATCCAGAAACTAGATGTAAAATGTTTTAATTTTCTTTTTTTTTTAATCTTTATTTGGGGGGAAAGGTATTCCTAGTTAATCTTAATGCGACTGACACGGTTTTTTAACTACAAATGATATTCTATAGAATTCTTGCTAATGTTATTTAGAGAAAGTTTGTGAAATTTACAAAGTATTTTGTGGCAGAAAAACGTGTTAAAATAAAAGGTATTTTCGTGTTATAGCGGCCTCCACAGTTACTATATTATGCCAAGGTTGCAGGTATGATTTTGCCAAGATCATCACAAAGCTTATATAGGCATATATATATTCCAAACTCTCATATGTGTGCCATATATGTCGTTACAAACATATTATGTACATCATATATGTCATTACAAACTTACGTCATGGGCAATTCCATATGTGATGGTTTATGTGACATTTTGAGTTATAGAATTAAGTTAAAGCAATTACCTTGAAGCTATTTTCAAATGAAAATTGACTTTTCAGTTTGCACATGACTGTTATTGATTAAAAGATTAAAAAAAATATATGAAAAATTTTTTTTAGCTATTTTAGTCTTTCCTTTTTTAGCAATTTCTTATAGTGTGACGGAGTGACATTTTTGCTACCATGACTCTAACCTGGTATTTAAAACTGGAAACTTTTGGGAATTAAGAAGCCATTCAGTTTTTAAACTAATACATATTGGTACTTTTTTATTATCCCATTGACCACTTTTCATAACAAAAAACTATCGTCAAACTGTAAGATGAAACTCTAAAAATGCAGTCCGATTTACTTGACATCAGAAGCATTACACGTGTTTGTTATGTCCTCAAGTGGCTTTTAATTCGACATTTACCTGTATTTTTCAGTCTGTTTTACTGATTTATTAGTTATTTCTTTAAATAAAATAACAATTGTGTCCTTAAACGGCTTTACCACGATATTAAAAGAGAAAAAGCATTGAAAAAAATGTTGCAATGCACATAACTGTGCATTGCAATAGATCAGTTTCGTAATAGAGTTGTCGCAATAGATTAGTTTCAACTGACATCACAAACATCTATTCACCCGCCGAGAGGGATAATGTTAATAAATAAATATCCAATATTTTATTTTTCTGTTTTTATTAATAATATATTATAATTTTTTTGTTTAAATTTACTGATAGTTGACATTTTGGTGAGCAGGGCTTTTCCGAATTTCTTGTATTTTATTTATTTATTTATTTTGCTATTCCAATGGCAACATTCTTCCATTTGTTTATTTGGCGATAGTTTTTTTTATGAAAAATGGTCGACGGGATAATGGAAAAGTACCATTTATTTAATATATCCATTTAACATCTGTTGTTATATGGAAACAAAAATAATGTAACTAATATATGTGTCATCAAAAGCAATTTTTTTTTAACGCATACATAAACAAGAGTTACCCTATACTACGTATGATAGGTAAGTAATAAGCCTAGTTCATTAGTTTTGTCTTTATAGCTTGTTTATATCATTTCCCAACCAATCTCATTTTTCTTTAAGGCTGTTCTCAGATCCAAAAGAGCTACTTTTCTGAATTCATTTTTGCCCGGAAACTGGCAAAAGATCTCTCAGAAAATACTCTGTCAAAGTGTGCTTTTTGAACCAAATTTCTGGACTCGACAGTATAGGAAAGGAGGAAACTTGTCGGCACATGACAAAAATCACTTAATAACTCCATAAGTACCAATTTATTTATAAAAAAATGGAAAACTCTGTTCGATTCCAAATCACTTCAGAACTATCCATTTTTAAACCTTTATGTTTAAAAATGAGTCAGAAAGTTTTGCATTTGTTGAGCAGGGAATCCGAGAACTGCCTTAAGCCTGAATTGTGCTTAGCTTTTTGAAAAACTTACAAGACCTTTATAGTCTATAACAAGGACGTACTGGAAATCCTGTACTAAATATACAGGGTGTTTCTAAATGAATATCGGGGTTTTAACGCTTTGCAGTATCTATTATAAAAAAACTTAAAATTATACTTAATACATAAAATGAAAGAGCAACTCAAACAGTTTTACCTACAAGCTTACAAGTGTTCAATGTGAACACCTTTCGTCACACGGCACACATCAAGTCAATAGCTCATTTCTTCCCAAACGCCACTCTACGCTCACCCGATCTGACGCCATGTGATTTCTACCTGTTGGGGTTCATAAAGGATCGAGTGTATGTGCCTCCACTACCAGCTGACCTAAGTCTTAAGCTGTCCTACCCAACCTAAGAAACAGGATTGAGGCAGCAACAATTACCTCACAAACACTTTTGTGACTTTTTTGGGGAGAGTGTTTTCTTTTTTATCCATCTCTTTTCTTATCTGTCAAACTGACTGTCCTGCACCTGACAGATATAATCAAAGATTTTATGTCAAACTTACTCTCCTTAAAATCAGGGTTGTAAACATTATCTGTTGCAACAATTACCTCACAAACACTAATTAACATTTGGGAAGAACTGAGCTAGCGACTTCATCTTCATGTGTGCCATGTGACGAAAGGTGTTCACATTGAACACTTATAAGCTTGTAGGTAAAACTGTTTGAGTTGCTCTTTCATTTTATGTATTAAGTATAATTTTAAGTTTTTAATAATAGATACTGCAAAGCGTTAAAACCCTGATATTCATTTAGAAACACCCTGTATGTCTTTGTCGTCAATCAGTGACATTTGTTCTGAGAGAAAAAGGGGGGAGAGTGTTTTCTTTTTTATCCATCTCTTTTCTTATCTGTCAAACTGACTGTCCTGCACCTGACAGATATAATCAAAGATTTTATGTCAAACTTACTCTCCTTAAAATCAGGGTTGTAATTTTGACTGGTTAAAACTACGGGGGTAAGCCACAAAAGATAAATAATAACTTAGAATGCTAGTCATTTCTCAACCTATTCTCCACCCATATTTATGTACTTATATCAGTGCCCCAACACCAGTTGCATAAAATTCTTTGAGTTGCTGTCTCAGCCACATGAGGACTTCCAGTTGAACACAGGAGACAATTCAAAAGTTTGGTTGGCAACCTCAACATCACCCTACAGCACTTCAATTTTCATCTGTTTAATCCACTCAAAAACCCTTTTGGAAGCAAGATGATGTTCACAGACGATGAAAAGGTTCCACTTGAAGTCCTCATGTGGTTGAGACAGCAATCCAAAGAATGCTATGCAGCTGGTGTTGGGGCACTGATATAAGTACATAAATATGGGTGGAGAAAATAGTTTTGAAGTGACTATCATTGAATTATCTTTTGTGACTTACTTAATGACTTTCCCTCGTAGTTTTAACCAGGACAGTGGTCACAACTATATTAAATAACTTAAGCTTACATAAATTGCTAAAACTTTTTATTAATGTGGATATTAATGTATTGTGTAGTAATAATTATAAAATATGAATGGTCTTCTTTTGTGTCTTATTGTAAGAATATTTCATACAGAAATATTACATTTCATAAATCTTATTTTTCTTAAAGTATAACTTACAATATTGGGTAGGCTGGCAGTAATGAAAAATTGGAAAATATTGATTTTGAATTTGTAAATTTCATAATGCACAGCTGATGAAACTCTTCATCAGCAGAAAGATTATTTTACGAGTTTAATCTCATAAAAAAAATAAACTATGAAATCATCGGCAATTTTGGCCAGTAGACCAGATAGTGCGTATTATTCGAAGCCTTCTGATATTAATACCTGAGTAATATCGACAATGTGTGTGTTTATAATAAAAAATTGTGTGTAATTTATAATAAAATGAATGTGTTTCATAAAAAAATACTTCAATTGCTTTTAATATTACTTACCCATCCTACATAGTATAGGGTAATTGGTCTTGTAATTGTTTTAAAAATCGAAAACATTTTTTGATGGATTTACACGTTTCAGACATTGGAGATTGTGAAAAACACATTTTTAGAAAAAAATAAAATGTGCCGTCCATCTGTGTGTCTGTTGACTCTCTATCTCCTGAAAAAATTGAGATAGAGACTTGAAATTGGGTACGTACTTAGTATGTCATAATGGGAAGAAACTTATTGAATTTCAGTCACTTCGATGATCCGGAACTCTTTTTTTCAGACTCTCGGAATATTCTTTCTAATAAAAGGTACATAAAATTTTTCGAAATTGTTTATTTTAAGGAGTGACTATGAAAGACAATACAAAAAACAAATTTTGCATAAAGCATGAAGTCGATCGGATCATGATGAGTTGTCGAGATATTTGTAATTATATTTTCCACACGTTTCGGTTTTTATTACACGACCCTGTATTTCATTCCAATTTCAACTCAAAGATCTATTTTAATTGGAATTGAGACGCTTCATCGAACGCAGTAAACTGTTAGTTAATAATCATTTTTGGAGTTATAAGGATGTTTCTTTTATGGCAATTCAGTGATAGAGCCATAAAAGTTAGGACATCATCCAGCCAGGATTTTATTGGATTTGCAATGCATTTTATAAATAGTTTACACATGTTTTATATTATGCATATCCACGATGGGTAAGAATTACGGTGGCCAGCCCTCAACAACTAGTTTCTGCCTCATAATATTAACTGTATAGAGGTACAATGTCAAAAGGAAAAAAAAGATTTACTGTAATTAGTGTTACAGGCACCGCACCATTGTTGGTGTATTATACAGTGTGTCCATAAAGGATTGTTCCAGTTTCCTTACCTCATAACTTTTAAAAATAGGATGAAAAATATTAATTACATATTCATAAATTACCTCATAAAGTTTTTTTAATAACACAAGTCAAGTTACGTAATCAAATAATAATTAATATTAAAATTTTATCAAAAAATTATTTATGAATTATGTAATATCTATCTATCTAACTTTGTACACATAATTTAATAACAGCTTTTAAAAAAATTTGATAAAATTTTAATATTAATTATTATTTGATTAATAAGATTTTGAGTTGCAACTTTACGCATATATGTAACTTTGTTTGCGTCATTTCAAAAAAAACTTTTTGAGTTGCGATTTACGAAAATGTAATAATAATTTTTGTCCAATTCTTAAGTCAAAAGTTATGAGGTAATTAAACCGGAACAATCATTTAACACCCTGGCATGGATATTGCATTTAAGTAGCTAAAAAAGTATATTATATTTTATGTGCTCGCACATTCACTAAACTTTGTCTCTGGCATATAAATAAATCCTGACAAAAAGATTTTTTTTGTTGTTTCTTTTGTTATTATTATATTTTTACAGTTACATTTCCAGGGATTGTACATATTAAAAACTTTGTCTTTGGAGAAACATTACCAATAGTGTAGGCCTTAATTATGCAATGACTTCTTTTGCAAGTGCAAGGTTGCGTGCCATAGAGAAGTAACAGACCCTATTTTTGTGATGTTGAGTCACGTGCTTTGGAGAAACATTTCCGAAATCGTAGCTTCGAACTCAAACAGAAAATAGAGTCCATTACCATTCTTTTAAACAAAGTGTGCAAGAATTTCGGGGAGTAATCTCTAAGGTCACTTTTGTCAGTTATTACTAGTGTTGAATTCAGACACTGTTCTCCAGGAGGGATTTTGGGGGACATAAGGGCGATTCCACCATTACGTGTGTCAGGACTTTTAGAGAGTGTTTTTTAGGTGTGTTAGTAATTATATAAATACGTAGCACCTATTGTCGTCGTCTAGTCCGTCTGTCTGCATATAACAACGCAAAAACTACCAAACGAATGGTTTGAAATTTAAGATCTATTGTCTTTGCACAATTTTGTCGAGACTTTTAAAATTTTATGAAAATTGAATCAAAACTTTATATTAATGAAAATATTTATTAAGAAATTTGAATTAAAAAAAAAAAAAATCAGTGCTTTCTTGTTATAGGAGCTTCCGAGGTTGAATCGTCAAGTGACCGAGATACTTATTTTATGACAGAAATGAATCTGCAGACGATAGAATTCATTTCACACAATTAAAAATCATCAAGATCTGAATATTTATAGAACTAGCTATAGTATGAACGCACCTCGTTTGTCATATTTAACGTACAATTTCCAACTTGTTTGCAAATTGAGATAAATTTGGAAGTGAAATTATTAACGTTTTACTTTTTTTGTTGGACACATACAGAATCATTTTTGTAGTGACACCTTTAGTCTCAAGTAATAACAATTAAAAAAAAAAAAAATAGTAAAGTCGTTGTTGTGTGTGACTCAGAAAAATCACACACGTAACAATGACTTTATTATTAAAAAAAAAAAAAATGTTATTATTTTAGACTAAAGGTGTCACTACAAAAATGATTCTGTATGTGTCCAAATAAAAAAAGCAAAACATTATCTAAAAAATTTCACTTCCAAATTTATCTCAATTTGTAAAAAAACACTCTTTAAAAGTCACACACATAATGGTGGAATCGCCCATAAAGTTCCGGGGGGGGGGGGGGGGAGTTTTAGCAATTTTCCACTTTTTGACCATTGAAAGGATAAAATATCAAATCTTCTGGGGCAGGGGGAGGGGGAATGTCCCCCAAGGAGCCACCCCTCGAATTCAACACTGTTGGTTAAAGTGAATTCAACATAGAAATGCATGTGCCATGTGTGTGTGGGGGGTGGGGGGACTTATGCTAAAGTTCAGTAATTAGAGTTTGTTAAACAAAAATTATAGTGAAAGAAAGCTAGGTGTCCAATTTGACGACTAGGCATAATTTCGTGGTTGTGAAATGGAATAATTGAGTTGCATTTGACAACTTACGACTGCTGATTTCTAACCCTGTTATTATCTCTGGGTGTTTGACTTTATTATGTATTTTTACTAGGGTGCTAATTAGCATTTCCTGTCCAGTGCATTTATGTGAGTTGTAATTTTCCATAATTCATCCAGTTAACCTGGTTAACTGGATGAATTATGTCCTCCAGATTCGACCGGGATAGCTCAGTTGGTAGAGCATGGCAGCTTCAGCCAAGAGATTCCAGGTTTGAATCCTGGCCCGGACATTTTTCGTCCAGCTGGAAAATTACAACTCGTATGATTTCTTTACCAATTTGAATAATTGTGTTAAAATTAATCCAGTGCATTCATGATATGATAAAGTTCTGTATTTCTTGAGCAGTGTCTCTCCTACATTCTTTAACAGCGAATGCCTCAGATTTTTTTTTCACATCAATCATTCTTTATTTGTGCTTTTCAGCGCCATGCAGGTTGAATGGCTCGAATCGTGGGTTTTCCGACTTTTCAAGAACTTGATCGGTTATGCGACGGTCGCCGTACCCGGTGCTATTCTTGTTCATTATTTGAAAGACTCCAAGTTCCTGGATGTCACAGGTAGGTCGATTTTTTTCAGCTCTATTTCACAAACAATGGCATAATTCTCTTGTTATGTATTTATTTTTTGAGAAAGTGTAATGTGAATTTGTGTAATAATATGAATATGACTTTACTATGCTTGGGGCTGGTGCAGTGTTGCATGCAGGGGTGATTCTGGTCCGAAAATTCCGAAAAATTAATGTAGTGATTTCTAAAAATTAAAAAAATATATCGCTCATAAATTCGAAAATTCGGACATAAAATGTATCGGTATTTTGGCAAATGATTGCCGAAAAAAATCAATCTCGTCATTTGTTCGTCAATTTTGTCAAAGGATCACGGGAAAAGTGACTTTGGTCAGAAAATCGCAAAAGAATGGCAAATTTCATCAAAAACATTGTGAAAAACGGGAAATTTCATCAAAAGATCGCGAAAAAACTGCAAATTTTGTCAAAAACATTGCGAAAAACGGCAAATTTCATCAAAAGATCGCGAAAAACGACAAATTTCATCTTAAACATTGCAAAAAAAGGCAAATTTCGTCAAAAAATCACGAAAAAACTGCAAATTTTATCAAAAGATCGCAAATTTCGTCAAAGGGACGAAAAAAGTGGCGGGAGTGGACCCCCCTCCCCCCCCCCCTCTCCCTGAGGGAGGGGGTTGTCCTCAGGTCCTCAGGTTGCCCTCTGTTGTAACTTTTCAGAAAATTTGCTGTGAATTTCAGATATTTTTTTTGTTACTCAGAATCACCCCTGGTCGCATGGGGTGCTGGCAAATCACTTAGGGCGCAACATCTCTGACTGCAATATTCGACTCATAAAAATCATTTTAAAATATTTAATACATTATAGAATAATTTATAATATAAAGTATTTCTACTTTAAAAAAAAATAGAAATAGTTCTTTGATGTTGAAAAAAATTCTTTTTATTTTATTAAATAGACTAAGCAAAATTGAAAAATATATTATTTTTCTTTAAATTGTTTTATTAAGAGGCTACTTCCTCACGCGAAAACACCCGCTCTCTTATGTTAATCCTATGGAGGAAATATTTAAAGATATCTCGTTGGCATTTCTCTATTTTTAAATGCTTTTTTCTGCTTTGGATAGCTGAGGTCGATCTCTACCCAGGCTGTTTTTTACTTTTTTGATTTGGTTTGCAAGTTTTTTTCTTTTTATTGAAACTATTTTCACTTTCAAAACTAGTTCTGAAAATGAAAGTATCTTAATGATAAAAACTTGTAATAAAATTGAAAAAGTACAAAAAAGCCTGCATAGAGATCGACCTCAGCTATCCAATGCAAAAAAAAACATTTAAAAATATTGAAATGCCAACGCGTTATTAGAAAATATTTCTTCCATAGGGTTAACATGAGCGAGTGAGTATTTTCGCATGAGTGAAGTAGTCTCTTAACTGTTATGTCATGTATTTAAATTTAAGAGTAAAATATGTTTCATTTAAATATTTCCCTTTTCACATGACATACATTTGTTTTTACCATCCCCAAGCCTACATTAAATTACAAACGAACTCCATTGCTTCACGATGTTTTCGGGTAAACACGCGATTCATCCACGATCTATCGCTGTGCTTCTGGATCACTGTTGATCGCTGTTACTTGCTGTTACTTTCGACCCAGAGCTCTTGTCTGACGATCGCCGCTCTGATTGGTCGTAGTTTGACGTCATAGTCCGTGAAGCCAATGGAGTTTCGCATACGTGTTTCTTTTCACAGAATGGCAGCAACGGTATGCAAATTTTTCCAAGGCAGACTAGTATATGTAGCAGGTCAAGATGTTTGTATTTCGCCCTTTTCTTCCTTGTCTGTTGTTGCTTTGCCTTGCTTTGCCTTGCTTTTCTTACGTAGCTCGCTTGAAAGTAGCACTTAGTTTTCTTGCCATGTAACTATACTTACGACGTCGTAGCTTGGCTACGTTTTGAAGGCTGCTGGCGGCTATTATTTTTGATGAAAGTTTATTTTGATTTTATTTTTAAGTTTGTTCGGCGAAAGTAAAGCTGATGTTGGTTTGTCATTTGTAATTAATCATCAATAAAAGTCATCTTGTTGTTACTTCTGCTGTACTTATTAAAGTCTTCCACATCCATGCATTTCCAAGCTTAAAGATTCCACTGCGTATTCTGCTTAATATAGTTAATTTATTGTGAAAAAGAGAACATTAGGGATGGACGATACCGCAATATATCAACGAATTGATATTGGTGACAGATCGCGATGACTACCTTAAAGTGTGTGGGAATAGAAAAATTGTTAATTTCCAAAGATAAATGGTAGGGTAGCAGCAATTTAAGTATGAACAGGTGTAGGAACCTATTGGCTCACACAGCATCCTTTAAATAGTATAGTTTCATAGAAATATTTTAAGAAAAGGACACATTGTTGGATATCTTTTTACGGGCTGATACCGTTGCTTGGATATAGTGTTTTTTTTTTTTTTAATATGCTCCCTATTCTTCCTATTTTATGCACCATGTTAACTATTTAATTTCCTTATGTTTAACTGAGAATAATTTCAGCAAATTTCAAGGTGCCATATACTATGCGAAGCACGATGAACTGTTTTGAAAATTTGACGTTGTGGCCTCTGATTTGAAGATTTACTCGTTTTAGAATTTAAATGTAGAATTATTAAATTAAACAAAAATAGGATGATTTTTTTTTAAAATATTGTATTTATGGAGGAAACATAAATATTTTATTTTACATATTTAATGATATATATAAAAAAGTTAATATAGCAGTAAGACACTATCTTTTAATGCACATTTCATAAACATTACACTAAACCTTGAAATTATTAAAAACAAAAAAAGTCAAAATTCGCAGTCATTATTCTGGAGGCCAAAAATCTCTAATGCCATTCAAAATAATAATCCTTTCTATGCATTAGATGCCATATAAACACAGTTAAATATGAATCTAAGTGTTGACATGCTGTTCGGCAGTGTTTTTTATTTCACCATTTAGACGAGTCCCAAAGGCATACGATGTTTTGTTTATGTGCACCAGTATCTGGAACTGCAAAAATATAATAATTTTGCAGATCCTGCAGCATTTAATTTAGTTTTATAAGCCTGCCATGAATCTGAAAAAAAATGATAGACATATCTTCTATATATTGTTTTATTTCTACTATCTCTCTCGTGTATATTCTTTTATTTCCCTTGGGAACTTTTACTATAAAACACTCATCAGTTTCTCAGAATAATCCTCCAAACAACCATTGCTGCGGAAGAATTCGACCGGCTTGATTTTTTTTTTCGCTTTTACAAGAAACTTTTATCAATATCTACAATTGTTTTTGACGCTACAATTTTTCCACATTTTCTTGTTAGAAGGTTAGATATACAAACTTCTGGGATAATTATTCCAATCAATAACTATGCAATGACAATATTATATTCAATTGCTTTTTTTTTCATTTTATTGATGGTGATTCATCAGACCAAGTATAAGTGAACCTTAATGCAGTTACAAATGTTAATTTGGAGCCATCCAACCAGCTTCCTTTTCTAATGGATTTTCTTTTATTGCAGTTTTTCACATTTTATTAGCCGCCCACAGGGTGGCTTATTCTTTCAATCTCTATCATTTTTCATGTTTATGAAAAGTCACAGCAATCCATCGTTGCCACAGGTTAATCTCGGAAAATGAAACATTTGAAGTTACTGAAAAAATTAATAGCTCAAAAAGTATTTGTCACAAAATTGTTAGACAAACTGCGTTAGAAAGGAAAAAAATTATATTTTTCTTGATATAAATTTCAAATCGAATGATTATGCCGTTTTTCAAATAATGAATTTCAAAAATTACCAAACTTTACAATGAAGTACCATAACGAAACCTTCACGCGTAAAAAGATAATGATAACGGTTGTTGCTTTTAGGTCCAGAATGGACAAAACGATGTCCGCATTTTACTGTTTTTACCGTTTTTAACGAAATTCTGTAACTTTAGAAGAATTTTTCTTTGAATAGGCAATAGAAATGCATAAAATCGTTACAAAAATGTTAAAATTACAAAAAAGGATAGATGCAAATTATCAGATATGAAAAATAAAGAAGAAATTTGGTACTTTCATGTTATAGCAGCCACCAAGCATGAAATATTTTTGTTTCTATTTTCATTAATATATTGTAAATTTGGTACTTTCGTGTTATAGCGGCTTCCAAGGATGAACTGACATCCTAAACAAGACGAAGGCTAAATCTCCTATTTTCTGTATCCTAAACAATAAGTTTACGCCGAATTTTAAGTTCTAAAGCTACAAAATCGAATTTTTTTAAATTTTTCGAATTTTCGAATTTTTTTTCGAATTTTACAGATTTATTATTATTATTATTATTATTATTTTGTATTCTAAATACTACCTTTATTCCAAATTTTAAGTTTCTAGCTCTACAATAATAATACAGTAATAGCCAAGATTTATCGCCAAATTATAAAGAATGCATGACATTATAATAATATATGATATATATATAACATTTCTGTACGTATATGGCCAAGTTATAGTCATATATGATGCATATATGATGTATATATATGACATGTGTATATGATATATATACGACATATCAGCCATAAATAATATGGCACATATAGGAGTGTTTGGAATATATATATACACATATAGGATGCCTATATAAGCTTTGCGATGATCTTGGCGAAATCATAACTGCAACCTTGGCATAATCATAATTGTGGGAGCCGCTATAACACAAAAGTACGGTAATTTTTTTTTTTTTTAAGCCACACACAGGGCAAATTTTTTCAGTCTACAGTAAAATTCATGTTTATGAAAAGTCACAGCCACTTCATATATAAAGGAGGACACCCTTTATACATAGCTATACAAATGGTTGTTACTGACGATATTAAAAATCAAATTGTCTCTCTGTATTATGCCGATACTTCCGCTTGTATTTCCTTTCTCAGTACCTAATTGCCCTACAGCGGGCGCAGACACCATTTAAACAATAATATAAAGAATCCAACAAAGTTAAACCCGTCGTGGCGGACATTTCTAAGGAGGTCCCGTGGCCCTATCTCCAATGGGAATGAAGTTACACACGGGGGGGGGGGGGGGTAAGTTCTTGTAAGTTCTGGGGGGAAAGGTTCAGTAAGATCTTTTTGGTGCTCCTCCCTCATGTAAACCCATGTAAACCCCTTCATGTAACATATCAATAATAGATAGATCTCGTCAAACACTATGGTCTGGTCCTATTCTCCGCCTCTCACTCCCCCCCCCCTCCCTTAAGAAGCATATTTCTCTGTTTCAACTCTTTTTAAATTTTAGTTTTTCCCATCTTTCTCAGCCCCTTTAAGCCCCACAGAGGGCGTAGGCCTATTCTAAAGGATCCAACGAAGTTAAAATCGTCGAGGCCGATTTTTTTATGAGGGTCCCGGGGCCCTATCTCCCATAGGACCGGAGTTACCCCCCACGGGGGAGACATTCAAGGTGTTCAAACCCCATCATGTAACATATCAAAAGTTTGATCTCATCAAGCACTTTTGTCTGGTTCTACTCTCCTCCTCCTTCTCTCCCGTCTCCTGTTAGGAGCACTTTTCTTATTTATTTTTTTCAATTTCTCATATTTATTTTAGTTTTCCCCATTTTTCTCTGTTCCTATGGGCCGGACAGCTCCAAAATTTCACCAAAATTAGCTGTAAACCACCTAAAGGTATTCCCCCCCCCCTTCTTTTGGCGCCCTCGGTTTTCACGTATCTCTCGAGGGGGGCCCGTCAGAGGGGCGAAAATGGGGATCCCTTTTAAAGTCTCATCTCTCGATTGCAAGTGAGGATTCATTTTAAAGGTCTGGTAGAGCACTTGTGTTTTGTATAGCTTCCCCTCCCTTCCCCCTTCGCTCTCCAAGATCTCGTCAATTAATGCTAACTCAACATTTGTTAAACAACTTCTCTTAGCTGTATCCATCATAAAAGCTGCTAAAATAGAACTTTTCATTACCTTTTTTAGGTTATCTATTAAGTGCTAAAATGCCTTGAACCATTAAAATAGTTTAAAGGGTGTCATTAAGCCAGCACATTTGTAAACAAAAACTACCTCGCAAGTCTCAGCCCATTGAAACCACATCTTTTTACTATTATATTTATTAAAAATACTTCTAGTCACCGAATCTTTTTAAAACTTGGTGTGTTCGTGCGTAATATATTCCGCCAGTCTCACAAAAAATCTTAGAGCGCAAACTAAATTCTAAAGTGGAGAAGCTGGCTTATGTTAACAAACACCTTTTTTTTGACGAGTTAGACTTGGCTGAAAAAATCTCAACGATAAAAGACGTGGGTGGCCAATCTATATTCTGCCGTAAAGTAGAATTTTTCCCGCTTGTCAGTTTGTAGATAGTCTCATATCATGTCCATCACTACACACTTTTTTCATGGCAGATTTCCAAATTTTTGAAAATAGGTTATTGCCCCATTTTCTTTAGATGGCCGATCACAGATCTGTGTAATTTTTTCTTAAAATGCAAGAAAAAACATGCAAATAGAAGTTAACTAATATCGTTCATTAGAAACACTAAACTGACTTATCCTCAAAATAAACAAAAATGGAAAATGTAGGGGAGACCGGTACACACTGGACCTATGGACACAGTGGACCACCCCCTAATATTTTATTTATTTAAATTTTTTTTAAGCTTCTCTTCTATCCTAATAGACAACAGCACTGCAATGATTATTGATAGCCGTCAGAAAATAGGTTTAGCTCAGATTGAACTATTTTATACTGATGGGTTGTTTTGAGCTTCTAAAAGTAAAATTTTTCATCATCCTATTTTTATTTTTTTAGTAATTAAAGGTTGTAGATAAATAAAATAAAACAGCTTTTTTGCAAAGATAAGATACTTGTTTTTATTTTACTTTAAAGTTATTATGTTTAAAAGAAAGCTATAAACAACATTAATAGGATTATTTATTGAACTTCAACATGGGGTACAGTGGTCCACAATCCGCTCTGCTCCTCTAATGCAGAATGTTCAAAATATTTAATAATTGCTTATTTTCTATAAAGAAAGATTGTTTTAAAGTAGATTTAACTGTAAAATAAGGTAAACAAATAAAAATAACAATTTATTTAACATAGTAAGAAATATTTTGTTTTGTATTTGCTGTCTTTGATAAATATTACCTGTAGTCTAATTGTTGATGATTCTATTCAAGTAAGATTCATGAGACGCAAATTGAATGGAAATCAGTTTATTTCTCCCGAAACTGTAGATGAATCTGCTGTTGATGTCAATGATTTCATAATGTTGCTCTCACACCCAAAATTATTTCTTGAAAATTCCAGTCTCCATCTTACTCCTAAGTACTTTGGAATTTCATTTGCAAATTCTAATGTGCGCTGATTTTTTTGTACTTAAGTAATAACTTCAACTCAATTGCAATTGTTCCTGTATTATTTTGTTATTATTTTCAAAATATAATTAATTTTTTGTTTTTGTTTCAAAATTTATATTACTATGTTATTTTGCGGGTGAAGGGGCAACAAAAAAGAATTAGATTAATAAAAAATAGATTTATATTGCATTTTAGATAATACCTAATAGTGGTCCACTGTACCCCGTTGGGTGGACCAGTGTATATAATTTTTTTTGTTTTTTGAAAAATGTATTGAAAACTATGTTGTGATCAAAATTATGATGGATGTCAAAAATATTTTCATACACATCGGTCAGTCTGTTAAAGAGAAAAAGTTAACTGAAAAAGTGGTCCACTATGTACCGGTCTCCCCTACATCACGTGCTAGTTTTGTATTTAAAATCAAACATTATTTTACTATTTCATTATTTTGGAGTTAAATCCAAACAGTTCTTAATTAATTTTTCTTAATAATCATTTCGGCTTGGGGATAAATGTTTGTGACGTCAGTTAAAATGGATAGATTCTACGCATCGCAATATTTTTGCAGTGTTTTTCTGTTTTATTATCATGACATAATTGTTATTTTAATTAACAAAAGAAGTAAATAAATTAGTAAAACATCATTAAAAATACAGAGAAAATATCGAATTAAAAATCTCTTGATGACATAACAAACATGTGTAAACTCTTTTTTTTTTTTTTTTTTTTCTATGAAAAGCGGGCGACGGAATAATAGACAGGTACCCATTATTCTTATTTGAAGTTCATCTCTGTTGTCATTACTGTGATGCACAGTAATCTTTTATTCAGCTCCCCACTAGATGTTGTTTTGATACGACAGTATTCTTACCTTGTACAGTACCACAAGATCTAACAAGCAGTAATAACTATTTTTGATTAACTATGCAAGAACTTGTAGTGTGATTTTTTTTTTTTTTTTTTTTTTTTTTTTAAATATAAACTTTTACTAAGTAATGACTGTATGCATTAGAGCAGCGGTTCCCAACCTTTGTTCTCTCACGTACCCCTTGCTTAGACTTTTCATGTATGCGTATCCCTTCTCAGATAAACCCATTCCAAATATTTTTGCTTTCGATCATTAGTAATGTTCTTATGGTAGTTACCAAAGTTAGATCCAGTTCTCTTCAGAATTCGAATTTTTAACCACTTATCCATTTTGAACCACAACAAAATATCAACATAAAGTCACTCAAAACACCAAATATTAACTAAAGATTTCAAATTAAGCACTCATAAAGAAGGTATGAAGCTTTACATCCGTTAATACAAGTTAATGGGATTATGCTAATGCTACACTAAAATGATGGCCTGTTTTCAAATGGGTTTAAAGAAAACCCCAAAACCAGAAGCCTCGATACGATTTATATTTTTTCTGGGTATTTCTAGAATTACTAGAAAGAAAACAACAAAAGAAAAGGAGGGAAACATGCGAAATCGCAAGATATTATTATGAGTGTGTGGAGATAATGGCGACATAGGATCGACCAATTACTATGTTTAGGCATTTTCCTTTATTTTATATGAATAGCCTGTACGCAAGTCTCTCTTTGTAAACGAAAACAAATTCTGTTTTCAGTTTAAGTTTTAATTTTTGCGTTACCCGCCATTACCAATGTAATTTTCATGTGCCCCCAACTGTTTCATCACATACCCCCAAGGGGTACTTGTACTCCAGGTTGGGAACCGCTGCATTAGAGTAATGTTGTAAAAGAAATTATTTATGAAAATTTCATTATTTTAACGCTAACCTGGAAATATCAGGGAATTTTAACATAAGATATTTGTGACCACCCTGAGTGAAAAGAATTGGCACCAATAAAGAAAAAATTAACACAACTGATGCTATTCTTGTGACGTCCTAGTAAATATGAATTTTTATTCACCTATAACAAAGTGCATATGTGCAGAAATATTTTTATCAAAATGAACCTGCAAATTAAAATAGATATACATCCAAAGAGTCTGAAGATTTTTCATTATTTCTCTTTTCTCTGCGATAATGGAAGTAATCCATTGTTTGGATGGGTTTGCACCGGAATAGTTACCCACACTTTGATAGAAGTAGATGCATATAATGATAAAAAAGTAATTTTGGATATAAAATAAATTAAGAACATTAAAATCTTTATCAGAAGGTTTCCATAGTATATTTTCTACTTTTGGGCATGCATCTATGTATTTAAAACGCTAAGCATTTTCTTTCGACAATCTGTGAGAACAAACTACTGCATCAAATTACATACTTCTTTTTTTAAATGAAAGATATTTGGATACAGATTTGTTATCGTGCATTCGTTTGTTTGAAAATTTAATTAATTAGCCATAGTTTTAAATTAAACTTTTACTTCTGCTTATGACGTCATAAAGTCGGCAATCTGTAAATTTGCACTGTTGCAAGGCACAAAGTTTATTCTCTAAACTCTGTGGCTGTAAGGATAAAAGAGAAATAATAAATATTAAAGGCATGTGTCTTTTAGGCCGAATTTTTTAATTTGCAAGTTAAATTTTGGTAAAAATATTTATCTTGTGCACTTTATTTTTATAAGCAAATAAAAATTCATATTTATTTTGGAATGTTGTTCATTGGGTTTATTTTATCATTATGCATTAACAGTTCCTTATTAGCGGCTAAGTCCTATTTCTTTCACTGTGAATTTCTCTTTCGATGTAAAAAAATGGTAGTCTACTTTTCTACACCAGCCAAATACAGTGGCAATTTTTAGAAATGTATAACGGTTTTAAAAATTAATAGAAAAACGCACTTCATCATGTAAAACAAAATGTTATCCAATGTTAATAATTGCAATTGAAGGTACTACTCTATTATCCCGTCGACCACTTTTCATAACAAAATACTATCGCCAAACTGTAATGCCCAATAAATGGGAAAATGTCACCATTGGAATATCAAAATAAATAAATAAATATAAGAATTTAAGGACACAATTATTATTTTAATGAATGAAATAACTCATAAATCAGTAAAACAGAATGAAAAATACACGCAAATGTTGAATTAAAAACCCCTTGATGACATCAAGTCAATGGGACTGCATTGTTGGCATTTAATCTTACAGTTTGGCAATAGTTTTTTGTTATGAAAAGTGGTTGTTGGGATAATAGAGAAGTACCAAATATTTTAATTTATATTAATTTGAATAAACTTGAAAGCTTAAGTACTTGTGTAGCTAACTACATAAGCACCTTCTTTTAAAGTTATTTGTCTAGAATTAAGATCTGACAATAATAAAATAGGTATGTTTCTACACCAACATCTATATATATATTTGTCTTACGTGGCGCGGAAATAGGGCTGAATTTCTACCTTATCGTTGGCAACAACTGTAGTTTCCAGAGTTCAGACCAATGAACAGACAAGATTGTGTTAGCTCCGCCTCCAATATGTCGTCAGTATCAGATCAGTGAAATTCAAGTTAGCAATTATTAAAAATAAAATAATATGAACGTAATCTAAAGCGTCTGAGATGATTCCTCATTTTAATTATGAGTAATATTTTTAATTTCAAATGAATTCTCAACTCTTATTTAGAATTTATTTACGAATTTCACTCACACAAAATATTGAAGATAATAAAATATAAACTTTCTAGTATGTGCTGCTGCCATCTGTTGCTGTTTTATTGAAGTAAAAATAATTTCTTTTGCAGAAATCTATACTCAATTAAAATAATAAAATGTAGAACGAAATTTAAACAATCATTGATGATAAACTATCTTCCTAACACGTAGTGTTTTTTTTCCTTTTTTTTTTTTTTTTAATGAATGTCCTGCTGTACAATATTATAGGTGCAATAAGTTTTTAACTAATTATGTTTCCAAGATCCTTTTTTTCATAGTATTTAAATTGTTTATATGTCCATTAGTAGCATCAACTAAATGCATTTTTAGTTTTGTTTTCAACGGAGTTTTCAATTACTTTTTTACATTACAAAATTTTCAATTTCATATTTTCAAATGATTTATTGTAGTACTTATTCCGGCTAGAATTACTAGAAAATTCAAAAAGGGCAAGCGAGCTGTGACCGCGTAGCGGTCTCAATGTGTATTGCTTTGCAATTCACGGGGGGTTGGCGAGCATTAGCGAGTAGGGGGCTGAGCCCCCTAGTGATATATATTACACATGTACAACCTGTGGCCTGCAGACCAAAAGTGGCCAACATCTCCAGAATTTCAGGAATTGTGTATTTCATCAAATAGTCGTGGAAAAAATTGCAAATTTTGTCATTGAGGAGCATAAAAATTATGAATTTCGTAGATCGGACGCATAAAAATTAGGAATTCCATTGATTGGGTGCAGAAAAATCAGAAATTTTGATCATCAGGTACGAAAAAAAATCAAATTTTGTTGATTTGGTGCGGAAAAATCGCAAATTTTAGGGAAAACAGGAAATTAGAAAATCTTGCATTTGGCCAGTTCTTTCCATATTTTTAATCGCCAGTTTTTGAAATTTAATCGCCAAGTGGCGATTGGTGAGTGCTTATTTTCACCTTTAGTCTACGGGGAAAAATCATTTGCGGTTTATTTTAATGATGTTACACAATTTCAAACACATTGTAATGGATATATATCACTAAGGTGCATTACAAGAAGCTTAATATGGAATAGGGTGTGCATAGCACTTATAGTTACTTTACAGGGTCAAACAAAAGAATTCCGTTACATTACGTCTATGGAGAAAAATCGTTTCCGGTTTAGTTTAATAATGTTTTACTACACTGCTCAAAACAATTAAAGGATATTTGAAGTTTTATATAAAATAAAGATATAAACGAAATTTTTTTTGCCGAAAACAGAAGAAGAGAATCACAAATGCAAATTTTTCTGATTTTCAAACTGTGGAGTATGCAAATTTTGAGTTCGACGTCAAAAACGTCGCTTCAGCGGCAGCGAATGAAATTTGACTTTCAACTGGATAAAAGAGAATGAAGACAAGGATGATCGGCATTCAGTGATTGCTTTGCTTCGATGAGTACGATGTCTCAGCGAAGTCATTGGACAGATTCAGAAGCTTGGAGAATTGTTGGTAGGTTAGAAGGGGGCCAAACTCAAGCCGAAGTAGCGCAAGCCATTGGAGTGTCACAAAGTGTCATTTCCAGGATCTGGAACTGTTTTTTGGAGAGTGGATGTGCAGGCCGAAGACCAGGGCAAGGTCGTAGACGGGCAACAACGCCCAATGAAGATCGGTATTTAGCGTTAACAGCTCGGAGACACCGAAACATGAACGCTACTCTTCTCCAACAACACCTTCGCTCGGCTACAGGCACCACGATTTCAACTCAGACTGTCCGAAACAGGCTCCATGCTGTAGGTCTGTATGCTCGCCGACCGATGGTATGTGTTAGATTAACATCAAGGCATCGTCGCGACCGCAGGGAGTGGGCAACCGAGCATGTCAACTGGAGGAGAAATGAATGGAGCAATATTCTGTTTTCTGACGAGTCCCGTTTTTCTGTGCATCCGGATAATAGGCGTATTTTCATCTGGAGGGACCGTGGCAGTAGGAATAATCCTGCGTTCGTGCACGAAAGTGTCAGATTTGGCGGTGGAGGAGTGTTGGTGTATGGTGGCATCTCCATTGATGGGCGCACTGTCCTCTACATCATTCGAGATGGAGCTCTGACTGGTCGCCGATATAGGGATGAGATCCTCAGACCTATTGTAGTCCTTTACGCTGCAGCAATCGGAGATAACTTCATTTTAATGGACGATAACTGCAGGCCACATCGTGCAAACCTGGTGGAGGATTTCCTTTTCGAGGAAGGAATCGTTCGAATGGAATGGCCAGCGTGTTCTCCAGACATGAATCCAATCGAGCACGTTTGAGACGCTCTAGGAAGACAAGTTTCTGGCCGCCAACAACCCCCACAAACTCTCCAAGAACTGGAAAGAACTCTTCTGGAAGAGTGGGCCAGAATACCCCAACTCGTCATTAATAGCCTCATTGAGTCCATGCCTCAAAGGTGTTCAACGTTGCTGGCCGCCCGTGGAAACCATACCCCCTACTGAAAATGATTTTCTTTGAAGAAAACACCTTTTCTTATTCTTTTTTTCTGATATACACAAATTGTGTTTTTTTCCTTTTGTACACAAATGCGCAATAAAATGCATTTTTTTCTGCCAAACATGTGTAATTTATTCTCATATAACCTACTATGTCTGTCGACCATGTATCAATCAGCTAAAAAGTTTCCCAGATACAAAATCCACCTAAAACTGCAATATCCTTTAATTGTTTTGAGCAGTGTATTTCAAACATATTGAAATTGATATAGTACATCACTAAGGTGCATTACAAGAGGCTTACTATACAACAGTGTGTATATAGCAGTCATCGTTCATGGACAGGGACACACAAAAGAATTTGCTACTGTCTGTTAACAATCATTGCTGGAAGTGCTTTTTCAGTTCCTGTACGCGTTTTTAAATTTAATTCATTTTTTGTTTATTGCTTCGTGTGTATACATTCTACAGATCCTATATAGAGTAGCACAACAGTTCTTGAGTACATTTCCATTTATTGGCAGACATTCCAGAAGGAGAATTTGAAACTGCGCTATGTGTTTTCTAATTGAACTGAAATTTTGCATTCTATGTAGTATATACCGTAAAATTCCGTTATTCTTCCCCCCCCCCCCCCCCCCCCCCCCCCCCCCCCGAAAGAGAATCATAAAATAATCAGAGGAGGTGCTTACATGGTATTAAAATTGTAGCGTATGATATCTATGAGTGGGGGGGGGGGGGGATCGTCGCAAAACGCAAAGTATGCATTATTTTAATAAAGTGAGAAAAGAAAAACATTTTGAAAAAAATATACATATATGTAGCACAAAATACGATACAAATTTGACTTTGGGGCCATCTACTGATCAATGAGAGGATAATTTTTTTGTGATTGGTTTTCATAATAACGTTAAATACGATTTTAAATTCTTTGATAAAATAAATAGATTTTTTTAACTTATTTCATGAGAAACTTTCTCTATCCATATTTTTGTTACCTTCCTATCACCATGGAGATAAATTTACAGCAAAACTAATGTTTGGTTATATTGCTTTTTCAGATTGGCAACAGTTGAAGTTCTGTATGTTACTTTTATGTTTGTACCCGTTTGCCGATCCGTCAGAAAAAGAAAAGAAAAAACACTCGCAAGATAAATTTTTTATATGGATCTTGACGTACGCGGTGAAATTTTTTTAGAAGAAGGCGCTTTCTCGGGATATTATGAATTTTCCAATTTGTTTACAAAGTGGGAGGGGGGCGTTTAATCAGGAAGGGCGGATTAACAGGATTTTACGGTATATACAAATCTGTAGATCCTATACAGGGCTGCACAAAATAATTCAGATATTTTTCCGAATAGTGTGGGTCATTCCTGAAATTGTGTGCGATTTTATTTTCAATGGTTATATGTATTGTTTTTTTTTTTTGCTACTCATTAATAAAATTGTTTATTTGCAGGTTTTATTATTATTATTATTGTGATGTTTGTTACATTTGATGCATAAAAAAATATGTATTATGTTTGTGAAGATCATCTCATTGGATTAGAAATTTGTTTGCTTTGAAATGCTTTATAGAATGCGTATTGATAATAGTACTCAGTACATTTTGTATTTATGGAAATTTAAATATGTACAAGTTTATGGCTGTTGATATCGGTAGATACCCTATTTGTAACACTTTCTAACATAGTTGAAAAGTTTTTATGAATTCTTATTGTATGTGTTCTAACTTGTGTCAATAGACTCAGATTTCTGTTCAATGGATATATGTTATTGAGGTTTGGAATTGAAAATGAAATGTGTCGCTTTTAGAGTTACTTTACATGGACACTCAAAAGAATTCTGTTACATTGCGGTCTATGGGAAAAAAATCATTTGTGGTTTATCTTAATGATGTTACACTATTTCAAATATAATGAAATGGATATATATTACTGAAGTTTACTACGGGTGTTCAAAGCATTTATTGTTCATTGACAGGGACACACAAAATAATTCGGTTACAGTACTGTCTATGAGAAATAACGGCTGGAAGTGAGTGTTCAGTTGTGGTAAACGTTTTTAAATTGAACTCATTTTTTAGGGTTTCATTCATCTTGCAAAATCCTCTTACTCCCGCTTCGTTCACTGTCTGTCACAGAGCCATTCTCAGAACCTATGTAACTTACAGGCATGAAAATTTGTTTACTTATAGCTAAATCCCTACTATGAAGCTCAAAATATTAAAATGTGAAAAAATCAAATTATTTTAATAGATAAAAAAAACAAAATTCTAACAGCCTTTTCCTATTCAATTTAAACATTTTTTGTTAGAGCAGTTGCCACAACCCTTAAAAATTCACACTAAAATTCTTTCTACAATAATTCATTTTCTATTGAAAGATTTCCACATGAAAACTGAAAATGAAATAAAAAGTTTCACCCATTGAAAATTTTTTTTATAGGATGTCCTATTGGTCATAAAACGGAAATTTTCATGAGTATAATATATGTACAGAAAGCAGATTAATATCACACCATTAGAGAATTAAAAAGAAAATGAATTTGACATCCTATTGGAAGTTGAACGGATTTTTGAAATGTTTGAGAAGAATACAAAGCGAGTATCCATATGAGTAATAGAGAATAGGAAATATTATGAGTTTGAGGAACATATTGAATCATGATAAGAACCCGATTATAGAAATGTTCACATATTTTAACATTTTAAAGGTGTACAACATGTTTAATTTCAAAATTATTATTTTTTTAAATATCGCATTTATTTCACATGACTGATATTATTATGACAGAGTATAATAGTGGGCTTCGTTCGTTATCGGGACAGTTTAGATATTTGAAAAAACAAAAAATAGACAGCTAATTTTTTACTTTATAAAAAAACATGACTTTGTTGTTGCTAAATGAAATTTATTTGGATTTATTAAAGAAAAGATAAAGTGTTTTGAAAGGAATATTAAACGAAACCCTTTGTGCGATCTTCGATCACACTTACCCACTTGTTTACATTTTACTTGGTGTGTATCAATGATACAAATACCATACAGGGTATAGGGGCAGATTTACGGTCGCCACTCATCACTAAATTTTTTGCTTTGGCCACAAATTTTCAATGTTTAAGTCGTCAGTTTTTCTTTCTTTTTAGATTGTCCTCCATAGTTCAGCATTTTTCTTTTCTTCCATAATTAAAACATACAATTAGACATGGATGCCACATTTCTGCTGATTTGCAAATTTCCTGTTTTCTTCTTTAAAAAAAAAAAAGTCTGCAATGTCCACAGAATCAGAAAAAAAAAATTATGTTGATATGCACTGTGAATGAACTATGTCACAACAACATACCACAATTAGGCCGCAACCCAGAAAAATTCGTGGCAAGTAGGGAATAATTTTGTATCCACTCATTAAATTTTTAACTCTGTGAATTCCACCAATCAGTCGCGTTAAAAAATCGTGAGTTTCGCCAAACGATCACGAAATAAAACAGTGAATTCGTCAATTGCTCATTGATTAAAACCGCATATCTCATCAAGTGTTTGTGAAAAAACACTAATTTCACCAAGCGATCGCAAAAAATTGTGAATTTCATCAACTGGTTGTGAAAAAAAAAAATCACAAATTTCATTCATCAGTTGCAGAAAAAATACTGAATTTTGTCAATTAGCCGCATAAAAAAACATGAATTTTGTCATTTAGTCGCAAAAAATAATCACGAATTTCGTGAATTAGTTGCAGAAAAAAAATAAATTATGAATTTCATCAAGGAGTCACGATAATAAGACTTTAAAATCGTCGATCGACCATAAAAATTGTAATTTATTGTCTCCATAATGATTTTAAAAAAATCTTTAATAAATCCTTAAAAAAAAAAATCCCTTGCCAACAAAAGCTGCAACGAGGCTTATAGTGTTCAATCTTTTTGCATCATCCTTGAAAATGTCAGAAATTGTTAAATTTATATTATTTTCTAAAACCTATAAAAAAAAAAATTAAAAAAAAATCTCTATATTATGGTGGAAAACTTCTATAAATTTCTGTCGTTCAAATTTAATAGAGAAAAAATATCGTCAAAAACTTCGTCAATTATCTGTTTTTGAAAGTATGATTTCGAGTTTGTGTAATCTGTTTTCCTTGTTTTCCAGATAACTGTTTTATGAAATATGTGAAACTTTTTGTGCGTGGGCAGGAAGAACCAAAGCTCTCTGAGACAGCCACCAATGCTCACTCTTCAAAATTCAAGCGGAGCACATTTCAAAAGACAGTTACGATCTTCATCTGCTTCGTGGGCCTGCAGCTCTCGTACCTCACCTGGGGCGTCCTGCAAGAGAAAATAATGACACAAGAGTACCACAGCGAATCAGAGACGGGAAAGTTTTCCGACTCCCAGTTTCTAGTCTTCGTCAATCGTGTCCTCGCCTTTATATTTGCTGGCACTTATGTTTTGTTCTCCGCCCAACCGAACCACATTGCACCCCTTTATAAATATTCCTATTGTTCTTTTTCCAACATAATGAGTAGTTGGTTCCAGTACGAAGCCCTGAAATATGTCAGTTTTCCAACGCAAGTCCTGGCGAAGGCTTCCAAAATTATACCTGTCATGATAATGGGTAAAGTCATATCGAAAAAGACTTACAAATATCACGAGTATGCCACCGCCGTAGCCATATCTGTGGGGACTGCCATATTTCTTCTTGCTGGAAGAAAATCGGTCGATATTGCAACGACGACCACCGCTTCCGGGGTGGCCATCCTTCTTGCATACATCATCAGCGATAGCTTCACCTCAAACTGGCAAAGCGCACTGTTCAAGCAGTATCACATGTCTTCTGTCCAGATGATGTGCGGGGTCAATTTTTTCTCCTGCATTTTCACTTCTATATCTTTACTCCAACAAGGCGGCTTCATCAGGTCGTTTCTGTTTCTGATGAAATTCTCCAACTTTTTGTGGGACTGCATATTGTTGTCGATCTGCTCCGCCGTGGGACAGTTGTTTATATTTTATACCATATCCGAGTTTGGTCCCGTAGCTTTTGTTATCATAATGACTGTGCGACAAGTGCTCGCCATCCTGCTTTCTTGTCTCATCTATAACCATACGTTGACTGCCACTAGAATTATCGGAGTGTTTCTCGTATTTTCCACTGTCTTCTTGAGAATCTACTTGAATCACAGGACGAAAAAAGCACCGTTGAAACTCCCCGTCGAGAACAGTCAAAAAGTGTGAATAGGAATGTTTGGGGCGCTTGTTAACTTTCCTGTCAATCTCTTTCTGTTGCCACATCACTCATCACTTTTAATTAACGCTAATAAATGATAAGCATGATGCAAGAACATACTCATAGTATCTATATTGGATTTCATGTGACCCGTTGTGGTATTGTGGTCACATACATATAATTAAATACATCACTTTGTATTAAACAAAAAGTTTTATTTCAAAACCACAATTGTAAAAAAGAACATGATAGTGAAAATTTAAATATTTACAAGACATTTTTGTACATCTCAGGAACCCAAAAAAAACAAGGTCCAACTCTCCAGAACTCAAAAGCCAGTCTGCCTATTCATGGCAAAAAACTCTCTCCTCTTCCCCTGTGCATAATCCTCTTTGGTTGACGCACCCTTATTCCATAATCGTACCCCTTGGTATACAGGTTTCTTCGAAATACTTTTCTTTAGTCATGCCATTCATATGAATACCTTTTTGACACACTTTAAACCCCTTCAGATAATCTTCCTATAGATAAAATAGGTCCCTTTAATAAAATTCCATTCTATAAAAATGTGTTCTTCATTAGTCATTTTTATTTTGTTAGGTTTTAAAATGTGTTGTTTGCAAACAAAACAAGTTCACCACAAAGAAAAACTAGCAGAATGATTTGAATATGTTATTATTAATATACAATTTGAAATAAGCCCTCGAAAAAAAAAATTGACTATATATTAACAGGGGGATCATCCTCCCATTGCAGCTCTTATAATTAACTAATGAATCCCCAAAACTAATCAGGGAAGCACCTTATTGCAATGAACCTACCTACAAAATTTGAATAATTCTGCATGAAAAATCCATTTATCTAAATCAAAGGGGGGGAGGGTGGGGGGATTAGACCCCCGTTATTCTCTTTATACTTAACTAATGAACCCCCCAAACGAATGAGGAAAGCACCTTATCACAATGAACCTATATGCAAAATTTGAAGAAAATCGGATAATTCTGCATGAAAAACTCATTTATCTCAATTAAGGGGGGTTAGCCCCTTGTTTCCCCTTTTACACTTAATCAATGAACCCCCAAACTGAATCAGGGAAGCGCCTTATCACAAGGAACCTATAAACAAAATTTGAAGCAAAATGGTTAGTTCTATCAAGAGTTATCACGTTACGTACATATAGAACCGGTGGGCACATTGGCTCTTAGACTTTGATAGACTGTGAGCTAAAAATGGGCTATGCACATAATGTGTCATGTTACAGTTGACAACACACAGTGAATGTGACTTCGTACTTATCCTTTAATGGCATTAAATCACATTCTTGAGTGACCGTTTTTCGTTTTATTGTAAAAAGGATGGACGGGAAAGTGAACAAGTGCCTGGTTATATTTTAATTGTTATTTATACAAAGCCATATATTATATAATATTGTTTATTTTTTGCTTTTTTACATGTTAATGTAAATGTATGTTATTGTATGTATTTATGGGTATGTAAGTTTGGGCTTGTCAGATGAAAGCTATTTTTTTCATTGAATATTTATTGCCAAAAAATAAAAAAATAAATACTGGTATTATTTAAAAATAAGGTCGCCAACTGTTCCAAAACCTCCAGAGTTTTTCTTCAGCTTCATGTAAAATCCAACTGCATGCATAGAAGATATTTTTTTAAATCTTTTTTGTTGTATTATTTTTTTCAGTTTCTCTGTTCTAAACAGGCAAAAATTTCCCTATCAAGATCTGTTTTGTATATGTATGTTTCTAATGTATATTTTATGTGTTATATATCCCATAAGTTGATGTACAAGTCAATAGCATTTATCTCAAAAATCAAACAAGCTGGAAATGGTACGTCAAACGTGACAAATGAGGTGCGTTCGTACTGTAGCTAGCTATATAAATATTCAGATCTTGATGATTTTTAATTCTGTGAAATGAATGATATCGTCTGCAGAATAATTTCTGTCATAAAATAAGTATCTCGGTCGCTTGACGATTAAAACCTCGGAAGCTCTTATAAGAAGAAAGCACAGATTTAAAAAAAAAAAAATTCAAATTTCTTAATAAATATTTTTATTAATATCTCCTAAAGTTTTGATTCGATTTTCATAAAATTTGAAATGACTCAACAAAATTCTGCAATGATTCTATATATATACTGAATTTCAAACCATTCAGTTGGGTAGTTTTTGCGTTGTTATATGCGGACGGACGGACCAAGCGACGACAATAGGTGCTACGTATTTATATAATTACGAATGCACCTAAAAAGGACTGACAAAGTGAATTTTTATAATAGTCTTAACAGGTGTGAATGATTTAAATCGGTGATTTAAAAAAGAAAAAAATCATTGATTAAAATTATAATAAAAAAAAATTAAATGATGTAAAAAAATATTAAAAGCTAAAAGGAACATGATTTATAATATTTCTAAAGGTATTTTTGCACTCTAAATTAATAAAAGAAATCTCAAATACTTGTTTACGAGCTTAATTCCTTAAGTTTGTAAATAATAAAGTGCAATCAACTTGTAGATAACAAGTTTTTATCAGTCATATAAAACATTTTATTTAAAGTTATATTCAAATAAATCTTATTACAATTTACTTTGCAACTTACTTTCTTTGAGTAATCAAAATTATTCACACTTTTATATAAAATAAACCCAGCAATTTCTTTAGCTGAAAGAATGATTATCTTATTTTTTCACGTTTTTTTACAAATAAATATATAACAACAAATTAGAGTTAAATGAGAATGAAACAATGATGACATTTGCCAAACAGCTATTTGAAAGAATGTGTAAGTGAAAAAAAAAAAAATCTAATTAGCGACCAAATTCTAATCATAGCAAGAACTGCTTGAATATAGAAATTAAAAGAATGTTTTCTATTTTTGGACTCATGCACACCAAATAAAGAAATCGGATACGAATCACTTATAATTCCTTTACAGGGACACTCAAAATAATTCTGTTATGTTATCGTCTATGTGGAAAAATCATTTGCTGTTTATTTGAATGATGTTACACTATTTGAAACATATTGAAATGCATATAGATCACTGAGGTGCATTACAAGAGGATTGCTATAGATTATTGTGAGCAGTGTTTGAAATTAGCAGTTGTTAGTTGTCAAATACAACTAAATTATTGCATTTAATGCCTAGCTTTTTAAAAACATTTATTAACTTTTTTTAATGGCTAGCACACACATACACAAAAAAATTAAAAACAAATAAAATAATGGTACTTATTTTAACGAGATTCAAATGTAGATGTATTATTATTATTATTATTTTTTCACTAAATTCAATGGTAATTATTAACATTGGATAACATTTTGTTTTACATGATGAAGTGTGTTTTTCTATTAATGCTTTACATCAGCTTTACAGTTGTTTCAATTATTATAATCTTGGAGATTAAGAACTTCAATAATTTAAAAAAGAAATATATGCATATTTTTACAACTTACAAAATATTTGTGTTTTTATTATTTTTAAAGTAGCATATAATATTAGTTATGTTTAAAAGGAATTTTAAAAATTGCAACTAAATTTGACACCTAAAATATTTACAGTAGGCGTTATCTGATGCCTGTGTTTTATTTCCCAATTTCTATCACTGATTGTGAGTGTAGCATTCATTGTTCATTGACAGGGACATACAAAATAATTCAGTTAAAGTGCTGTTTGTTAATAATAATTGCTGGAAGTGCATCTTAATTTGCTTTACATATTTTTAAATGTAACTCATTTTTTACCCATTGATGCGTATACATTTTATAGATCCTATATAGGCCAGGAAAATATATCAAGTACATTTCCGTTTATTGACAGAAATTGCTGAAGGGAATTTTCAACTGTACTATGTGTTTCCTAACTGAACCAAGTTTCAACATTCTATGTATTACATATACAAATCTATACATCCTATACCGGGCGGCACAAAATAATTGGAATATTTTTCCAAATAGTGTTGGTAATTCCTGAAATTGGGTTTTTTAAATTTTTTATGCATTTCCAAATTGCTTACTTGGTACTCTTCCATTATCTCGTTGACCACTTTTCTATCTATCGCTAAATTATAGGATTTAAGGCCAAAAATGCATGATTGTGGCGAGTATCATTTGACAGAGACATTTGACATCAGAGTGTTACATGTATTTGGTACATCCTCAAGTGGCTAATTCGACATTTACCTGTATTTTTCATTCTGTTTTACTGCTTTATGAGTTATTTTGTTTGTAAAATAACAATTGCATCCTTAAATGACTGTGCCATGATATTAAAAGAGCAAAAGCATTGAAAAAATGTTGCCATGCATAGTTATGATCATTTTCAGTTGACATCACAAACATTTATTCACCAACCAAGAGGAATAATTAAGAAAAATAATGTAAATGTATAAATATCCAGCATTTTCTTTTCTGTTTTCATTAATATATTGCAAATTTTATTGCTTAAAGTTACTAAGTTTGACACATTGGTGAGCGGTGTTTTTCCGAGTTTCTTGCATTTATTTATTTTATTATTATTTTTTTTTTAGATTCCAATGGCAACATTCTTTCATTTGGCTTTACAGTTTATTGTTATGAAAAGTGGTTGGTGGGATAGTGGAGAAGTACCATTTACTTATATATTCTCTTTCACCTTTTTAAACTGTAAAGATTTTAAAATGTTGGAAAGTGTTATATGATGTATTACATGATTTTTCATTCTTGTTATATTTTACATAGGAAAGGTTAAAAGCTCAAAACAGAATGTGTCTTTTAAGTTATGGGACTTTGTCTAACCCTAAATATTTGTGTATTTATGACACATTCATTTTAATGTATGTTAAACCTGTAAAAAAAACAGATCCGTACAACATTTATGTTTTTATCTAGTAACACTTACCAAATGGTTTAGGGAAATTTCACAACATATCACTTTATCCATTCTCTGTAAGCATACACTCCCTTATTTATCTTCATCTCTGACAACATTCATTTTCTGTTCTGTCTTATAAAAATATTTTCTAACAAAACCCTTTTCAGAAAGTTAATATTTACTACTATGCTTGCATGTTCAGGCTATGCTTATATTATTATATGCTGCCTCCTAGTTGCATTTATTAATGTTTTAGCATTTAGAAAATATATTTTTCTGAAATTTTTTGTTTATTTTCTGGCTTAAAAATTATTTATTGCCATGTTATCCAGTTTTTGAAAATGTTTTATGTATTGAATTTACTTTTTGTTCAGGTTTAAAAAAATGTCTTTTTAAATAGTTTCATATTTTATGTTGTTTTCCTGCATTTGTTTACATTATTTATAGTAAGGCCATGGAGTCAAGTGTTAATTAGGAAATTGCAATGTCACCAAGATAATGGTTAAAAATTAGCAGTATAGTACAGTTTTTCATATTTTATTTTTATTGTTTCTATTTTATTTACTCGTCTTTATTTTTTTATGTCTTTAGTTTTTTTTTTTTCTTTAGAAAAGAAACAACGCATGTATTTAAAGAAATTTTGCTGTTCATTTTTTAATATTTAAAAGAAAAATTCATTGGGAAAAATCATACATCACAAATGTATAAAATAATGTATCATTATTATTATTGTTGTTTGCTTATTTATTTCAAAAATATTTTTTACTTTTTTCCCATAATTTCTCTTTCATTTGTACCTATAAAATAACTTTATTCCTCAAAATGTTAATTTCAGATATTTAAATCGAATACAGTGGAACTCCAGATATGTTACCCGAGTTGTATGTTTCCCTCAGTTACATGTTTCAACTCAGCGGTTTTGACTGCTTGCCATTAAAAATTAGCCGAGTTATACTTTTTAAATTACACATTTCTCTCAGACGTACGTTTTTGTGTCACCAGATGAAATTTTTTTTCATTTATACATTTTGAAACTGGAAAGACTGACAACACATCCAAGGAGTCTGATTTGAAAGTTCCCACTCAAACTTGAGAGCGTAGTAAAGCGGTTTGTGTGTAGTAAAAGCAGTAACGATAAGGCAGTTGCATTATTAACAGAAATGTAAAGTTTGCTGTTCATTGTCGACTCTGCCAAATAGAAACAACCGAAGATGAGTGGTTATTTCAACAAGATTTATTAAACTACTGAAATGTCTTTTGATAAATGATTTACATGCCAAGGTTATTTCAATCATTTCTTTTAAGTACTCTGTGTATTAAAAATAATTGTAATAAAGCTTTTAGGATAAAATAACTTCATGTGTACTTTTCTTATGTACATTTTTTTCTACTCTGTTCCATTTCTGAAAATTTGTTATATTTTATGTACTACTTAGGAAACTTCTGTTTTCAATATAAAACATAACAAACTCCTCAGTGGATCAGTTTTCACGATTTATTTACAAAATAGTTTTCGTAAACCATTAATTGAGTTGTACATTTTACCGAGTTATACATTTTGTTGTCTGGTCCCAGGCAAAGCTGGAGTTCCACTGTATTATTTGGTTTCAAATGTCATTTTCGTGCATGTTAAAAGATTGATTGAAAAAAAAAATTTTTTTTTTTTTTTTTTACTTTTGTATTTATTATATCTGAATTAGTTCTGTTATGCATTAATTCATATCCTTGGGACTAATAACTGCTTTATATGTTATGCATTTTAAACAAATAGGAATCGATTGTTGAATCCTTTCAGAATCAAATTCTTCCATTTTATTCATGCTACTCATGTGTTGTGGATACAAATGTTTGTTTTCACTCTTTTTAAAGAACAAAATTTCTACAATGAGTTGTGTAATTTCATATGTAACATAGTCATAATTTTGTATATTTTCTAATTCATTGACTTATTCAGATATAAGATACTCATTTTAAACTGTTCTTAGATCTGAAAGCCAATTTTATTTCATTAGACTTGGGCCAGTCCAAGTTGTTTTTTTTTTTCTGCAGACTTGACAGGCCTGGTTTTCAGTCTTTCTGGATCTGGCAGGCTTTTTTGTTTGTAAAATTAGTAAAAATTTTGTCTCATTGTATGTTTAGTGGATTTCCTAGAAAGTTTTATATTGCTGTATTAAAATTTATTTTTATTTTTTAAATTATATAGAAATATACTGTATATACTCGTGTATAAGTTGCATGTATAATGATTACTTACTTTTTTTAATCTATTCAAGCCTTACTTACAAGGGTAAACAACTTCTTAGACTGCTAAAATAGAGTACTTCTTTGTATTGTAGGACTTTTAGGAGAGAAATCTAGAAGCATTCTCAAGTTGAGTTCTTTTTAAAAAGGGGATTAAAATGTTGAAATGAATACCCCTGTATTGAAGGGAATTCTATCCCAAGAGAAAATGGGTGCAGAACAATTACAGGGACATTATTGTTGAGCTTTTTTTTTGTCAATCACAGGAGAATGACGATTGTCCGCTTTTTCTATCTTCAATTTGGGTGGCTCCAGTATTTCACTCCAATATTTATTTATTTTTTACTAACTCATATATAAGTTGACCCTCCCATTTTCAACTCCCAAATTTTGTCTAAAATTCTTCGACTTATACACAAGTGTATACGGTATATATTTTTTTATATGCATTTTTTCATTAAAATAACGATTTTCAGTAAATGTTTTTTTAAATTTAATTTTTAATGTTCAGTATAATCTAGATTTAACAATTGCCTCATTTCAACAATATGTTTTAAGGGTCTGAATTCATCTGCATTTATTTCTACGTTTTTATGAACCTGTTTTTTAACTCATAAAAAACAATTTTCCTCAATTCAATGATAATTTGTATAAATTTCAAACATTTTAAACACTTTTTCAGTCAGCCAGAACCCCCCATTTTTTTTCTTTTTATATTTGTCTATTGAATGAACGTAAAATACAATAAACTGTTTAAAGAATTATAGTAGGTTCAGTGGGTATTTGATATTTGAAAACAAATGAAACAGTCATGTTACATGGGTTTAACAAAATAAAAAGTAAAGAAATTGTCAATAAAGAGTTTTTTCAAAGTAAAAAGGTGTGTCATGAGTGAAATGCATACAAAGTTAGTTGATGAATATCATATATTTATCACAATATATATCCACTGACACGGCTTGACAAATGCAATTGCCAGATAGCCACTGGTGATTATTTTTTTTTTTTAATCTGACAACCAAATGTAATCTTTTTCTTTTTTTTAACTAAAAATTGATTTAAGAAATGAACAAACACAAACACCATTTTTCTCTCCCCCAATATTAAGAAATAAACTTTGAAACTACATTCATACAAAAAATATTTCTAATTTTTTTTTTTAATTTGGTAAAAATAAGTTCATTAACTGCAAATTTTAAAATAAATAAAACAGAATTATTGGGCTGAATTTGAAAGGAAATTAGGCAAAAAAAAAAAAAAAATTGTTTTCCCTGCTTCACTATTTTATAAATGTCTCCCCCATCCCCTCATCAGATATAGATTTTGAAGAACTCAATTATCTGAACTTGTCTGTTAGCCCCATAACCATAAGACTTTACAGCTTTTTTTTCTTTTTTTTTTTTTTTTTTTTTTTTTTTGAGATCTATAATTTTGATAAGTTTCATGAGAAAACTTAGATACATTTCTAAATTATATACTATTCTGAACTATGTAACTAATAATTCTAAAACTATGTTTGTTATTATTTTTTTTAAAAATTAATTCATAGAAACTTGATCAATTTGTTTATCAATGACAGGGGAGAGGGATATTTTTTACTGGCGACTATAATTTTTTGGTGGCTACCAGATTTTATCAAATTTGTAAAGCCTTGAACATTGATATATAACACAGAACTCTAGTGCCATGGGTACCTTTTTTCAAACTTAATATTTGTTGAACCAAGTTAGATATGTTTAAATACCTTATGTAGATTACAAAAAAACCTACATAAACCTCACAAAAACTTTATAATAATTGAGGGGGTTGAGGCAAGAAAGTGCCAAGCCACATTTTGGGTGAAATAAACCTAACACTGTCATCTGTTGCTTAATATTGTAAATTATAATATCCTAGCATATAATTTGTTTCTAATGTCACTTGGTGGCAGCGTATGTGACAGGTTTCGTTTTTGCCCCAGAGGTTTATGTCCCCAATGAAGATAGCTAATTTACAAGAAATGTAATAGTAATATCATCAAAGTAATGCCATAAAAACTCAGAATATTTTAAATGTTACTGAGACATTGGTGACAAAATTTTATGTTATCTATCTTGATTTAAGTATTTAATCAAATTTTCAAATAGAAATACCTCAGTATTTCAAAAATGTGGCTTGGCACTCTCTTGCCCCGACACCCTCAATTCTATTAAAATATGCTATAAAAAATGTTTTTTTTTTCTCCTTCAAGTGTATAAAAGCAATTTTGTGGTTATTACGGGGAAAATATAGCCAGTTGTTCAAGTTCAGATATAAGTACTATAATCAATGTAAGTACCACATGTTACCTTATGTATGTAAAGTCATTTATGAGGCATTCTCTTATGATTCTAAGTATGTATTTATCGAGAGTTATGTATTGATATTGAAACTTTTTGCATGAAACATTCTCTACTGTTAGAACTCAATATGTTTTATACTTCTATGTCATGTTTGGCTGGACACTAAAAGATGTGGGTTATCCCAATCCATGTCATTCAGTATTCTATCTCTTTTATGTTTGTTGGCGTGAATGATTGTTTCTAAAAGTCCCATTTTTTTGGGTGCTTTTTTTTTTTTTTTTTTTGAGAGAGAAAAGTTCTAAGTCACCTTATTTATTTTTTAAATGTTTGTTGTTGAAAATGATTTGTTTAAAAAAACAAAAAATTGCTGCATTTTTTTTTGTCATGTGTACTGTTTATGAGCCGATTGAATGTATATTTTTGCAGTTGTGTTGTTAATAAAGATTTTGTTTGAATTTTTAAAGAATGCTTATGAGTTTGGAGTCTTATTTTATGATGCCAAATGTTTGAATGCTTAAAACCAACTCTGTCTAAATTCAAAGTTTTATTATTTAATTTTTATTAAGGCTACTCTATTATCCTAAGTCGCTAAAAGTTTTTCAAATAGAGAGGGCAATCCAACAGTTATGAGTGTTGAATATTAAAGTTGTGGACTGTACCAAAATAACTATTTATAAAAATTCGACGCATTAAATGTAACTAAACAATTTTTTTTACTAACAAACGATTTTTTACTTAGCTCCCCATTGGAGACTACTGCACGATAGGAACAATAAACAACTTCTGATTTTACATTTATCGCCAACAATGAGGTAGGGTTCATGTGCTTAGGGAGGATAAACATTTTGAAAATTTCAGGAGAAAAATGTTTAATTTTGCTCACAAACCTGGAAAAAGTGTTCAGTGACTCTGGTAAAAACACCTGGCCTATTTTAAAAGATAATGTTAGTCAGCAAACACTGCTATTTTCCATTCTTTGTTGCTGGTTGTTGATATGAAAAAGTTATTGATCTTAAATAGAGTAGAAATTTTTTATAACACAAGTCTAATGTATTAAAATAAAAATTTGTCTCTACAAATCAACAGTTTAGAAATGATAATCGTGATATTTTACATAGGCATATTAAAACACAGCCGAGGCCTCTCTATTTGAACCAATCTATTCCAAAATCAAAATAAATTATAGTTAATTTTTAATTAATAAGTATAATACTCTTTAAAAAAAAGCATGCTTTCTTAATTTTTTATCTTATGGCACTTTATAGAAAATAGTAGGCTATGTCAATAGACGAAGATTATGGAAGATGAATGGATTTAAATGGGAATTTCACCAAATCAGCCAACTATCGCCAAGTTGGCTTCCTCTATGGCAACTTATTTATGTCATCAAAATTTGGCAATATTTTGCTAATTTGGCCAAAATTTGGCGATAGTGTGGTAACCCTGTCAGTATTTTTCAACAAATATTCGTTGTATTCATACAATACATACTGATTCATATACAGGGTGTCCGAAAAGTCTGGAAATGGTCAAATAACTCGAGAAATATACATCGGATTGAAAAACGGAAAAATGCATGTTTAATATTTTAGAAAAATGGCAACTTTGATATCCCTAAATAGATTTTTCAAAACTATTGAACATGCGTTTTTCCGTTTTCAATATGATGTATATTTCTCGAGTTATTCGAGCGTTTCCAGACATTGCAATGGTAACGATTCTCACAGCATTGCACTCGATGACAGCACCATCTACAATGTTTCGAAGAAAATGTTCAATACAAAAGTTACGTATTTTTTCCCATAAGAATCCGAATCTGCAATAAAAAAATGAGGTCATCATTTATGTTTTCAATATTGGCCCCCTTCCCTCCTGTTGGGGCAATTTTCATGTTCCTAAATAGATTTTTCAAAACTATTGAACATGTATTTTGCCGTTTTTCAATCCGATGTATATTTCTCGTGTTATTTGACCGTTTCCAGACTTTTCGGACACCCTGTATATATTTCATATAAATGCTGACATAATGTTGCGAGCAACAATGTGATTGAAATGGATGAATGTTGCAACAATGGAGCTATTTTTTTTTTTCAGTGAATATTAAACAATCGCAATGTTATTAATACAAGAATTGGGCTGATGTTGCCACCCCCCCCCCCCTTCCTTTTGGGGATCAAAATTTAAAAAATCAGTATACAATTCATGTATTGCCCTCAGGGGCGTAAACCACCCTTGTCGCATAGGGGGGTGTAGACTCATAAATTTCCGACTCCAAGAAGGAAAATTTCCGAGTACTATGAAAAACAAAATGCCGACTAATATATAATATATATACAGTAGAAGCTCGATTATCCGACGTAATTTAGATCGAACTTACATCGGATAATCGAAATTTCCGGATAATCTAGAATTTATCAATAATCATCTAGTTTAATATGTAACATCGTCATCGAACTGTTATTATGACGACTTAAACTGCTAAATAAATATCTAAATTCAAATTATACATGAAAATTCTCCTCCCCCTTTTTAAATTCTGCAGCTGTGAAAATTTCTGCTTGTGAAAAGATGACAAAAGGGGTTTTGTTCCCTGCGCTTGCTTACAATCAGAGGGTTAAATAACATTCGAATGTTGTGGCATTCGGCAGTGTGACCTCCCATATTTCAATTTTTTTTTTGTTTAGAACAGGGACGTGTACACAGGGAGTGTGTCTGGGGGGAGAGAAGAGTACACTTATACCGGGATCGGAGCTTGCGGTAGCTCAAGCTAATTTAAAAGGAATTCTAAGAAAGAGGAATCAAAATATTTATCTGTACTGGTAGTTCGGAAATGACTGTTTGCATACGCAAGAAATGGGAAAAAAAATCGCTGAAAAAAAGGTTCAGGAAACCGACGTCGGTTTACGGAGAGTTCCGGTTAAATGAGGGTCGGATAACAGAGGTTCTACTATATCTATATATTTGTTTGTATATATATATATATATACACAATATATATACTCAAAAGTTTAGCATATATGATCGAAGAAAGGATATCGTAAATATCTTACGAAATTATTTAAAATTTATAGGAGAAATTCATTAGATAACTATGACTTAGCAGTGTCGAGATAGTCAAATAAGTTTTAAAGCACTGATATTGATTCCTTTTGAATTATTAATATAGTCTCTAAAAATCAGTGGCGAAATACTATGATTAATATGTGTAGAAAATTGCGGTTTGGAACTCCAGACTGCTTTGTTTGATAGCGATATATCTTGTTTCTAAATGTACCAAATTTTATGAAACTGGATTGAAGAGCTGCGGATTCGTTGCCCGTTTTTTTACCGATAAAGACAGACTCCACTCCAGATAGAAATTCATAAAGTTCTGAGTTAAGCATAAGGACTCCTGCTACCCGTGTACGTCTATGACATTAAAAAAAGCCAAAATTTAAAAGATTGAAATTTTTCGAATGAACCAAACTCATATCCATTTTTTTGTACTTCAATAAAATTTAATCAAATTTTGTACTAGTAACAAGATATATCGCTATGTAACAAAGCAGTTTGGAGTTCTAATCCGCATTTTTCTACACATATTAATCATGGACCTTGACCCCTAACTTTTAGATAAATTTATTAATAATTCAAAAGGAATCAACACCAGAGCTTTAAAACTCATTTGAGTATCTCGATACGCGAAATAATAATTATTTTGTGAATTTCATCTATAAAATTTAATAATTTCGTAAGATATTTAAGATTTTCTTTCTTCGTTTTTATCATATATGCTATTCTATATCATATATGAATCAAGACACACATACATGTGTGTCTTGATTCGAATTGGAGAAACTTACTTAACAAATATACCAATACATGTTTAATATTAATCACAAATGAAAACTTGTTTATAAAAGTAATTTCAATATATCCTTTTAAACATTGTGATCATCAGGAAAAGCTTGGAAAAGATGTGGAAGTTCTATCTCTCTATTTTTTAGCAATCAGTTAAATTTTTTTAGCGTTTCTTTCTGAGTAAAATTGAAATCTGTTTGCTTGGGGAAAATTTTGAAGACATGAATTTGTCAAAAATTCGGGATTTCGTAATTTAAGTTTATAGTTCTTTCTAACGACATACTTTAAAGCAGTGTAAAAATTTGGTGTCATACCTGTTTTTCCGACTAAACAAAATGTAGTAATAATAATGTATATAAAAAAATGGAATACAATTGGTTAAGGAAAAAGAAAACGAAAGTATTATTTCTGATAAAAGTAAATTCATATAGATTGTAAAATATCCAGATTGTTTTGAGGTAAAATTTAAAGTATTTTGGGTGTTTTCAATTTTCATCCTGTGTATCATATAAATTTCTTGAAACACATTTTTAAATCAGTCTAAAATTACATAAAAAAGTAAAACTAATTCACATCTTTTTTAAATAAAATAAGAAGAAAATACAAAATTAGTTAGTACAAAAAATAAAACCATAATTATTTTCGATTAAAGGTAAAATTCGTGTTGAGTGGGAAATGCTGTGATGAATAATGAATGATCATCCTATTGGGTTTTGTCTCAATTATTGTGAGAGGTTTTAGAGGCGTCTAAAGTAGCTTTCATCCGTTCATGTGAATGTATATTAGGAATTATTATGTCAGAGTGATGAACTTTTATTTTATTAAATTTAAAACCACTTAGTGAAAATTATATACAGAAAATTTTAGTATCTGTTTTCATAAATTGGTAAATGTAATTTACAGCATTTATTATTATTTTGATTCTTTTGATTTTCAATGTTGTGTATATAAATTTTGGTTTAAAAAATCATAAATGAAACTGTAAAAAAAAAAAAAAAAAAAAAAAAAAAAATAATAATGATAATAATAACTGGGCGCATGCATTCAAATCAACAAAATGCATGTATAAAATACTTTTATTTCCTATTACTAGGGGGGGGGCTCGGCCCCCCCTGCTCGCTACGCTCACCAACCCCCCGCGTAATCGTGCCCTAGCCAACCCCAGACGTAATCGTTATCTATTCACAAGCTAATATTAATTTTTGTTGCATTGCAATACCTCAATTTGTTGATTTTTTGCAAGCGAGTAAACGCTGTTGGATTTCAATGGGAGTCTATGGAAAATTGGCGAAATACTGGAAATAGCGCCGAGTTGGCGCCACTTTTGGCAGCTAATTTTGGCCGCCAAGTTTGGTGATATATCGCCAAATTTGGCGACAGACCCGGGTGCCTCCCCCTTGTTAACCCCCTTATAGCGCCCCCCATCATATCTAAATTCTCTACTTTCATGTTAATTCCCCCTAAGAAAAGTCAGAAAGCTCTGACCAATCAGATATGTTTCGCGGTATCTACGCAGATTTTCATTGGTCCATTTCCAAACCATTACTTTTTTTTATATATAGAAGGAAAATTCATTCGATAATCTGAAAAAAAAAGTTATATATTGCAGGGACTTAAAATATATATATATATATATATATATATATATATATATATATATACTACACGTAACAAGCGAGGAAAGTGTACTGCTACAGATGTTATTTCCAAAAAATATATTGTTAAACAAATAAATTCTCTTCAGCATAACTACAATAAGAATTACAACTGGTTATTAATTCGAAAATACATATTTGCTATTAAAAAGAAACAGATAGTGCAATATTTAAATGTGTTTCTTTGTAATTCTTACTCAAATCATTTCTCTGATATTTTTTATGATCTTATTATGACAAGAGCTAATCTTTTCAACATTAATTTACATAAAGAACAAAAAATTCAAAACACTAATACTCAAATGATAATCACTTTTAGGTAGCTTTCAATACAAAAAAGTATAAAGCTACCTATTGCAGCCGTTCGGAGGAAAGCAGTTCCGGAAAATTTTGATATATTTTCACCGATCATGACCCCCAGACCCCAAAACCACCCTCCGTTCAAATGTTGATTTATATATATATATATATATATATATATATATATATATATATATATATATATATATATATGACCTATGTCATACGATAACGCTCGTATTTATAAATCAATTTTTATGAAACTAATTGTGTGTATTAAGCTCACCAATTTCTCGACCGAGTTCGTTGGCCAGATTGATCCGCCATTTTGTTTCAAGATGGCGGCCATTTAAAAATTTAAAACTAAAATAAATATACATAAAAATTAAAAATTCAAATTTGTTTTTCAATTAAGTGTTAGGCCTTGATACGAGGATTCCAGAGCATTTTTTGGTTTACCTCTATCTTAAAAAATGGCTGAGATAGAGCAGTTTGAAATTCTAGGGTGGCTGACATTTTGAAACAAGACAGCACATTACAAAAAATTTCATCTCTATAATAAAATCGTAAGTCATGTGACTGTCATCAACAGTTCCGGAATGTCCGTTTCACTTTTTCATATGCCAGGCGGCCATTTTTATTAAAAATTATTTTTTCGAATAAAACTTCATAAATGTGACATTTTTAGAAAGATCGTTCAAAATAAATTAATATTTGAGAGATGACTTACGTTCAATTATGTATATATTCTCCAATAACTTCAGTTGAAATTAGCTTCGCAGTTCAAATTCTCTATCCATGAAAGTAAACAAAAAAAAAAAAAAAAAAGATTCATTCGTCGTGAAGGTTTAAAATATTAAACCATTAAACCATGGAGATAATCGTTCGTAAAGTTAGTTTTCCATGAAAGATTTTTTGGAGCGCTGCCTGGTGTCAAAAAAATAATTCGTACCAGTGACACAATCAAAATTTACCATAATTATGTGCTATACAACTCAACTTCATTCTTTATCTTTTCTTGATGTAAGCTGAATGTAAACAAAGACAACTCATGTAATGATATTTAATGAATCAAATTTCGAAACAAATTGTCAGTTAATTTGGTATTTATGTATTATACGTGAAAGGAAGAGAGACCACCGAAAATGATTGTTAATCACCAATCATATTTACCATTATTAATGACTAATCGCTTTCAAAACAGTAATTTAATATACATTTACAAAATACATAACATCATTAAGTACTTTTGTGTTATTTGGGCGCAAATCTCGCCAATAGAATTTTTAAAATCGCCAATACCAGCTTTTATTTTTCGCGTGTGCAAATTAGAAACGATACTTTTATTTTGAAATCAAATGTTCTGATGGAACAGTTGTCGTAGACGCACCGGGGCACTATATTAACTATAGAGATGCAATATAGAGAGAAAAAACGGGTTGCTGTAATTAGAATTATAGGCGGTAATGTTGGTGTGACATATTTACGTGATTATCAAAACTGGCTTCCAAAAGTTCAATGTTTCACCAAACCATACTCGAAAAATACGTGTTATAATATGCACTCCGATTATGTCACATTATTCAAGACGTTTTAAATGAGAATAATGATAGATTTTCTTCTTGATTCTCCCGTAATCAAGTCTACAGCCAAAGTTAGCGAGAAACAAACAAGCAAACAAAAAAATATTGGCAACAATATGGTTCAGTGTAAGTGGTGGATATCATTAAAGACTTTCACAAAATAGACTTCATTGCACCAAATCGTGTTAACTAAAATACGCCATTTGGCAATGGATCCAATTACGGAAAACTACTTAATATGTTTAAGAATCTCATCATTAGCAAGCATATTGCAACTGATAAGCAAACGGATATGAAGCATAAATGCTTAAGTTGGTTAAGCGGTTTTTGTCAAGAAAGATGAAATACATAACAACAAAAAATATGCAAAATGCTACCATGATCGAAAAAGTTTTTGATTTGTCTATTAGAATCTTCCGGTTTGGCGAAGGATTACGGAAAAAAATAAATTATGAATAAAAGTAACGTGTTACAGTGCTTAACATACATTTAAGGGAGACCAAACTGGTCGCCAGTGGCGGCTAGTTGTTGTAATAATTTTCCCAATCATACGCATAAAACTATATATTCATATCCGTTAGCGCCAAATTCTCGCCAAACTTGGTGACATTTGGCGAAATATCGCCAAATTTGGCGACCAAAATAAGTCTTCACAAATGAAGCCAACTTGGCTATAGCTTAATAATTTGGCGAATTTCTTATTCAAATTCAGTATTAACGAATCTTTTGTAAACATTTTCTTTGCATTTTAACTTGCTGTGTTCGTGTAACATTAGTTCAAATTTTAAAACGAAGATATAGGAAAGCTACCTTTTCCTCCCGGTACAGGCCGGAAAGACTTTTTTTAACAGCAGAATCCCATAATCTTGCAAATAGTTTGGTACCGATGTCCCAAAAGCACCGGAGTATCTTTATGACGCCAAAACGGCGATTTTTTGCGTGGCATGGTAACCGGAAGATTTTTTCCTCGTATGTCAACCTGGTGTTTTATAATAAAGTATGTGTATTAGGTAGCTTTCAATACAAAAAAGTCCTTCCGGCCTGTACTGGGAGGAAAAGGTAGCTTTCCTATATCTTAGTTTTAAAATTTTAGCTAATGTTACACGAAAACAGCAAGTTAAAATGCAAAGAAACGCTTACAAAAGATTCGTTAATACTGAATTTGAATAAGAAATTCGCCAAATTATTGAGCAATAGCCAAATTGGCTTCATTTATGAAGACTTATTTTGGTCGCCAAATTTGGCGATATTTCGCCAAATGTCGCCAATTTTGGCGAGAATTTGTTGCTAACGCATATGAATATATAGTTTTATGCGTATGATTGGGAAAATTATTACAACAATGAAAGAAAATAATTTGCGAGTAATCGCGTTAATGTGCTGTTTTGTTTCAAAATGTCAGCCACCCTAGAATTTCAAACTGCTCTATCTCAGCCATTTTTTAAGATAGAGGTAAACCAAAAAATGCTCTGGAATCCTCGTATCAAGGCCTAACACCTAATTAAAAAATAAATTTGAATTTTTAATTTTTTTGTATATTTATTTTAGTTTAAAATTTTTAAATGGCCACCATCTTGAAACAAAATGGCGGACCAAGCTGGCCAACGAACTCAACGAGACATTGGTGAGCTTAATACACACAATTAGTTTCATCAAAATTGATTTATAAATACGAGCGTTATCGTATGACATAGCTCAGATATATATATATATATATATATATATGGATATATATATATAAATCATTTCTCTCAGCTCGACTTAGTCAACATGTATGATGCATTGCAATGTGGATGTGAATATTATGCAGAAGTTGTGACATGTTAAGGATTCTGTATAATTATTGTGAGTAAAATATTTTATCTACACTTTACGCGTTCATATTTCCAATTTTATTATTTCAAAACTGTTATCTCGTGGTAATTTCGTGAGATGTTAATTACAGTTTTTTGGATAATCGATGTGAGTGAAATATATTGTATATTCTTAATTGGTTTTTTATCTCCTATTTAAATATTTCCAAATTTTAATATTTCCAATTGTTGTCTGGTAATAATTCAGTGTACCTGGATGATTCTACTGATCTTAGCATTATGCCAGTAGAATTATGAAACACTGAATTATTATTTAAAACACATGTGGGTGCATCCAGGCTGATGAGTACATGTGCATGTGTTTTTCCATATCCAATTCATATTTAATTCTCATGTGGTCCAATTTTCCAATGTATATGGTTCATATTTAATTTATTAATCCATTTGTATTTACTTAATTGCAACTCCAATTTATAATTTTTTTTTTCCCCTTTCTCTCTATTTCTTTTTTCAATATTCTTTAGGTATGAGTAAAATTTGGCCAATTACCATTGAAGCATAAGCTATGGTAATATTATGTTTGCACATGTTAATTATTAGCTATGTGGTATTCTGTATACACAATATCATTAATTATCTCTTTGGAGATTTAAGCAGAATAGAATTTGATATGTTTTTTGAAATTCATAGATATTATAATTATATATATATATATATATATATATATATATATATATATATAAATCAACATTTGAACGGAGGGTGGTTTTGGGGTCTGGGGGTCATGATCGGTGAAAATATATCGAAATTTTCCGGAACTGCTTTCCTCCGAACGGCTGCAATAGGTAGCTTTATACTTTTTTGTATTGAAAGCTACCTAAAAGTATAAAGCTATCTATTGCAGCCGTTCGGAGGAAAGCAGTTCCGGAAAATTTCGACATATTTTCACCGATCATGATCCCCAGACCCGAAAACCACCCTCCGTTCAAATGTTGATTTATATATATATATATATATATATATATATATATATATATATACACTGCTCAAAACAATTAAAGGATATTTGAAGTTTTATATAAAATAAAGATATAAACGAAATTTTTTTTGCCGAAAATAGAAGAAGAGAATCACAAATGCAAATTTTTCTGGTTTTCAAACTGTGGAGTATGCAAATTTTGAGTTCGACGTCAAAAACGTCGCTTCAGCGGCAGCGAATGAAATTTAACTTTCAACAGGATAAAAGAGAATGAAGACAAGGATGATCGGCATTCAGTGATTGCTTTGTTTCGATGAGTACGATGTCTCAGCGAAGTCATTTGACAGATTCAGAAGCTTGGAGAATTGTTGGTAGGTTAGAAGGGGGCCAAACTCAAGCCGAAGTAGCGCAAGCCATTGGAGTGTCACAAAGTGTCATTTCCAGGATCTGGAACCGTTTTTTGGAGAGTGGATGTGCAGGCCGAAGACCAGGGCAAGGTCGTAGACGGGCAACAACGCCCAATGAAGATCGGTATTTAGCGTTAACAGCTCGGAGACACCGAAACATGAACGCTACTCTTCTCCAACAACACCTTCGCTCGGCGACAGGCACCACGATTTCAACTCAGACTGTCCGAAACCGGCTCCATGCTGTAGGTCTGTATGCTCGCCGACCGATAGTATGTGTTAGATTAACATCAAGGCATCGTCGCGACCGCAGGGAGTGGGCAACCGAGCATGTCAACTGGAGGAGAAATGAATGGAGCAATATTCTGTTTTCTGACGAGTCCCGTTTTTCTGTGCATCCGGATAATAGGCGTATTTTCATCGGGAGGGACCGTGGCAGTAGGAATAATCCTGCGTTCGTGCACGAAAGTGTCAGATTTGGCGGTGGAGGAGTGTTGGTGTATGGTGGCATCTCCATTGACGGGCGCACTGACCTCTACATCATTCGAGATGGAGCTGTGACTGGTCGCCGATATAGGGATGAGATCCTCAGACCTATTGTAGTCCCTTACGCTGCAGCAATCGGAGATAACTTCATTTTAATGGACGATAACTGCAGGCCACATCGTGCAAACCTGGTGGAGGATTTCCTTTTCGAGGAAGGAATCGTTCGAATGGAATGGCCAGCGTGTTCTCCAGACATGAATCCAATCGAGCACGTTTGGGACGCTCTAGGAAGACGAGTTTCTGGCCGCCAACAACCCCCACAAACTCTCCAAGAACTGGAAAGAGCTCTTCTGGAAGAGTGGGGCAGAATACCCCAACTCGTCATTAATAGCCTCATTGAGTCCATGCCTCAAAGGTGTTCAACGTTGCTGGCCGCCCGTGGAAACCATACCCCCTACTGAAAATGATTTTCTTTGAAGAAAACACCTTTTCTTATTCTTTTTTTCTCATATGCACAAATTGTGTTTTTTTCCTTTTGTACACAAATGCGCAATAAAATGCATTTTTTTCTGCCAAACATGTATAATTTATTCTCATATAACCTACTATGTCTGTCGACCATGTATCAATCAGCTAAAAAGTTTCCCAGATACAAAATCCACCTAAAACTGCAATATCCTTTAATTGTTTTGAGCAGTGTATATATATATATATATATATATATCCATATATATATATATATATATATATATATATATATGACCTATGTCATACGATAACGCTCGTATTTATAAATCAATTTCGATGAAACCAATTGTGTGTATTAAGCTCACCAATGTCTCGACCGAGTTCGTTGGCCAGCTTTGTCCGCCATTTTGTTTCAAGATGGCGGCCATAACTAAAATGAATATACAAAAAAGTTAAAAATTCAAATTTATTTTTAATTAAGTGTTAGGCCTTGATACGAGGATTCCAGAGCATTTTTTGGTTTACCTCTATCTTAAAAAATGGCTGAGATAGAGCAGTTTGAAATTCTAGGGGGGCTGACATTTTGAAACAAGACAGCACATTACAAAAATTTTCATTGTTTTAATAATTTTCCCAATCATACGCATAAAACTGTATATTCATATCCGTTAGCGCCAAATTCTTGCCAAACTTGGCAATATTTGGCGAAATATCGCCAAATTTGGCGACCAAAATAAGTCTTCATAAATGAAGCCAATTTGGCTATTGCTCAATAATTTTGCGAATTTCTTATTCAAATTCAGTATTAACGAATCTTTTGTAAACAATTTCTTTGCATTTTAACTTGCTGTTTTCGTGTAACATTAGCTAAAATTTTAAAACGAAGATATAGGAAAGCTACCTTTTCCTCCCGGTACAGGCCGGAAGGACTTTTTCAAATCAAATCTTTAATGAAATTAATATTAATTCTATAATTAATGATAAAAACTGTTATTTTCCTATTAATAATCTTCAAATTTCAAAAACATTTAAATATCCTAATACAGTCGGACGAAAGATTTTTAACTATAATGCATTTTCAAAAAATACATCTGATGCAAGTTCTTTTCCGTGTAAATGCAATGACCCCACTCTAAAAAAATACGTTAATAATGATCATGGACATATAATCACTGGTAATCTTGATATTGTGAATAATTTTAAACTGCAAAAACTAATGGATTATGGTACTAAATATAGGCTTCCTTCTAAATTTAATATAAATTCTATTATAAAACAGTTTATATACGATATAGATATTTTCATTTATAAAATTTCAATCTCATATAGTAAACCTATTGAATATTTTAATCAATGGAAAATACTAGTTATAGAAAAATTAACTGCGTCTTTAAAACATAATTTATCGCATCTGGTTAAAATTAACACTAAACACTTGTTCCAGCAAATTACTAAATTACAAAAAAACTTTGTAATCACATACATCGACAAATCTCCTAATAGTTATGCAATCATCTGTAAATCTTATTATCACCGGCTACTTACATCTTGTATTTCTACTAACAAATCGTTTCAAAAAACTAATGAAAAGGTAATTGTAAATAATCGTAAAATTCACAGTTATTATAAACTATTAAATATTTCTTCTACTAACTTTAATTATCCTTATTTAGTTCTTATACCTAAATTTCATAAAAATCCAATTAAATTTAGGACTGTAACTATTAGGTGCAATACATATAATAATATAGCCAATAAACATCTATTAAAAATTCTCAATCAAATTTATACACTGACAACATCCACTGATAATACACATTGTATAAAAAATAGCTATCAACTCGTCAATATTTTAAAAAATCTTAAATGTGTTAACAATATATTGACTTATGATTTCAAAGATCTTTTTAATAATATAGATCTACATAATGTTATAAATGCATTATTTAATAAGTATCATCATACACTAAATTTACCTATTCATATAGATACTGCTTATTTTAAAACTTTAACAAATTTCATTATATATAATAATTTTATACTGCATGATAATACGTTATATTTACAGAAAGTCGGTATACCACAAGGGGGATGTACATCTAGTATACTATCAGACTTATATTTGTTTCACTATGAACGTACTTTTATTAACAGTAATATACATTTATATCGTTATATTGATGACATAATTTTAATTGCCACTGATCATACTAATATATCTATATTTCCAGTTGATTATCCTACTAATTTTGAATTAACGGAAAACCTCCTTTCTAACAATACTATTAACTTTTTAGATCTTAAAATTACACTTAAAGAAAACAAAACAATAATTGATCTTTTTGATAAACGTAAAGAATTTAAATTTAAAGTTAATACATTTACTAATTTTAAATCCTGTCTTCATAATTCTGTATATCGTAATATACTCCTTAATCATATTTACAGAATAAAAAGTTTATGTTCTTCTCAAGTCATTAACAGCAACATTAAAAAACTAATCTATGATGCATTACAACATGGTTTTCTAAAGAAATTCATATATTCTTTAATATATAATTAGTACTTATATGATCTATACAACCAAATTAACACATGCGTTAAAAAATGTATAAAAAAACATATAATATTTAAAAAAAAATTAAAAAAAAAATAATTAATTATAATAGCACGGCTGGGTGGGTAGATGTTGGATTGAGGAGGTGTGTGGCGGAGTTGTATGGGAAAAACGCATGGTTAATTTATTTTACACACACAAAAAAAAAAAGAAAAAAAAGGAGGGCATTTTGATTTACACATCCCTTACTAATACACTTTTTGTAATGGACTTTGATGTAGTACTTTTATATGTGAATTACCGTAGTTATATTTATATCTTCATTAATTAATTTAAATGAATTATTCACTACTATTAAGAATGTTTATTGTTTTATTGTATTTACTTTTATGCCCATGGGGGACAATATCATATTCTAATATAATGTAATACTTTATTAAACACTAATACAATATATATTAATTCAAATTAATTTTATTCCCTAACAACTTATATCATGTGAATTTAAATTTTAACTTTGTATGCAAAAACATAATTTGTTACTATTAATTTCAATATTTAATTAATATTATTTTTAAATCCATAGTATCTTAATTTACATAATTTAGTATTTTAATTTGCCCACGGTGGGCAATATCATATTCTAATATCATATTCTAATATAATGTAATACTTTAATAAATGCTAAAATTATATGTATTAATTTAAATTATTGTTATTCCCTATCCTATTGTATCATATGTTTAATATTAAATTTATCTCCATAGCATCTTTATTCACTTTTAGTATTTTAATTAATCATTACTACATCCAATTTTACTTTAATGTAATTGGATTTATTATTCATTTTATAATTAATTTCATATATATTTATTATTAAATATTATTTAATTTATTTTATTTTTATTTCATTTATATTTATTAACTAATTACGACCACTTAAGATAGAATGAATTCATTTTTAATATTGATTTTTCCATTGTATTTCACTACATATTCTGCTCATAGATGGCAGCACCATGGCTTGTAGCTTTAAAATATTCAATATTTCCATGTAGTTTATTTTCAAAATCATAGATGGCAGCACCATGGTTTGTGATGCTTTTAAAAAATTCCATATATCCATGTAATTCATTTTCTAAATTGGCAACAGGATTTGTAATCTTCTAAAACTGTTTTTGGCAACATTTAGTAAATTATTTTTTGCAATTCATTGCCTTTATTTGTCTTCATGTATCTGGTAAGTGTTGGTAGTAGGAATCCATCTTCATCGTGTAGATTATGGCATTAGTCGATCCAGTTCTTCTCTTATAATTCTGGGTAAGGTTTCTCTCTTTTTAAGTATTGTATTTGTTTTATGAATTTTCAGTCTTTTTTTTAATTAGATGGTTATGGTCATAGAGTGGTCGTCCCAAATTCATATTCTTTAGCAATTTTAATGCTAATATGAAGATGAAACCACTCATTTTATTTGTGGAATTTATGCATTTGGGACTTGATAATTCTGTATAAATTCCACAAATTTCATTCATTCTATTTTATTCAATTTTTAATTTAATTTCTACTTCTTTTATATTAGTATCTAATATCTATATTCATTGTGCTGGGGTTACAATTTCGTTGTCAATAAATTATTACTTCCTAAATCATAATTTCAAGTTTCAGTTGGTGTTATCGTAATGTTTCATTAATGGTTATATATATATATATATATATATATATATATATATATATATAAGTATGCATGATTTTAAAGGGAATTAAATTGTTAGCCACTAAATAATTGAAATCTTGATATCTTAAAATATATACGATTGTTAAATTTTGAAAAGATTCAATTTTTTGAGAAGACATGAAAGAACAACAACGCTTAAGCATTTTAAGACAACCTACATAATTAAAATTGTATAATTACGTGAGTTAAAACTAAAAAAATGTGTCGTTCTCACTGTAAATAATGTAATTTATAGTACCTTATGTCAAAACGCTAAAAATATGCTTTTTTTAAATTATGCAATTAAATTAGTTAATATTTTTACATGCAATCTTTACAGATTAAGGTTTTTTAAATTGTGCATACAAGATTGCAATTAAATTAGTTAATATTTTTACATGCAATCTTTACAGATTAACAGATTAAGGCTCAGTGTTAAGAATAAGATATATATTTGATTTGTGTTACCAAATTTCTATTTTAAAAATAAAGTTGAAAGGATTGGATATTTTTCTTGGAGTTTACCTATGCCTTTTTTCTATTACGGAAATTATAAAAACATTTTCGTTCAGATATAATCTGTAAATACATAAAATTGATATGTTGAAACATTCAGTACTGTAATAGAAATCTTTCGCGCAAGTGAAAAAAAAGGGGAACGTTCTGAAATAAACCATATTAAAATATCCTTTTAATCCTTTTTATAGTAAGAACAATTGACACATTTTAAGTGACAGCTATTGAAGTTGCGAGAAATTTTTGTGTAGTTTATTTTAAAATGTTTAGAATGCATTCCTCTTTAATCCATACATTTTTCGAAAATTCGAATTTTTTGAAGATTTAATAGTTGTATGTCCCCTTAAGAGTCACTCAAAGTCACTCGCCGACTGATGTTAATCCAATGGCAGAGTTCATTCCAAATTTCTCGTTTGCATTTAAATATTCTTAACCCTCTAAGCGTGTAGAACGTAATATTCCGTTCACTAAGCTCCAGGTTTCACTGCAATATATGCAATGTTTAAGATAATATAATTCTACAGATTTAATGAATTTTCAAAACATTGAAGAATGATTAATACTCTCAAGGGTTACATTCATATTTGTAATTAAGTTTTATTTATAATGCTGAAAGAATCATATTTTTTTAGCATTTAAAACAAAATGCAGAGAAAACAGCATTACAATTTTACTCTTTTTCAAAACGCTCAGAGGGTTAAATGCCCGCCCTCTTTTTTATTTATTTTTATTTTATTGCATAGGATCTCTATGGTATAACCGGTTATTTTCATATATTTTGGATTTTGAATGCAGTTTTTTTTTCTTTTTTTTTTTTTTTTTTTCTCTGAGTATAGTTTCAGTTTCAGAACCGGTTCCGAAATTGAAAGCATCCCCCCACACACATACACAAAAACTGCATCCAAGATTTAAAAAGTAAAAATATACCCTGTTAGATATATACTTCAGACATCCTATGCAAATAACAAAAATATTAAAAAACATCCAAATACAAACGAGAAATTTGAAAAGAACGCTGCCACTGATTTAACATAAGTTGACGAGTGCCTCGAACAACCCTAAGGGAGCACTTAGCTGTTAAATCTTGAAAAACCGTTATGCGTTAAAGAGAAATATATATATATTTATATATTTTTATAGAAACCAGTACTTACTACATCTTAATTTAGTATTAATATAATTATGAAAAACTTTCCAAGTTTGAACATGAGTTGTTCATAATTGCTGCGAATCGGGTTGACTCGATTTTTCAACAGTATCCAAAATAATTTTTCAGATTAAAAATATATGTACAATAAAACGTCCATGATGGACACCCCCTGTTTAGCGAACCCTTTTCAATTTTTAAAACTTACATATTTGTACGCTTTTATTCTGAATAGTGAACACCTCCCAATCTATACACGTGTAACATGTGTATGTGTGCATGAACTATCACAAATACGATACATGTGTTTTTGTGCCTATCAAAAACGAAATGCCGGTAATATTTTTCATATTCTGAGAGAATGGTTCTTAACTGTAACATAAAGAAAAACAATCTGTGAACACATTTTTTTATAAACATTTTATTTCTCGAGCAGTAACTTGAATATATACTCATTCTTATTCAAATATGTATTTACTTTCATAGGAAACTTAGTTCTGCTCCAACTTTTAGTGAACCCGACTTGCAAAAATTGTAAATATAACCCACAAGAATTATTCTTGCGGGTGAATCCGACCGGCAGAGAGAAAATTAGAGTTCCCCCACCCTCCCAACCCGAAAAAAAGATAATTACGGACAACCTGTGTTCGATTCGGGTTGCGGGTCACCGAAAATTATTTTGTCGGGTTACGGGTTGGCTTCAAGTGGAATTTTTGTATTCGGGTCGGTTACAACCTGACCCGTGCAGGACTCTCAATCCTTCCTACAGAAAACATCGGCAGACCGAATCAGGTCGGGTTAGGTTAGGGTAAAATACCATCATTCGACCTGATGCAGAATCGTGACAAAGATCACACTTTTCACAAACGGGTCATGCTGTGACTTCACAAAGTTTTCACAGTGTGATGTCACAAAAGGGCTTAAAACAACCATAACAACCTCACACTTTACATCGACTGTTACATTGTGACGTCATAGTGATGTTGCCGTGATTTCACAGTGTTATACTAGCATAATTTCAGGCGATCCTTTTTTTTATATGTAAAAACAGGTATATCGATGATACAAAAACGATTTGTCGATATGTGTAAATTGCCAAAATACATTGTGGGTACACTGCTTTGTGATCTTTAAACAAACATGCTAAAAACGATCCAACACACCAAGCATATGAGTTTGTTCTTCTCGCAATTTTGTTTTACGATCCTAAAAGTATTTGGTTAACAATTTACATATACCAAAGTTAAAAGCTACACAAAAATCTGTGTTTGTGCAAATTACACAACAAACTGTGTCATTCGTATATTACACAAAATATGTATAATAACAGCGTATTGCACAGATATATGTGTAAGGGTATTACACAGAAATATGAGTATTCATGTACAATTTACACATTAAAATGTGTCTTTCAAGAGTGATCAGATAAATTTTACACACTTAGTGTTATCATCCAATGACACACTAGAAATTTACACATTAGGCGTGTATTTTGGCAATTTACATACCACTTTACACATATAGACAAATCATTTTTGTATCATCGATATGCCTGTTTATATGTGTAAATTCACTCATTTATTTTTTACGCACTCCAGAATCGATAGAATGTAAGTTGCATGGATTTTTTTAAATTTACTTCTATTTCCAGTATCATAACATGTTCAAAGTGCACCGCGAACAATTTTTTAGCATCATGTAAAGGAATGATTTTGTACGTCCCTGTCATGGAATTATAAATGCTACTCATTGTCCGGTCAAATGCTACTCCGGTCAAAGCATGCTGGAGTCTACCTCAGTCATGCATATTACTTTCATTGTGTTTCAAACATCGCTCGGGTGTTGATGAAAGAAAAACAATTAAGACACAATCCCATGCTTTTTATTGACACAGTTCCACAGAGAAACTATACACAACTGGCGAGTTACAGAAATAAAGCTGTTTTTTTAAAAATTGGCACTCAGTTGTTTTTTAAAAAGCGTTCATCCTCTTTTTACAAAATAGCTCTCGCATTTATTAGGTATATGGCAGAAAAAAAAAGAAACAAGTATATGACTCTAGAAGCTATATTTCTCCAAAGAAATTAAACAGAAAAAAAATCTACTCTAGCAGAGCGACCGTTGTTGGAATCACGTTTGTTTTTTCACTCGGTTCAAATCTATTACCTGTATAAAAATTAAGTTTGTCTGCTATGAAAGAATGTAAAGAAATATCCCTCACTGTAAGAATAAACGGCAAAAATTACAGTAAAATTTGCTGTAAATTTATGCACCCAAATTTCCAGCATATTGCACTGTAAATGGACAACAAAATATGCCTTAAATTACATTATATTTGGAATTTTACGGCAAAATGTGCTTTAAACATGCTAATTTTACTGCAAATACAATTACAATCATATTAAATTTTACAGCAAAAAATGCTGGAAATTTGGGTGCATAAATTTACAGCATATTAAGTTGAAATTTTTGCCGTTTTTTTACAGTGTATATAGGTTAATCAGGGGTCGATCCAGTCAAAAGTTGAGACCTATTTAGTGCACCTTTACAAAATTCCATTTAATAAAACAGGCCCATACACAAAATTCCTCTTAATAAAATTGGCTCCTTTACAAAATTTTCTTGCATAAAAGCTAACTCTTCATTAATTATTTGTGAATTGTTGCGTTTTGAAATGTTTCATTTGCAAATGAAACCCATTCACCAGTTAGGAAAACTTAAAAAAGTTAGTCTATATTGTAAAGGACAAACGTGTCCGTGCGTAACGCTGACGTCATTTTGCGAATGGCATCACTTGAAGATGAAATTTCAGTTTTGCGAATTTTTCTACTGCAATTTTTTAACTTTCTAAACGTCGCATGTTTTAAATTTTTACACTGCTTTATAGGGAAAAGAAAAATCTGCTTTCAAATGCAGTTTGTTTGAAAACTGTATCGCAATTGACTCATTTATTACAGCATTTTAATTCAATTTCAGTCATGATTAAAAAAAATATATATTTTTTAAATATCGCTTGCAGACGATTACAGAATATTAATCCGTTTGCACTTTAAATACTATAAAAAGTTCAGCATTTGTTTCCAGCTAATATTCAATAACGAAATAAAAATGTCTTTAAGAAATAAATAAAATAATAAAAATAAAACACAAATTTAACAGACATGTCATTGAAATAAGCGCTTAAAACCGCTGAAAATATCAGAATAATAAAAAAAAAAACTTCTGTAGATAACGACATTTTTACCGATTTCTTCGGTTATTCATTTCTGGCACGAGGCCAATACGAAATGACCGCTTTTAATAAATTTCAAAATTTTATTTGAATCTATAATTTTATTTGAATCTATATTTTTCATATAAAAAAGCTCTTTGGTGTTGGTTTTTCACCTATATTCTCTATCCCGGGAAGACCGGTTTGGATCTAGTTTTAATAAATGCTCGGTTCGAATTTGAATAATTTGATTTGATCTTTCGATGCCAAATTTTATTTTTCACAAAAATTTCATGAGACAAAATGGGCCCTAAGTAAAAAATCCTGCATCGACCCCTGGTAATTTAAGATCAAAAATTAAAACAAAGATCAAAGATCGATTGGGCGATGACGGATCGCTAACGGTAAAATGGTTATTGATTGTAATTAAGTTTTAAAAATATTAAAATATTATAGTGTCATCGGAAATACACCTTTGTACATCATTTTTATAATTCTAGCCTATCAAGAAATGAGTTGAAAATAGATTACAAGATTCTATCCTTTACATATAAAAAAACCAAGTTGAATTAAATAAAAGAAGTTAGTTAAATTTAACTAACAAGGCTATATTGTCTCCAAGACTGGGTTCCAACAACTGCTGCTCTGTTGTTACTGGCGCAAAACCAACGACATAATATACTTCTGATGCAGATATCATAATATTATATAAATATACATTATTATTATTACAGTCTATGGAAAATAGAAATTTAAATATGGATAACAATTCAGTTTACGAGATGGTGTACATTTCTTGGGGGAAAAACAGCAGAAAGAAACGGGCGAAATTCAACACTGTCCAAAAGTTTAAAGAAACTTGCAGTCCAAATATCGATAGGCGATTCAAGCGCTCGAATACGCCATCTGGTGGAATAAAGATCTAACTTTTCGCTTCAGGAAAATCCCGTGCAAGCCCATTGCATTACATCATTACATGTATTTTTGCTTTGTTCATAATGATTATTTTTTTTTGCACAATATCAGATTTCATGTGACATCAGTATTCTGTGTTTATATGATAAGGTAAAAATTATTCGAATTTTAATATCTAACACTTTCAAAAGCGTTTACAATAAATAATGATTTCAATGACACTTTAGCATTAGTTAAAGGAACAATTTTTCTGTACCAACTGCTGCGATGAGCGGCCTCTTTAGGCCTTTTTAAGTCCCATCTAAAACTTATTATTTTATTCTAGGACTCGTAGATTAGGAGAATTATTTGGTGATTGTATGGTAAAAACCTCTTAAAATTTATTCACGTTTAAAGTTTTAGCTTTTTTGATAGTTAAAAAAAAAATTAAAACTGTATGACCATTTGGAAAAAATGGGCAATTTCGATCGATAAGTCCGTAGATGTTCGGGTGAAAAAAAATCTGTTTTTAATGGCAGAAAACACTAAAAATTCATAAATATGTCTCGACAAGTCTTGTCATAGAAAAAATGTCATTTTTACTGTTCTACTTGTTAGAGCAGGGTGAAAGTTTTTCTAAATATTAATAGGATGTAAAAATGTAAATTTCGTAACTTTAAAAAAAATTAGGTATTTTAACGTAAATTGAATTTGATAATGATGAAGTTGAAGCATTTTTGCATTTGGAACATACCTCTAAGCTAACGGTTTAGGAATGAGCGATTTGATAACGATACGGACACTCTGTTTAATATATATATATATATATATATATATATATGCGTTTGTGTGTGTGTGTTTAAAATTGTTATATCAATCCTAAGTGAAATAGAAATCAAGTTGTGATTTTTAATTTTTATTTTAAAACAAAGAAATATTGCGTTGAAACTCAACTAAAGATTCTAATAATTGTTTTCCTTTTTAATAAATAAAGCAGCTATAGTTATCGTTTATTTTTTATTTTTTAGGAAATAAATGAGAAAAGAAAAAAAAAATCGTTGTTCGAAACATTTTTTATCGATTTATCGTTTCCATGAGGAATCGATATCCATTAGTTGTTCTTTTCCTGATCAATAATATCTTCAGTTTTTATATATTCCATTAATGGTAGAGATACATTTAATCCATTCTTAGCTGTCAAGTTTTTGAAAAATAAATTGCGTTTTTAGAAGACGGTTATTGTATGTTCTGTCGATGTATTTTCTTTTTTCTTGGGATTCTGTTTTGTGTCTTTCACGTAATTTTTTAATCGTTTTTCTATTATTCTAGAACATTCTAGAGGTTCAAGGATTTTTTTGCTTTTGAAGTATGTTTTGCGATGTGTTTTCAGTAGTAATACTATGTTTTTTTTTTTGTTGTTGTTGTTGTTGTTGAATGCCTGCTTCACTTTATACTCACCGATCGCTTGACAGAATGTGGCAATAATTTTCGAATTAAATGTAATGAGCTTCAACTTGTTTAACCTCCTTGGTTGAAAGTAAAATTCGAAAAAATGATTTCTTAACTGCCAGTTCGTTAGCAGACGATAATTTATCCTGTGGAATAGAAACTGATTTGTAAAACCTGAATATGCGATTTCTTTCTTTTTTTTTTTTTATTGAATGTAGATTTTAATTTTTCGATTAAAAAAAAAATCGACTTTTGATTTTATCGTATTTGTTTTTCAACAGTTTCTTTTGAAAACTTTACACTTTAAATTAATTACATATAGTGCGTTTTCAATAAATTTATTTTCTTAGATTTTTTTAGTCCTTTTAGGCTTGGAAGTATTGCGGGGTAAAATCATTAAAGGCGCCAGAAAGTTTTTAAATGATGAAAAAATGTATTTGTTATTATTTTTTTTATATATAATGTTTGAAGTTTTAAGAATGTCGTACTTTTGGTGCGATAAGAAAAATTCCTAAAATTATTGTCGTAAGCTTTTTAAAACTAAATTACATCATGATACATCATTTTTCAACGGTTTTGCCACGATGACTTTTAAATAAGTTAACTGATTTAGATACTTCTTTATTTTAAATAAAGAATTTTATATTTTCTATAAACTATACATGGGAAAAATCAATTTGCAACAAAGAATTTATAAAAACATGATCAAATTTTTGCATGGAATAGATGTAGTAGTTACTTCACAGAGAGACACATTAAAAAAAAAAAATCCCGATAGACCCCCTATGGCTAGGACATTATGTTTTAGAAGTCTGTTTTCGATTATAGTATGCATTTTTTCATAAAAAAAAATAATAATTAGCAAAGCGGTGCATAACAGCTGATATACTTATTAAAAAGGGCCACACAAAACAATCCAAATACATTGTCGTCTATGGGCGGTTTTTTCCTAAAGTTCGTTTTGTAGCTGAATTAAATATATGTATTGCTATGTGGCTCGCATCCATTTGAAATTCATTGTTTGTTAGAACTTGATAGCCATCCACATTTGAGCTGCAAGTCCTTTATGAACTTTGTTGCATTGTTAAAAATATCACGTGGCAATAATACACATTTCGAAAATAAAAAAGAACAAAAAAGCATCATTGTACTTGTGTGTATTCTGGAACGCGACGTATTTTGAATATGATTTTGTGCCAAGTCTAGCCAAACTTTGTTTTGACCCACCATGTTACATCGCGCTAATATTGAAATGGCTAAAACATTTTTCATATTGCATTTTAATTTTACGAGTTTCTTAAACGTTTTAATATTTTATGTTTGTATAATAATTTGCACATTCTTTTGCATAACACATTTGTAAGAAATAATTACTTGAAAAGCTATGTTTTTCATTGAAGGGCCGTTTCACTGATCCTGTCCGATCGCTTATTTGCTAGCTATTTTTAATGTAAACGTTGTAAAAGATTTGTGTAAAAATTCAGCTAGCAGATGTCGCTGCGATCGAGATTTCTCGTTCAGCATCGTTCGACATTTATCATTCACCACTGTACAACATTTATGGCGATATTTGTTTATTTTTTACTTTTTGAATAGCCGATTTCCACACTATATCTTCTAAACACTATAGCTTGACAGAAGGTGGCAAGAATTTTCGAATTGAATGCAATGAACTTTAAGTTGTTTAACCTCCTTGGTTGAAAGTAAATTTGAAAAATCTATGGTGTAATGATTCTTAACTGCCAGTTAGTTGGCAGACGATAAATTATCCTGTGGAATAAAAACGGATTCATAAAACCTTAATATGCGATTAAAAAAGATATAAATTTAGATATTTTTTTTTTAAATTGTGGATTTATCACATTTTCTTTTGAAAACATTACAATTTAAATTAATTTGTTTTCTATATTTCTTTATTTTTTTTAAGAGTAGATTTTTTTTTTTTTTTTTGAGGCAACATTGATTGGCCGCCAATCTTTCATTTGACTTATGAAAACATGGCTACTTCATTCATCGTGTAATGATACTCGCCAAGTACATCCAGGTAAATACACAAGTACAAACATTATTTATACACAAGTATGGATTAACAAAGAATATACCTTAAGTTAGAGTTATTGGACCCAAATAAAAAATGGTTTAGGTCAATCCTGAATGTATTGTGTTGCTTGTTAGTGATGTTACTAGTTGAGTATTGTTGATAAACCACGTTACTACTCTCAATCCAGTCGAGGACTGATTTAAAACATTTTTTGTTCTTTTCTTTTGGTTTCAAGTGTCAGGTCCAAATAACCCCAATTTAAGATAGTACTATAAGGCATTAAATGAATGTATTATGTGTACATAAACATGGACGATACTAACATAAATATATATATCAGCATGGAATACATTGAAATTGTTGAAAGGAAAAAACTTCCATTATACAAGAGAGAGAGATAGAGATATATAAGTAATGTCTTAGTTCCTTTAAAGCTTTTACCTGTTAATATCTTCTTTTAATTGGAAGTTGAAATTAGCAATACAGCTGAGAAAAATTATATGATGTTAAATGTTCAATTGTAAAGCTTTACATGCAATAAATCGATCAAGTATTTTCACTGAAATATGTATTACATTTCTTAGAATTGATATGTTAAAACAACGAAATTTCCACATATAAGATTACATACTGTAAATCCTCGATACGATGAATTATCCGGGTTTTTTTTCCCCGAAATTTTATGCATATAAATTATAACTCATTAATCCCAGTAATCAATAAGAGTTAATTTTCGAAAGCTGGACCTCGTTGACTGTAGCTAATTTTTTATTAACTTTATTTAAAGATAGAACTATTTTAAATAGCAGAATTTAGGTAATTTTAAAGATATTAGTTCTTCTTTTACTTTGTATTTAAGTTTCAAAATATGATGTTATTACTATCATTCTTAAAGAATTAAAGCTGTCCATTTTTAACAACGAAGTTCAAAATACTGATTTCAAAATTATATTTTATTCAGAACTATTAAAAGTATATGCAATAGACGGTCTATTAACCGTCAAGCAATCGAGGACCGTATTGGTCTTTTATTAATATTTTATTTTACTTAAATAAAACTTAAAAAATCTTTAAAATTTCAATGGAAAATTTAAATTACCGGAATTTATTAAAAGAACAAAAAATGTTATTTAATTGTGTAGTGTTACCTGTCGTTAAGTATTATATTTATTGTATGAACGGATTTATCATCGTATCGAGATTTCACTGAGTGTTACATACTAAATAAGACAAAGTTTTAAGGTTTGAAACTTGATAAATGTAAGTTTAACTTTGTTAAACGTTTATATATTTGACATGTCTGGCGGTTGGATTTTGCGGCGAATGTACGGCCAGAATTATTTATTTACTTTATTTTAATAACATCGATAGTGGACGCAACATAAATGCGACGGTTACAGGTAAATATCTAAGAGCTAATACTTATCACAAAAGCCTCAACAGCTCGAAATACTATTACGTAGAAAAGGTCACTTTGACAGACGATATTTTTTTGGCAAGACACGAATATCGATTATACACACGTTAGCTTCTCTCGAAGGAAATAAATCGATGACAATTAATTTATTTTTATCCATATTTATCGATTCGGAATGATGAACGTCATGGAAATCACGTGATTATTCATTTGTGGCAACATCCTGTCGATATTGGAGATACTTAGCGGTATTGTGTCATCCTTCAATGCCAAGTCTTGAATTAAAATAAGGATTGCGAAATGCAACCGGAATAAATTTCTCATAAAGAGTGGTTGCTTTCAGAACAACATTAGAATAATCAAACACATTTCGAATTTCAAAAACTAATTAAGGCGATTTTGTCCAAATAAAAGAACATTCCGATTTAATTGTCATTGTAATCACATTTACTTCGAAGTCCTACATATATAGGCATAGGCCTTCGCCATTTTGGCAATTCTGTAAAGTGAATTTTTGACTAAATAAATAAATGTCAATCACATTTTTCATTTCAATTTTTAATACAAAGACATATTTCAAATTAATTTTTTTTGTTTTATCTAATAAATCCTTACCTTTTATATAAGCTGTATAGCTTTCCACTATTATGTTTGTTTACAAAGTTTGTTTATTAACAAGACCATGACTAAAATATAAGATTTAAAATAAAAAAAAGTTTTAAAAATATAAATGTTTTCAAAATATGCAAAAATTTCTTCAAAAAAATTTTTTTTTTCAAATTATGAAATGCCTCTTTGTGCAATTCAAGCAAATTAAATAATATTGTTATACCATTCACATTTTGATCAGAGTATGCAAATTTGTTACAAATGTGATGTCCTATGACATCGTGAGAACATCACAGACGCGTTCCTGTGAACACGTGTGCTGTGCGGAAATTATCAATGTTTTTGTAATATTTATACTTTGTATTTTTTTCAATTTCGTTCTTGTTATTTTACACAAAGAACTGTTAAAGTTTTTAAGGATTTCACTTCGAGGGAATCTAACAGTGCAAATCCCATTTGGCACTGTATTTTATCCCGATTTTTCTTTTAGAATGACTTTTTCTATTAACAACAACGTAGTAATACCGGTAATATTGACGACAGCTCTCCTCGAAAGGCATCCGATGTTGAACTAGTATTCTTTTCTTGAATAATAAATTTATCCTAATCGTGAGAATTAGTATCTTAGTTGCTGCATGCATTTTATGCAGAATGTTTCATAAGGGCTTTCTTAAAATTCATCTACTTATTCAATATAAACATGAAATAAGTGACAAATTCACCAGGTAGATCATAAATTTTGTATACAGCAATTAAAAAAAATAGTTCGTATTTTTTTCAATAGATGGTGCTACGACTTAAGAATTTAAAAACACTTCTTTTTTGAATCATTCAGCAGGGCTCGGTGCGGTGACTTTTTTGCTGAACCACTATTTCTAAGCAATTATCTCCATGGTAGATTTCTGCAACATTTGTAGGAAAAATCTAAAAAGATTATTGTTTGGAAATTGTGGTAGCCAAAAAAAAGTGTAGCCGTGCAGAGCCAGTATCAGTTAAAAATAATGAATGCTTAAAAAAAATCTATAAAAACAGCTTTTTTTAATCAATACTTTTTAAAACTGCAATTTTGTTTAAAATCGTTTTCTACCAAACGAAGGCGAGCTGGACGAAGGGGAAGCTCTAAAATTTAGTAAATTATCAAATTTACTTTGATAGTTTAAAAGTATTTTATCTCCAAGTCACCGTTTTTAAAAATTCTTGCCCTCTAGAAATATTATTTCGCCAATCATTGAACACTAGTTCAGCGAGCATGCCTTTATAATGGAGGAGCATTTATTTGAAATGAACTATTGAAACTACATGTTCAATAAATCTTTTTAAAAAGTGTTTTGCAGTTAGTAATTCGTAGACGAAAAGCGTTCAGCCTTCTATCAGATAGATGCGTGATGAACGTCACATGTTCATTGAACATATTGTTCAATTCAAAACGAAGAAATAGTAGCGTCGTGAAATATTGAAAGTTGCACATATCGAAAATTTGTTTAGAAATATATTTTCTAAACTTTTAAATAATTAAATCTGGGTAAGACCGTTTGCAGAGCGTACATAACTATCAGGTCCGTGGCGTATTTATAAATTTTTTAAGGTATTGGTCACGAGTTGTTTGCCTCTTCTATCAGTTCGCAATTGTTATGCCTTAGCAGTCATGGTTATTAACATTGAAAATTCAGCGATATTTACTCAGCATTTGTATTTTGCGACAATTCTTTTTTCAGTTAAAGTTTTTTTTTTCTGAATATATATTAATGAACAGATAATTTTAATTTTTTTTTATGTTCTTGACACAGATATTAGAATCGGATGGTTTGAGTTGTGTTTTTCATGGATTATGTGTATTCGTGGAAAAATCTGTTATACATGGGGTGAAAGAAAATAAAATCACCAAGCATTAACCGTTAACATCTGTGCTGGACCATAGATTAACATACAAAATAGGACAGTCACAGCAAAATCTGTAGTGGCAGCAATACTAGCGTCACTAGTGACAAGGGAGAGAAATTAACAAGCTTCCGAAATTCACTTATGCATTTGAATCTGTCTATGCTCTGTGTTTTTAACATCTATTCTTTTCTGTTCGAGGCAGACGATTCTCTTCAAATTGACCATTAGTGCGTTGTTTAATTTTTTTTAACGATTTTACTTTTATTCTTTTTCTTATTATCACTGAAACAAAAGTTAAAAATAGTAACTTTTTAGTATTCAAAATATGTTAAAATATCTCAGGCAAAATCTTGTCTGCATACAAATTGGAATTCAAAGCTTTCGTTTTTCGCTTTTCCTACATAGTTGTAAACGTTATAGGCTACATAATTTTTTAAAAAATATATTGGATTTTTGGATATGAAAATTATCCATCCTTGCTTAAAATGGGCTGAGATGTCTCGTTAACGAGACGTTAACGCCTGGGAAAATCTCGTTAACGAGATTTTGCACGAGGTATGTGACTTGGACTGAGTAAATCTCAGCTGAAATCTCTTCATAACTATATGCTTATGTAAATAAGATGATAAGTGTAAGATAAGCGCAATGGAATTTTAAATGGATAGTTAGTCATCAAGCAAGTGAGATTATCTTCCTTTAATGAAGATATTGTGGAGATGAACTGAACAAATATATGAAACAAATGTAAGTTTTAGAATAAAACTCTCCAATTAATATCTAGGAGACGTGTCTGGGACGTACTCAGTAAAACGTTCCCCAAGTTGTTGGAATGAAGGCTGAACACTTTTACGTCTTGTTAACACAGAACTATTAGTCTCGACTATAGTGAGTGATAACAACCAGGTACTGTGACACATAAGTACATGTACTATTTGGTTGACTGGTTTTAATTCCCCCCGTTTCACTAAAGAGTAGTACATCACATCTACAGTCAATGCAACTTAGCTACAAATAGTTTGTCGACATCAAAAAAATTCATCATAAGTAGAAAATCGCTTAAGAATGCCTCTCTTTAAAAAATACAAGTTGTTGTTTTTTAAATTCTTTTACCTTCTTTCTTCAATCACACATTTTTTTTTGTATTATTTCATATAGAAACTATAAAGTTATCGATGTAAAGAAAGTGTCTACCGTACACTGTTAAAAATATCGTGAAAATTTACCTCTGTTTTTAAAGGCTATCTATTTTCTGACCAATGAGAATGCTACACAAACGCCATTGGAGCGTTCTCATTGGTCAGAAAATAGATAGCCTTTAAAAACAGAGGTAATTTTTCACGATATTTTTAACAGTGCAATTTGGGCTAGAAGAGTTTGTTCCCATTGTAAAGATTGTAAAGGAAATAAAGCAAATTGGTTTAAATGAGATCGAAGATCGAGCTACATACGATAAAAAACAGCGGTTCCCAAAGTCTTGATCCAATTAATGTCACCAACATTCCTAATAACAAAACCAATTGATAACGTCAATGTGACGTCGAAATCGCTATGAATGGTCACAGCCACAACGGTGACCGAAAGATAGCATCTTTATTTCGTCACATTACTTCACTGTGACAGATTTTTGGAGTCACTACACTGTTAAAAATGTGCAGCAAACTGTCCAGTCATTTGACCGTTTTTATAGAAAACGGTTATATAACCGTAATTTAGCGTTATTCTGACCATATTATTGCCAGAATAGAGTTAAATTACGATTATGGAACCGTTTTTTACAAAAACAGTCAAATGACTGGACAGTTTGCTGCAAATTTTTAACAGTGCAGCTTCTCCTCACAAAAAAATGGGATACATCGCGCCGTGTAAATGACTCACGTGACGACAATGTGAACACTAGGAGTCGCATTTCGGTCACATTGAAGTTACCGATGGTATTAGGGATCATTCAGCCACAGGCAAGAACAGCCAGGAGAGAGAGAGAGAGAAGGAAGGTAAGCAAGCTGTTCATTGAAATTTGCTTTGCAGCAAACACCAGAAATTTTGTACAAAGAAAAAGCGCGTTAATAAAGAGCCTTTCACAGGAGGGTGAGCAATTGTAGGTTAGGGTAGGGTAGAGGAGGCGAAGGTGGACAACGATGCACCCTCATTCAGTTTGCAATAGAAACACACAGCTGCAAGTGAGAGAGCCAAAGCAACAATACCGGGAATTTCGCACCCAGTTAAAAGAACATTGCACTAAGGGAAGAGAGCATTGCACTAAGGGAAGAGAGCATTGCACTAAGCGAAGAGAGCATTGCACTAAGGAAAGAGAGCACGGCACTAAGGGAAGAGAAGAGATTACACATGAATTTCTCAGTGGATAAATTGGGAGAGATACGGGTTGGAAAATCTTTGAGAACCACTGGAATGACATCTATGAGTTTGGACATGTCATTAAAAAAATGCTATTGGAAAAAGGATTGTAGTAGAACAAAATTGCGCGTTCTCATTTCTTGACTTAATTTTTTTAACTTTTAAATATTTTGTGTGTATGTTAAAAACTCAAAATATCGAAGATAAAAAAAATGAGGGTTCACGTTTGAAATCAGATGAGTGGAATGAGTTTTATTAACTTAAGAAAAAAAAAAGGAAATGATAAATTAGGGGATGAAGCGTCATAGACAATAATTCTGAACCAGGGTGGGGGAGGGGGATTACACTGGAACAAAATTTAAACTTTTAGGGGATGGCTTTTGATTCGGCTAATTATTGTAAAAGTGGGAGGGTGAGAATTATACATTCTGAACTAAGTTTAAAAAAGAGAATGAAGCAAAAATGATTAATAACCAGCAGTGAGAAAGCATGGATGTCGAAACAGGCTAAAAGCGGCGCTTCCAGCTTCTGAAAAACGACTGCAAAGTCACCACTGGCGGGACGAAGTTTTTTAGAAAGATGTTTTCTAAATTCAAAAAGGATTTTTCGAGTGCTGACGTAAGTTGCCATGCTTACGCTTACCTCGTGTCTAGTACCTGCAGATAGAGTTGCAAAGACAAAAAAAAAAAAAAAACCCAGTTTAAACCTGGGAATAAACCTGGCTTGTTTTGAATAAAACGGGTTTTTTCTTGAATAAACCCGGTTCTTTTTTGTAATAAACTAGGTTTATTTTTGGAATGTACTAGGTTTTTTTGGGAACAAACCAAATAAACTTTTTTTTTTGGTAAAAACTTAGTTTTCTGGTAGTTTTTTTGGGGAATAAACCAGGACTTTTGGGAATAAACTAGGTATTTTGGAATATACTAGGTTTTTTGGGGAACAAACCCGGTTTTTGGAAATAAACTTGTTTTTTTTTTAATATAGTAAAAACTTGGTTTTTTGGTAGATTTTTTTGGAAATAAACCAGGACTTTTGGGGAATAAACTCGGTCTATTAGAAATAAATATGGAAATAAACCGGTTTCTTGCAACTCTACTTGCCAATCGAAAACAAAATTCCTGATAAATTTAACTAAATATATGTTTTAGTCCGTTGTTTAGCAAACCATACAAAGGTAGAAGTACCTCTGTTCATCCTGAGAGGGAAGGAAGGTGAAATTTTCTAAACTGTGTTAAAAAAGTAGGCCATGGAAATGAGAACGTTGCACGAAGGCTTCAAAAAACCAACAAAAAAGTAAACTTTTAAGCTAAAATTGTGAAAGGTAATGGCGTAGAATCGGATGCCTATTTTCAAGCGCATTTCGGATTTTAGCTTAGCAAACGTTGTTCGAGCTTTCGACAAGAAATTGAATGGGCCATCGATACCTATTAATATCTACATCGATACGAAGAAAGGAGATTGTTGGAAAAAATGAGGAATTAAGAGTACAGCGATACCTCGTCTAACGAAGATAATTCGTTATCGTATTCGTTAACCGAAATGTTATTTCCTGTCCAATTAAAATGCAACGCGGCTGCGTTATGTTAGCGCGTACATCCAATAAAATATTCGTTAGGTGAATCCACATTCGTTAGGCTAGTATCAGAAAAGCAATTAAAAGAAATGTTCGTTAGGTGAAACAATCGTTAGCAGAGGTATCACTCTATTGTCATTTCGTACTTTTGCATGGCTAAGACACATAGTTAAAAGATATACCATGTATATATGTAATGGAATATGGAATATCTATACACAGTCTATATATAATGTCACCTATGTATAATGCTTTCGGCTTTTAGCAAAAGTTGGACGTTCCATAGTCTCTTGGTGGCAACCACTTCGGAAAATGCGGGTGGAGAATTATCGGCTGAATGGAACCTCAGAGTTCGAGGTGGTTGTGGCCGGAATGGAATACTTCTTCTTCCCCAGTGGTCGCACCAAGCTCCAGCACCAATAGACGACTAGCACAGGGGAGGTCATTTCGACATGCACTTTCGAGGTTGGAAAACTTCCTTTTATTTTAAACTTTAATCCTGCGTTAGTCGCATGTTTATCTCTGTGATACAAGCAGCCTTTTGACTCTTGTCTCTTTTGAATGCATTAGCTGCTGGTGAAAATTGATATCGGTGAGAGGAAAGTATGTTGAAATATCACCTAGAAATAGTCCCATTAAAGACGATTAAAGGAAAAGGAAATTATAAATAACCCAGAAGCAAATATTAGAAGTTACAACCGGGGGATGCAATCCGTGTTTGCACTTAATGTTACAAGTCGGATTCTGAAATGGTTTGTCCCACATCAGACTGTAATGTCTCTTTATAGTCTCTCTATATCTCTCTTATGTCTCTCTATGTCTTTCTCTAGCTTAAAAATGTTTTTCTGAGTGTGTTAGTGTAAATTTAGGTTCCCTGTAACACGCAGCGAATCGTTCTTGCTCCCAATAAAGTTAAATGTAAATTAAAACTATGCATAACTTTTTTGAGTGTGTTAGTGTAAATATAGATTCCTTGTAACATGAAGCTAATTGTTATTGCTCCCAATAAAGTTAAATGTAAATTAAAACTATGTAGAACTTAAAAGTAAATTAAATATTTTTGCAGCATTGCAATTAAACTTATTTTGTATACAAATACTAATAGCATTCGAATTATAGTTTTCTACATAATATTATATAGCAGAGAAGCGATGCTTGTCATTTGGATATAAGTGCCAATAAGGACCAATCAAATGAACAAACGAATACCGGATTACCTGATAAAAGAAGGTAAGTGAAATTTCCTTAACTCTATCTATGTTAAAGGAAAAAAATTGAGAGACTTGAGACAAACCTAGGATTTATATTGGATTATGAATTTAATATTTGTGACAAGGTAGAGGGAGCCATAGATTCCGAATCTACTTGATTCAGAACTTACAATAGGAAAATAGCGGCTTGTATCAAATAGATATACATGCGACTGCCGCAGAGCTAAAATGTGAAATGTTTCCAAAAGAATCTCGGTCAAATGCAGGGCGACCACCCGTCATTTTTTTCTGTGTGGGAAAGAGTCGCATTTGCTTTGTAGAGGTTGCTTTTGTTCTTGTGGTATTCTTGCCACGAAAGGGGGAGTCGAAAATCGACCCCGTGCTAGATAATTTAAAATGAGGCAGGTACACTTCCGAGATATCGGTAGGACTGACTGACGTTTGTTCCTTGTTCTCATTGGACAACAAGGGAGTCTTTTCACATGCAATGCCGCAGTATGCGCTGTCAGTTGACGGTCGGCATTGGTAGGTTGACGAACAAAATAATTCTTAGTTGCTGCTGCACTGCTGTTGGCCTATGTTGGTTATGTTGGCCTATGTTGGCTATGTTGGCATATGTTCAGTTGAAAGAAAAGAGGGTTTTCATCTCAAGAATAGTTTACGTTTATCAAATATAATCATGAATAAATAATACGCAGGGCCGTCTTAGCCACTGAGCTTATAATACAGATGGAGAGTGCGTTAAATTCATTTAGTTCCACATGTGTTTTCTTCCTTTCTTTTCTCCTTTTTCTGCGAAATTAGTTATTCTTTCTATTGCATACTAATGGATTCTTCATTTGTAGATTAATTTTGTTATACTTATATAAAATTTGTAGTGTATAGCAAATATTAAAAATTATTTCTTTTTCTACTTTTTTCTTGCTCTCGGTTGACTTTTTCAACTTTTGTTGTAAGAAATCAATTATTTTCATTAACATTTTATATTCTAGTTTACATTCCTTCAACACGATTTTTTAAAATTGTTTTATAAATAAAATTTCTAAAATTTTCAATCTGAAAATTCAAATTTGAAATTGTTCCTTAAAAATCTTGTTATTGATGTAGTGTGCGGTCTACCGCTTTTTAGATGATTAGTTGTTTCGTAGATGGCGCCACTTAAATTGGCAAATATTGTTGTTTTTTATCGAGTTTAGACAGAAAAACACTATATTAAAATGTGAAAAAGGGCGTCTTATATTGTATAGACCTAAGCGCTAGAATGTATTACGACGGCCCTGATTATATATAATCATAATACACATAACAAGGATTTTCCCGAGACTTTAAGATATACGCTTGTGTGCTGTAGTTAGATTTAATATATATATATTTTTTGCACAGTAATCTAAATGCATTACGCATGTTATTGGATGGAGCTTTATATGTTAGTTTAACTTTATCAGTTATTTATCAGACTTACATTACCTTTTTTTTTTCATCTATCTCTATGTTTTCTGAATACTGTTACAATAGTTATCTTTAAGTTATTTTGATTTTGTAAAGGATGTTGCGAACATTTACATTTTATTAGGTGTGTCCGCTATAAAATAGAATTTCGTATTATTTTTATATATAAACGCATACATTTGTATGCTGTTTCAAGCGGTATTTTTCTCAGTTTTTTTTAATCTGCCAAATTTTTGATAAATTTTTCTTGTGACAGAATTCGAAATAGCTTCTTTTCTGGCATCTTTGTGCATAGACGTATCCGGTCTCTTTTAATAGGCCCTACCTAAGACTTCTTTCGTTGCTGCCCCTCATTTTTTCTGCACTCAAGATCCGGAAAAGATAACTGTCCATTCCAGTTGAACAGTGAATTGACGATGAACTCAATCTTTTTTTTTCTGGATAGACACATCTAAAAATGAACGTGACTCTTTGAGAAAGACTCGTTCACGAGTCAGGGGACATCGTTAAGATAAATTCAGAAGCTGAAAGGAGAGAGGAGATGTTGTTCAGTTTCGGTAGTAGTAGTATCGGCTGTTCATGCAGCGCTGACTCCCACAAACCAACGAGAAGGCCATGCACAGTTCGACAAACCTGAAAAAATAAAATAAACAATGAATCCTTGTAACTTGGAGCTAATTTTTATTGCTCCCAATAAAGTTAAATGTAAATTAAAACTTTAAAAGATTTAAGTGAAATGCTTTAAATACATAATTAAATGGGATTCAAACAAACACAACAAGAACAAAAAATAATGCGTCAAGCATAGATTATGTAACACTTTCCAACACTTCCAGAATAATTTTTCAAATCTTCAAATATAATCATATATAAGAAAACAATTTGGAAAACCCAATTTCAGGAATTATCTGTGCGAAAAAATATCCGAATTCTTTTGCGCAGCCCTGTATAGGATCTATAAATTTGTATATATATTACATGGAATGTTAAATTTTAGTTCAGATAGGAAACGCGTAGCGCAGTTTAAAATTCCCCTTCTGCAATTTCTGACAATAAACATAAATGTTTTCGAGAACTTTTGTTCTGCCCTGTATAGGATCTATAGAATTTATACACACCCAGTAATAGACAAAAAATGAGTTAAATTTAAAAACGCGGTCAGCAACTGAAAAAACACTTCCAAGAATTATTGTTAACAGACATTAGTAAATTCTTTTGTGTGTCCTTGTCCATGAACGATGACTGCTATACGCATACTATTCTATAGTCAACCTCTTGTAATGCACCTTAGTGACATATATAAATGTCAATACGTTTGAAATAGTGAAACATTCTTAAAATAAATCGCAAACGATTTTTCCCCATAGACCGCAATGCAACGGAATTCTTTTGAGTGTCCCTGTAAAAAAAAAAAAAAAGTGCTATACACACCCTATTCTGTAGTAAGCCTCTTGTAGTGCACCTCAGTTATCTATATCCATTTTAGTATGTATGAAATTGTGTAACATCATTAAAATAAACCGCAATTGATTTTTCCACATAGACCGTCATGTAACGGAACTCTTTTGAGTGTCCCTGTAAAAAAAATTAAGTGCTACACACTTCATATTCAATACGGAACATGCCATTGTAAACCTCAATAACACATTGCATGACAATCCATATATATTTACGCGAGTTAGAGCACGGACAGACAGTAGACAGACAAACCGAATTCATAAACACTTTTAAACTATGTTGGAAAGTGTTAAAAGCGGGACATTGACATACTCTATGCAATATTTAGCAGAAGTCAGATGGCAGTCACTGGCGGGGATTGAACCAGGGACCTCACGAACAGCAGGCGAGCGACAGAGCTGCTAGCAAAAGGCTAAGCCAACAAAACCAACAACAAAAACCGTAAATGACTTTTTGTCTAGTGTCTCAGCGTTGTGCAAAGAAACAACATGGATAAACGAAATAATCGTTAGCAATTTGACATTTATTGAAGTTGAGAAAAAATAAATATATGTTTATTTTTTATTTTTTAATTAAATTAATCGTTTGCAATTTGGCATTTATTCGAGTTGAAAGAAAATAAATATATGTTTAAATTTATTTCATTAAAAGTTTTTTTTTCATTAAATTAATCGTTTGAAATTGGACATTTATTGAAACTGAAAGAAAATAAATATATGTTTAAATTTTCTTTTTAAAATAAAGTTTTTTTTCATAAAATTAATCGTTTGCAATTTGATGTTTATTGAAATTGAAAGAAAATAAATATATCTTTAAATTTCTTTAAATAAAAGTTTTTTCTAATAAAATTAATCGTTTGCAATTTGACGTTTATTGAATTTGAAAAAAAAAAAGTATAAATTTTTTTAATTAATCTTTTGCAATTTGACGTTTATTAAAATTGAAAGAAAATAAATGTATGTTTAAATTTCTTTAAATAATTTTTTTTTATAAAATTAATCGTTTGCAATTTGACGTTTATTGAAATTGAAAAAAAAAAGTATAAATTTTTTTAATTAATCTTTTGCAATTTGACATTTATTAAAATTGAAACAACAGAAATATACCTTTAAATTTATTTAATTAAAAGTTTTTTATTAAATTAATTGTTTGAAATTTGACATTTATTGGAATGGAAAGTAAAGAAATACTTGTTTAATTTTTTAATTAAAAGTTTTTTATTAAATTAATCGTTTGCAACTTGACATTTATTGAAATTGAAAGAAAATAAAGTCTCTATTATCCCGTTGACCAATTTTCATGACAAAATACTATCGCCAAACTGTAAGATGAAACGCCCAAAATGCAGTCCCATTGACTGGATGTCAGAATCATTCTACGTGTTTGTTAGGTCATCCAGTGGTTTTAAATTCGACATTTGCGTGTATTTTTCATTCTGTTTTACTGATTTATGAGTTATTTCATGAATTAAAATAACAATTGTGGCCTTAAATTCTTATATTTTATTGATTTATTTATTTTGATATTTCAATGGCAACGTTCTCCGTGGGCGTTACAGTTGGACGATAGTTTTTTGTTATGAAAAGTGGTCGACGGGATAATAGAGAAGTACCGAAAATAAATATATGTTTAATTTTTTAATTAAAAGTTTTTTATTGAATTAATCATTAATAATCCGTAAATTCCATTACAGTTTTGATGTAAAATTTATCTGAAAGCGCACTTTCTGTTCTATTTTGTGCTTTAAAGGCTGACATTATGCGATAGTTAGAAACAGAGATACGAATAGTGGAAGAAATCACCTAAAGAATCCATTAAAAAAAATCCTTAAAACATAATTTTAAAAATATCTAAATCCAATTTTGAAAACTTATTTTCGATGGGTTCTCGAGTTCAACTTGGATCACTTCCGTGCCCAGTGTCGTAGCGATGTTCACATTATAATACTCAAGTCTGAGGGAAAAAGTACCGTAGCGGACACCCCCCTCCCCCTGTCACTGTCACTCAAATCAGCATATTTATATTTCATACATTACTTTCAAAATTTAAAGCATTGTTTTTTTTATTGAGCAAAATAAAAATTTTAAATACATCTGCGTATAATTAGCTATTCCACATTTTAGTGATGACTACGTCCAAATAGAAACCTTTTGCCTCATCTTAATGTTCATGAATCGCAGAATTCTGCGATTCGATAAGCTCGGGATTAGGATTCGGAAAGAGTGTTGACACGAAATATGAATAGTTCGCAGCTAGGCAGAATAGAAATAAACTATTTCCGTTTATTCTTTCTTCTGATCCAAATAGCATTCAAATGATTTGAAATGGAAATCAATAAAATTTTGTATTGAAGACAGACTGAGCTCGAGCCTGACCAAACCCGAAGACTGATCTAAAAATCGATCCTGTTTCATCTCCATCTCTTACGTGTGCGACACACTTATAAATATTTTGATACAAAAGAAGGCAAACGATTGGAGATGGGAGGGAAAGGAAAGTGTTTTCGGAAGCATTATTGCACTGGGCTCCGGAGCGCAGTGTTTAGGAGCTCCGGTAAATTCTGGCCAATATTTAAATTTTTATTAAAAACAGAGAAGTACCGGAGCTGAGCTCCGGCGCAAATTAAGCTTTGACTTAACTTGAAATTTTTTGAAGTGGACGACCAGAATAAAAAATGTCGACCTTAGCCAGTTTCGGAAACTCACTTAATTTTGAGATACTCTCTTAACTATAAGTTGAGTGGAACTTTGACTTTTGAACTATTTCTCTTCTTTGAAATTGCTTTTTACATTTGGAGTTGAGTTCTACAAGTCCTGAATAAGTTTTTTCGGTATTTTTCCGTTATACCAACACCATGCCAAAATGTATGCTAGTGCGCTACTTATTTTAAACCTGACCATGGAAAGGATTTGTGTCAAACATTGCGTTTCACTATTTATTCACTATTTATTGCGTTGGGATTTTTTTAAATTAAAATTAAATAGCAACTTCAGTGCTAAGAGACATTTACAAACATTTACGCTTAAATCGAGTTGTATTTTAATATTTTATTGTATTATATATATTTGTTATACAGTTTTCGTTTAAAGCATATATTTACATTGATTTATTAAAATAAGTCATTAAACTTTGTAAATTTAAATGTTACATTTTTTAAATGATCACTTTCTCACCAACAATGTTAATTTTTTTTCAAATGTTTCTTTTGGCGTCAACTATTACGCTTGGCGACAATCGTGTTGGTGCAATGGAAAATTACTCTTTTTTAAATCAAACTTTGAATCGTTAATTTATTTAACACGCCGCAAAGGATAAAAACAATAATAATTATGCACAGTTAGAAGTTGCAGTTACAAATTTAACAACTTATGCGCAAGTTAAGTCTCTTAAGATGTTTGTTAATATGAGCAAGTGAAGCCTATTTCCGGGTTGTCTGGATCAAAAAAGTTAAGCTAAAAGTGACTTAAGTTTCATAATGTAAACATGATATTATCTATCATAGCGTGAAAGTCTACACCAGAAATTACAGATCTTTCTTAATTAGTAAAAGGAAAAATATATAGATATAGTTCTAATTTGATTTTTATTATGAAGTCTTAATTTCATTATGATATATTATCCAGAAACTAACGCCAAACTATTTATATTGTTTTAAGTGTAAACGTGTTAATGTAATCAATCGTTTCAAACTTTTTTTTTTAACCTTAACACTACTCTTAATAATTTTATTTTTCCTGAAATTCTCGACTTTTCTGAATTCTTAATAAAAATTTTAAATCATCTTACGAAAAATTTAGTTTTTTAAAAAAGAAATCGTTAACATGTAATCAAGGTATACAATCAAGATGAAGTAATCAATATAGGCTCCAATTCTAACTTTTGTAATTAACAATTAAAAAATCAGTGAAAATAACGTCATGTCATTTTTAAAAAAGTTTTATAGGAGTAAAAATACATTTTAAGCTAAGCATAACATCATTTTTATCGGCCCAAACTTTTAACACGTATTTTATATTTAACCACCATAAATCCAAATAAAAATATATTTTCTATTGAATTGTCTCTCTATATTAAAAAAAAGTAACCACCGCTGTTAAAAAATGAAGTGAAATGAAGCTAGTAGCACGCGCTGTGCGTGATATGAAAAGTGTAAATTTTGTTAGAAAAATTGTTTTAGAATATGTATGTGAGTTTTTTGTCTTATCTCGATGTAACATGTAAGATGTACTCGGGTAGATGGAATTAAATGTACTTTTATAATGCAAATGGATCCTTTTATGAATTCTGAAGTTGGACTCTTATTCATTAACGCCCAGCATCGTGTAGATGCAGCCCATGAAAAGTAACAAGAAGGTTAGTATTAATATTCTATGGTAAGCCTACTTTCGAATTCTAACATAAAAATTTGGTACCCTCGGCGGGACGGGTGTTTTTGAATTTGAATTGATTAATTTGAGAAGATGAATTTAAATAGCTTAAAAACACGAAGAAAAGGATTAAGAACTACTTTTACTGTCACAGCTAATAAGATTGAGACTGAATTGACTAAAGAAATAAGTGAATTCAAAGAGCTTTCCATTTTGAAATCTCAACTCATAGACAAATTCCAGCGATTGGATACTTGCCAAAGCCAAATTTCGGAAATTCTTTTGAAAGATGAAGATGAAAAATTATATACAGAGGATTTTGGAGGCGCGGAAGAATATAGAGAAAAATACGTAGAATTATTTTCACGTATTGATGAAAAGATGCAGTTTTCTAAATCTCCTAGTGAAAATGAAAGACGAAAGTTCAAGTTGCCGAAAATTGAGCTGAAGAGATTTAATGGTGAACCAAAGAATTTTTTATCCTTCTGGAGTCAATTTAAGAAAATACACGAAGACGACTCTATTGCGGAAGAAGATAAAATGCAATATTTATTGCAATCCATGGAACCCAAGTCAAAGGCCGAGCGATTAATATCAAGTTATCCAGCGACAGCTGAAAATTATCCGAAAGCAATCGAGCAATTGAAAGAAAGATTTGGAAGTGATGATCTACTTGTGCAGATATATGTAAGAGAGTTGTTAACCCTCGTAATGAGAAATGCGACTGCGGGAAAATCGAAAGTTGATTTGGCCTCTTTATATGACGAACTAGAGAGTAAACTCCGAGCCTTAGAAAGCCTGGGTCGAACTCAAGAAAAGTATGGAGACTTTCTGACGCCTTTGGTCGAAAGCTGCTTGCCGGAAGAAATTCTGTTAACTTGGGAAAGAAACAGAAATCATGATACATCTGCCATTAAGAATTCACGAACTTTAGAGCAATTGATGAACTTTCTTCGCCAAGAAGTCCAAGGAGACGAAATAGTTTCTCTGGCGAGAAAAGGTTTTGGCTCGATTAATGTCAGAAAAAGAGACACTTTATCTGAAATTTCCGATAAATCTGAACTAGCCACTGCATCGGCACTGGTGAGTACAGAAAACGAAGGTAAGAAAAACAATTGTATTTTTTGTGAAAAATTTCACTCTAGTGAAAAGTGTTTTACTGCTAGAAAGATGTCAATGGCTGATAAACAAAAATTGTTGTTAAGAAAAGGTGCATGTTTTTCATGCTTACAAATAGTTGGTCATTTAAGTAAAAATTGTAATATTAAACGTAAGTTAAGATGTACCCATTGTAATAAACCTCATTTTGAGATAATGTGTCAACAACAAAATAGAAAATATGATGTAAATGATAAATTGAAATCAGAAAATTCTCTTTCTAATTGTAATAGAAATGAAGTTGTGTATATGCAAACGCTTGGCGTGCGCATTAGGTCGCAAGGTCGCCAAAAGATTGTACGCGCGCTTTTAGATACTGCTAGCCAAAGTAGCTATGTTAGTCAGAGAATAACGAGATTATTAAAAATGCGTCCTATAAGAAAAGAAACAATTATTCACGCATTGTTCGGGGGGGATGAAACGAAGTCCAAACGACATAATGTATTTTCCGTGGAACTAAGTGAATTAGAAGGAGATAATGCGTTTAGATTTGAAGCATTTTCCGAAAGAAAAATTTGCGGATTTGTCCCTAGAATTAAAGATTCTAGAATATTAAATGAGCTGAAAATAAATAAAATTAATCTAACTGATAATTTTTGTAAGGAAACTGAAATTGATCTTTTGATAGGGGCGGATATGATAGGGAAATTATTGACAGGTAATTTACTTCAATTAAACTGCGACTTGACTGCCATAGAAACCAAGCTCGGTTGGACAGTTATGGGAAAACAAAAGTGTAGCAAGAAACATAACATTTTGACATCGCTGTCTATGTATGTTAGAAATGTTCCTTTGAACGAATTGTGGGAACTTGAAACTATAGGAATTTCTGACCCCATTCAGAGTCTAGAAAAGGGGGGAGATTTTGATTTAAACGATTTTAAGGATAAAATGAAAATTCTTCCCGATGGCAGATATGAAGTAGGGCTTCCATGGAAATGTGACTCTAAGAACTTAGGCGATAATAAAGTTTTAGCTTGGAAGAGATGAAAAAATGATTAATAAATTGAAATGTGGCGGATTTCTCACTGAATATCAACAAGTATTCAGGGAATGGGAAAATTTGAATATTGTTGAACGTGTCCCGGAAAACGAATTGAGTAATAATTGTCATTATTTACCGCACAGGCCTGTAATCAGGTTAGATAAGGAAACCACAAAAATACGCCCTGTATTCGACGCGTCTGCTTCTGAGAAAGGAAAACCCTCCTTAAATGAATGCTTATATAAAGGCATTAATATTATAGAATTAATACCTGATATTCTTGATCGCTTTAGAATGTATCCTATCGGTATAACTGCAGATATAGAAAAAGCTTATTTGATGTTATCTGTTATGCCCAAAGATAGAGATTTTCTTAGATTCTATTGTCCATGTAATGAAGGGCAATTGGTTTATAGACATTGTAGAGTTGTATTTGGTGTCTCTTCTAGCTCTTATTTATTAAGTGCATCCATAATGCATCTTTTAGAAAACTGTCCTCCTGAATTTAAAGAAACTGCTGAAAAATTGAAATGTTCATTTTATGTAGATAATTGTGTATCAGGTGTTTCTAACATTGGTGAAGCTGAAATGTTTATTAGGTAGCTTTCAATACAAAAAAGTATAAAGCTACCTATTGCAGCCGTTCGGAGGAAAGCAATTCCGGAAAATTTTGCTATATTTTCACCGATCATGACCCCCAGACCCCAAAACCACCCTCCGTTCAAATGTTGATTTATATATATATATATATATATATATATATATCTCCATATATATATATATATATATCTGACCTATGTCATACGATAACGCCCGTATTTATAAATCGATTTTGATGAAACTAATTGTGTGTATTAAGGTCACTAATGTCTCGACCGAGTTCGTTGGCCAGCTTGGTCCGCCATTTTGTTTCAAGATGGCGGCCATTTCAAAATTTAAAACTAAAATAAATATACAAAAAAGTTAAAAATTCAAATTTATTTTTTAATTACGTGTTAGGCCTTGATACAGGATTCCAGAGCATTTTTTGGTTTACCTCTATCTTAAAAATTGGCTGAGATAGAGCAGTTTGAAATTCTAGGGTGGCTGACATTTTGAAACAAAACAGCACACGCGATTACTCGCAAATTATTTTCTTTCATTGTTGTAATAATTTTCCCAATCATACGCATAAAACTATATATTCATATCCGTTAGCGCCAAATTCTCGCCAAAATTGGCGACATTTGGCGACCAAAATAAGTCTTCATAAATGAAGCCAATTTGGCTATTGCTCAATAATTTGGCGAATTTCTTATTCAAATTCAGTATTAACGAATGTTTTGTAAACTTTACTTTGCATTTTAACTTGCTGTTTTCGAGTAACATTAGCTAAAATTTTAAAACGAAGATATAGGAAAGCTACCTTTTCCTCCCGGTACAGGCCGGAAGGACTTTTGAAAATGCGAAATCACTGATGTCTAAAGGATGTTTCAATTTGCGCTGTTTTGAAAGCAATGTAGCTTGCAAGAATATCGATAAGCATTTTGGGGATACTTCTGTGCTGGGGATCATTTGGAATTTAACTAATGATTCTTTGAAATGTTGTTTAGATTTACTAAGAGATTAATTTTAAGCATTTTTGATCCTATCGGCTTATTGTCTCCTACTACATTGCTTCCAAAACTATTGCTACAAGCTTCATGGAAACAAAAAATTCCATGGGATCATGGGTAATATTGTAAACGTGTTTTTGAAATGGTTGGAGAACATTGATGTTTTGAAAGAAGTAGCTTTACCTCGATATTTGGAGATTAATGCTTCATGTTTTTGTTGATGCGAGTAAAGGGGCATATGCATCGTGCGTCTTCGTTAGATCAACAGTTGGTTCCGAAGTAAAGGTTACACTTGTTAGAGCGAAGTCTAGGGTTGCTCCTCTCAAAACTTTGAGTATACCGCGTTTAGAATTAATAGCTTGCTGTATAGGTGCTCGACTCGCGAATTCTGTCATCAAAGCAATCAATTTGTCAGATCTAAAAATCACATTTTGGTCAGATTCTACTACTGCACTTTGGTGGATAAAAGAACATGGGAATTGGTCAATTTTCGTGAGCAAAAGGGTTAAAGAGATTCGGCAATTGACCAGAACAGAGTCATGGAAGCACGTTCCCGGAAATTTAAACATAGCTGATATACTATCACGCGGGTGTTATCCCCAACGAATGCTTAGTTCGCGATGGTGGGAAGGTCCTAAATGGTTAAAGGAAAATCCTGAGTGCTGGCCGATCGGCGCGATTGACTGTCAACCTAAAGAGGTAGATTTAGAAAGAAAGAAAGTTAAAATTATGAATGTTGATCTAGCTAGAGACGCACCCCCTTGGCTCTTAAATAACATATCTAATTATGATAAGATGATAAGAGTATTTGCTTGGATTTTGAGATTTGTAAATAACTGTCGGAAAATATGTAATAAATGTGAAGATTTCAATATTTCTCAAAATGAAATTGAAAATTCTGAAAAATATTTAATCCGTTTAGTTCAAATGTCTTATTTGTATGATAAAAGGTCTCTGAATGATATTGTTACGTTCAAAGATGATGATGGAATTTTAAGAGTAAGAACTAAAATAACTGAGAGAAATGATCAATAATCGTTTTTATATCCAATATTGTTGCCCGATAAATGTGAATTCACTAAGCTATTGATTAGATCTGTACACAAAAGGAATTGTCATGCAGGAATAAGAATAATGCAATCTTTAATAAGAGAAAGATTTTGGGTTATTAGAGCTAGAAGAGCTATTAAGAATGTATTGTTTGACTGTATTGTATGCAAACGTTTCAAAGCAAAATCCTTGTCGAGCGAACCGACACCTTTGCCACCAGATCGCGTGACGGATTGTGCTGTCTTTGAAATTATTGGGGCAGACTTAGCGGGGCCTCTATTCCTAAAAAATGGCGAGAAAGTTTGGATAGCATTATTTACTTGTGCAGTTTATCGCGCACTTCACCTTGAATTAGTTAACTCACTATCTTCTGATGCTTTTCTGCTAGCACTTAGGCGTTTTATATCTAGACGTGGGAGGCCCAGCACTATTTATTGTGATAACGGAACGAATTTTAGGGGAGCTTCCAATGAACTTTCTAAATTGAATTGGGATAAAATCTTAAAAGAAACTATGACGCATAAAATTGTTTGGAAATTTATACCTCCCACCGCAGCTTGGTGGGGAGGCTGGTGGGAAAGGTTGGTTCGCATTGTAAAAGAATTGTTAATACGTACTCTAGGCAAATCAGTATTAACTTATGAAGAATTGAATACACTTGTATGTGACTGTGAATCTATAATTAATTGCAGACCTCTAACCTATATCTCGGAGGACCCACTGGAACTAGTTCCTCTAACGCCCACTATGTTTCTCACTGAAAATCGATGTTTTAGCAATTCGGATATTGTCGAATTAGATTCGCGAAGTTTAAGGAAAAGACTGAATTATAGAGCTAAACTTCTTACCGATCTTAGGCAACGTTTCAGGAAGGAATACCTCAGTGAATTAGTTCAAAAACATACTGAAAAACATACACGTGAGCCGCGAGTGGGAGATGTAGTCTTGATTGGGGATGATAACAAAAAGCGTTTATTTTGGCCTTTAGCTAAAGCAGGGTCGGACTGGGCCAGGGGAAAGGGCGCAGACCTTGGATTTTCAGAGGGCGCAAAAATTTTAACGAACTTAAATCAATTTTACTTACTTGTGTTGTGTCTGACTTGACAAAGTTTAACACATTCGCATAGCACCAACAGAGAAAAGGGCTTAATTTTATATTCTTGAGTTTAGATAGACGACTTCGCTATATTCCACGTGCATGTTTGAAGTTACATTAAATCTACACATGCTACACATTTTTTCAAACTGTGTCATGTAATATTCAAAAACTCTAGAAAGTTGAATACAGATTACCTTGTATCCTACTTTATTCTTTTGTCAATAGATACCTTAAGAACAGTCATAGTATAAAAGCGATCACTCCTTACTAATTATTCTGCAAATAAAGTATTAAAAAATACATAGGTACCAATTTATTGGGAAAAAATTCTACTATTAAATTCTATTCGAAAATTACATAGGTATATAAAATTATAAAAAATACATAGGTACCAATTTATTGGGAAAAAATTCTACTATTAAATTCTATTCGAAAATTTTGTTTCGGGGATTGTCTACATATTAAAAAATGCACGAACGTTGATTTTTCAAATTGTAACACCTATGTTTGAGTTCCTTGGATCAAGACAGCCTGGGAATATACTTATCTTAATTCTTCATAGAGATATAAAAGAAAATTTGTTAGGGATTTATCTAAATTTCGGAAAATAAAATTGAATCTTGCAAGAAAAAGTACTGAACACTCATTTAGTCAGCAGTAAAATTATACAGAAACTTTAAATTTATAAAAAAAAACTTTCTTTATATAAAAGTAAATTCTACAAAATGTTCCTGGTAAGTGTCTACGTCTCATTTTCTGTAGATTCTTTGGAAACAGAAAGCGATCCCCTTAGAGTGTAGGAAGGTTCTCTGCATCTCGAAAACTAATTATTCAAATGAGCTGTACACTTACACACGGTTTTTTTTAATATAAAAATTAATGTAGGTGATAATTCATAATTTTTTATATGAATTTATTAATAACTTTCATAATTAAAAACATGTCTTTGGATACAAAAAGAAAAAAAAACAAACAAACCTGGAATATGTTTGGGTTTATTAAGTGTATTTCATTAAAAAAAAATAATAAAAATTGAATCAGATGATTTTTATAAGTTTGTCAAATGGATTTAACATTAGCATCCTCAAACTTTAAACTCTTCTAGCTCTATGAAAATTAACATAAAGTATTTAAACTATATTCTTTCGCGGGCGTCTCGATCCAAGGAACTCAAATAGGGTCTCAAAAATAGGTGTTATTATTTGAAAATTCAAAGTTGGTATAATTTTTAATATGTAGACGACTGCTCTTGTAGCATACTTAATCCATAGCTTTAGTTAGTAGACATTATTTCCAATCGATTAGTACCTATATATTTTTTACAATTAGTTTTAGAAGAATTGGTAGTGGGTGATCACTTTTTTTTTCCCAGGACTTTAAATTAACACAATTGATATATACATAGTTGTGGTCCATTAACGCGCAAAAAAAAAAAAAAAAAAAAAAAAAAAGCAATTTTAGACATTATTACAAGTTTGGCGATATTTATGATTTTTTTTAAACCGTCATCGTGCTGTGAGATATGACTTGACTAACTCTTCATTTTTATATAATTCTTTTTTCTCTCAAGCAACACAGAATTGTTGGATATTATTAGTCCATTGTTTTCTAGCTTTGTTGGTCAACAATTGAGTTTGGCTGCTTCCAATAGCTAAGCCAACGGTTAGCTGATCGTCGGTCTAAAAGATATGAGTTCCCATTTGACCAACAGCTATGTTTGCTGGAAAAACTGCGCTAATAATAATATTAAAATATGCAAATAATTGATCCTATTTTAATTAGAAACTTCAACTAATTTGTTGATTTTTTAAGAAAAAATTAATTATGCTTCTAGAATTACCTATTAAAAGTGCTTCATATTTGGTTTCCTTGGTTTCAGAAATGTTTCCTCATTTTGCATTTGTATTTAAACAAATATCTCTAAAACTGCAAATAAATTTTACTTTTATGTCTACTAAAATGCAAGAATATCAGTGCTAAGAGCCTCCAAACTCTATTTTAAGTATATATATTTATTTGATAGAATATGAATTAATTATCAAATCAGTTTATAAACATGGTATATTGGTATAGATAAATTTTCTGATATAATATGACAGCAAATGCTGTTTATTTATTACAACTTTTTTTTTCTTTAGTAAAGTAGCATCCTTAAATGTGGTCTCTGACGGTGTCTGCCTCATCACACATACAAAATAAATATTCAAAATTCGTTCAAAAAATATTTATATCAAGAACAAAAATGTACTTTCAGTAAAGAAATAAAAATTTTGAAACTTAAACTCAGGTTTGATTTTTTTTCATTTGAAAAAGTACTACATATTATAGCAGTATTTGAATGTCCAAATATTGGGGTATTTGAATGGGGAAATAACACTTGCTTGTGAAAATATTACACTTGCAGCATTTGGGATAAGGCGAGGCAGGAGGAGGAAGAGGCATTTTGTGTGCTTAAAAATGACTTTATGCATCCTTAAAATGCTGGATTGATATCGCACTATAAAAAGGTTTCTACTGAGAAATAACATCAAAAATAGCGATTAGTTAACCTTAAAAAAATAGCCAATAAGCCAATAGATAAAAAATAAATCTATTGGCTATAGATCAATATAGATCTATTGGCTATTATAGATCAAAAATAGCCTTAAATCGCTTAAAATAATTGAGTAAATTTACTTTTCTCAGCACGCTTTTCACATGATCTGCAAATTTCTTATTATAGTTAGAGATCAAGGGAAATTAAGTTTCCATAATTGAACGATATCCTCCGGGGATTATAATCCTGCAAGCGACAGGATTTTGCTGCCAGCATTTTATAATTCAGAAAACCAACAAAAGATTCTGAATAGTAATCATCGCTTTATTTAATGATTGATTTTTCCGTGATTAAATAAAATGATTTTTTTTATTTAAAATGCATACCAGAATTTCCAAATGGTTATTTAATTACGGGAAGGCTGTCATTAAAATGAAGCTAACCGAAAATTGTGATAGGTATTTTTAATGAAAAAACGCTAGCCGTGCGATCCCAGCTTGCAGAATTGCAATACAGAAGTGTCATCGAGGTTGTATTTATTCTTCGAAAGTTATGTTTTCCAGTCAACAACATTTTTATAAAATTGTTTTTCGAAAAGCGTGGTTTCAATTATAGGTTCATTCATGGACGGCTTTAAAAGGGCGCAAGTTTCCCTGGGTACTACAATGGAGGGTACGCAAAATATTTTATCTGAGATTAAGACCTAAAAAATATCCTAAGAACTGATCAAAACAAAATCAGGGTGGCTAGTGGTCAAGGAAAAATACAGTCAAAAAAAGTGATAAACACCAGTATATTCTTATAGAAAAATTTATGTTGATTATTCGATTATTCGATTTTCTATAAGAATATACTGGTACTTATCATTTTTTGGACTGTATTTTTCCCTGACCACTAGCCACCCTGAAAATCTCTCTCAGGGCGTGTGAGTAGCACATGGGCGCGAGCTTTAGTAGGCTACTAAAACTTTCCCTAGGTGCCCGTTTTCTATCCTCATTCGTATGAAAAGTCCTTCAATGTATCTTCAATTTCTTTATGATAATAAAATTCCCTCTCTTTTGCTATCTGTCTATTAGTTGATGATTATCCCTAAGCAAATTCTCGAAATTTAGTACACTAATCAGAATATATGTGTGTGGGAAAATATTGGAGCGACTTAGGGGCGCGAAATTTTCCCTGGCTGAGGGCGCACCGGCGGGCCAGTCCGAGCCTGAGCTAAAGTCAATTCAGTTAATTCCTGGAAGGGATAGTCAGGTTCGCACGGTTAAGTTAAAAACTCAGCATAGCACTATTTTACGTCCAGTGCAGCGCATCTTCCCTTTGGAAATATATGCAAATGAAAAGAATGAAATTGCATTTAAAAGGTCGGGTGAAGAGAAATCTAGTTCCAGTGGATATTTCAATCATGAAAATGTATCTTCTCCTGATAGTGTCATAATCAAGAAATATACCTCTTCTGGAAGATGTGTAAAGGCTCCCCAGAAGTTTGATCTTTTTAATAACAATTGTTATATATTTGAAACTCTCCCCAAGTTTCAAAGGGGGGAGGATGTTAAAAAATGAAGTGAAATGAAGCTAGTAGCACGCGCTGTGCGTGATATGAAAAGTGTAAATTTTGTTAGAAAAATTGTTTTAGAATATGTATGTGAGTTTTTTGTCTTATCTCGATGTAACATGTAAGATGTACTCGGGTAGATGGAATTAAATGTACTTTTATAATGCAAATGGATCCTTTTATGAATTCTGAAGTTGGACTCTTATTCATTAACGCCCAGCATCGTGTAGATGCAGCCCATGAAAAGTAACAAGAAGGTTAGTATTAATATTCTATGCTAAGCCTACTTTCGAATTCTAACAACCGCTGTCAATTAAGATTTTGTGCCTTGAAGTCTTTCTGGACTAATATCCAGAAAACTATTGCAAATAAAAATTTAAAAATTGGTGGTTTTATAAAGAAATGTTCGATAAACACGCTGAAGTAGACAGTTTTTAAATCGAAGAATTATTTTAAGAGATATTTAAAATCAAAGTTGGTCAAAACAGTTTTCTTATAAAAGTTTTATAGAAACAAAAACTATGCACAGAAATTTAACCATAATTTGTAAGGATATAGCTGACAAGGTTGGGGTGTGCAGACTGCAATTATTTTTTCAATTTGACTCATTTTTTGAGGTTATATTTCAATTTTTTATTCAAAATTTTCATTATTTTGACGAAGATTTATTTCATATTTCATAAATTCCATTATTTGAATCGTTGCCAATTTGTAAAATAGCGCACGTAATATTCCCTTTTAATTAAGAAATGTATTTTCACGAGACTATTAAAAACAGAAATAAAACTTTAAAATAATAATTAAATGATCACGTGTTAAAAGCAATAAATGTAGAAAATGACGGAATAAAAAATATACTTGCGCGTGAATATTAAAAAGATAAATTATTAAATTATTCCGCGTTTTCAAAGCATTAAGTAGAGTAAGATTGATTTATTTCGAAAAAAATATTTTATCTATTATTACAAATTTTAAAACAGCGTAATTAATAATATTTCCCTTCAATTAAAAGCTATATTTTTACGTTTAATAATTACGTTTAAATCAACGAAATAACTAATAAATTGGTAAAATATAATTAAAAATACAGATAAACGTTGAATTAAAGATCACTCGATGACATAACTACCACGCGTAACGCACGTGGTATCAATTGAATGCGACGCCACAGATATGCACATTTGGCTTTAAATCCTATATTTTGGCGACAGTTCTTTTCTTTTATAGAAAGTAGTAGTCGGGATAATGGAGTAATACCCAATTTTCTATTAGCACCGTTATAAAATTTCCCGATGCAATGACATTGCTTACTTAACCATTTTGCACAAGTTGATTTTCCAATGTTTAATTAACCTTATTTTATCAACAGTTGTTAGCTGTCTCGACAGCAGTTGATTCAGCTTTAAAATCCCTTGGTCAAAGGAAAATGAATGGAAAACCGATTATAGCAGATATTACAGCGAGCAGCCGATTACACAAGGCCGATTTTAGCAGCCGATTACAGCAAGTCGTTTAATTATAATTCAATCTTCCGCCTTCGTTTTAAGGTTGATCAAATCAGAGTGTTTTTACAATTTGTGGTGTCAGAACGGGGGTTGGCGAGCGTAGCTCGTAGGGGGCAGAGCCCCCTAGTAATGTAAAAAAAAACTGGCAGAAATGAAGTTAAAATGCATAAAGAAAAAATAAACCCAAACTATGTAAATGACGTCACAGTATATATGAATTTTTTTATCTATACTATTATATAAAGAGGAAACGGTGACTGACTGACTGACTGGGTGACTCATCAACGCCCAGCTGAAACTACTAAAGTTAGGGTCATGCAATTTGGACTGTAGATTGCTGTTATGGCCTAGGCAAGCAATAAGAAGGGATTTTTGAAAATTCCCCCCCGCAGGGGGTTAAAGAGGGGTTCGAATGTTTTTGGTCATTTTGCCATATCTCAGCAGCAGTTATAGATAGGAGCTTGAAATTCTAGAAAACAAATCTACTAAAAAAATGATTAAACACCTATTTCAGCGATTATAGAAATTCCCCCCAGAAGGGGGTTAAATGGGGGTGGTCGAATGTTTTAGGTCATTTCGCCATATCTCAGAAGCATTTATAGGTAGGAGCTTGAAATTCCAGAAAACAAATCTACTAAAAATGATTAAACACCTATTTCAGTGATTTTAGAAATTCCCCCCAGAAGGGGGTTAAAGGGGGGTGGTCGAATGTTTTAGGTCATTTTGCCATATCTCAGCAGCAGTTATAGGTAGGAGCTTGAAATTCCAGAAAACAAATCTACTAAAAAAAATGATTAAACACATGTTTCAGCGATTTTACATATTCCCCCCAGAAGGGGGTTAAATGGGGGTGGTCGAATGTTTTAGGTCATTTCGCCGTATCTCAGCAGCAGTTATAGGTAGGAGCTTGAAATTCTAGAAAACAAATCTACTAAAAAAATGATTAAACACCTATTTCAGCGATTTTAGAAATTCCCCACAGAAGGGGGTTAAATGGGGGTGGTCGAATGTTTTAGGCCATTTCGCCATATCTCAGAAGCAGTTATAGGTAGGAGCTTGTAATTCCAGAAAACAAATCTACTAAAAAAGTGATTAAATACCTATTTCAGCGATTTTAGAAATTCCCCTCAGAAAAATTAAAGGGGGGTGGTCGAATGTTTTAGGTCATTTTGCCATGTCTCAGCAGCAGTTATAGGTAGGAGCTTGAAATTCCAGAAAACAAATCTACTAAAAAATGATTAAACACCTATTTCAGTTATTTTAGAAATTCCCCCCAGAAGGGGGTTAAACGGGGGGTGGTCGAATGTTTTAGGTCATTTCGCCATATCTCAGCAGCAGTTATAGGTAGGAGCTTGAAATTCCAGAAAACAAATCTACTAAAAAAATGATTAAACACCTATTTCAGCGATTTTAGAAATTCCTCCCAGAAGGTGGTTAAATGGGGGTGGTCGAATGTTTTAGGTCATTTCGCCATATCTCAGCAGCAGTTATAGGTAGGAGCTTGAAATTCCAGAAAACAAATCTACTAAAAAAATGATTAAACACCTATTTCAGCGATTTTAGAAATTCCCCCCCAGAAGGGGGTTACAGGGGGGTGGTCGAATGTTTTAGGTCATTTTGCCATATCTCAGCAGCAGTTATAGGTAGGAGCTTGAAATTCCAGAAAACAAATCTACTAAAAAATGATTAAACACCTATTTCAGCGATTTTAGAAATTCCTCCCAGAAGGTGGTTAAATGGGGGTGGTCGAATGTTTTAGGTCATTTCGCCATATCTCAGCAGCAGTTATAGGTAGGAGCTTGAAATTCCAGAAAACAAATCTACTAAAAAAATGATTAAACACCTATTTCAGCGATTTTAGAAATTCCCCCCAGAAGGGGGTTAAAGGGGGGTGGTCGAATGTTTTAGGTCATTTTGCCATATCTCAGCAGCAGTTATAGGTAGGAGCTTGAAATTCCAGAAAACAAATCTACTAAAAAATGATTAAACACCTATTTCAGCGACTTTAGAAATTCCCCCCAGAAGGGGGTTAAATGGGGGTGGTCGAATGTTTTAGGTCATTTCGCCATATCTCAGCAGCAGTTATAGGTAGGAGCTTGAAATTCTAGAAAACAAATCTACTAAAAAAATGATTAAACACCTATTTCAGCGATTTTAGAAATTCCCCCCAGAAGGGGGTTAAATAGGGGTGGTCGAATGTTTTAGGTCATTTTGCCATCTCCCAGCAGCAGTTATAGGTAGGAGCTTGAAATTCTAGAAAACAAATCTACTAAAAAAATGATTAAACACCTATTTCAGCGATTTTAGAAATTCCCCCCAGAAGGCGGTTAAATGGGTGTGGTCGAATATTTTAGGTCATTTCGCCATATCCCAGCAGCAGTTATATGTAGGAGCTTGAAATTCTAGAAAACAAATCTACTAAAAAAATGATTAAACACCTATTTCAGCGATTTTAGAAATTCCCCCCAGAAGGGGGTTAAATAGGGGTGGTCGAATGTTTTAGGTCATTTCGCCATATCTCAGCAGCAGTTATAGGTAGGAGCTTGAAATTCTAGAAAACAAATCTACTAAAAAAATGATTAAACACCTATTTCAGCGATTTTAGAAATTCCCCCCAGAAGGGGGTTAAATGGGGGTGGTCGAATGTTTTAGGCCATTTCGCCATATCTCAGAAGCAGTTATAGGTAGGAGCTTGTAATTCCAGAAAACAAATCTACTAAAAAAGTGATTAAATACCTATTTCAGCGATTTCAGAAATTCCCCTCAGAAGGGGGTTAAAGGGGGGTGGTCGAATGTTTTAGGTCATTTTGCCATATCTCAGCAGCAGTTATAGGTAGGAGCTTGAAATTCCAGAAAACAAATCTACTAAAAAATGATTAAACACCTATTTCAGTGATTTTAGAAATTCCCCCCAGAAGGGGGTTAAACGGGGGGTGGTCGAATGTTTTAGGTCATTTCGCCATATCTCAGCAGCAGTTATAGGTAGGAGCTTGAAATTCCAGAAAACAAATCTACTAAAAAAATGATTAAACACCTATTTCAGCGATTTTAGAAATTCCCCCCCAGAAGGGGGTTAAAGGGGGGTGGTCGAATGTTTTAGGTCATTTCGCCATATCTCAGCAGCAGTTATAGGTAGGAGCTTGAAATTCCAGAAAACAAATCTACTAAAAAATGATTAAACACCTATTACAGCGATTTTAGAAATTCCCCCCAGAAGGGGGTTAAATGGGGGTGGTCGAATGTTTTAGGTCATTTCGCCATATCTCAGCAGCAGTTATAGGTAGGAGCTTGAAATTCTAGAAAACAAATCTACTAAAAAAATGATTAAACACCTATTTCAGCGATTTTAGAAATTCCCCCCAGAAGGGGGTTAAATAGGGGTGGTCGAATGTTTTAGGTCATTTTGCCATCTCCCAGCAGCAGTTATAGGTAGGAGCTTGAAATTCTAGAAAACAAATCTACTAAAAAAATTATTAAACACCTATTTCAGCGATTTTAGAAATTCCCCCTAGAAGGCGGTTAAATGGGTGTGGTCGAATATTTTAGGTCATTTCGCCATATCCCAGCAGCAGTTATATGTAGGAGCTTGAAATTCTAGAAAACAAATCTACTAAAAAAATGATTAAACACCTATTTCAGCGATTTTAGAAATTCCCCCCAGAAGGGGGTTAAATGGGGGTGGTCGAATGTTTTAGGCCATTTCGCCATATCTCAGAAGCAGTTATAGGTAGGAGCTTGTAATTCCAGAAAACAAATCTACTAAAAAAGTGATTAAATACCTATTTCAGCGATTTTAGAAATTCCCCTCAGAAAAATTAAAGGGGGGTGGTCGAATGTTTTAGGTCATTTCGCCATATCTCAGCAGCAGTTATAGGTAGGAGCTTGAAATTCCAGAAAACAAATCTACTAAAAAAATGATTAAACACCTATTTCAGCGATTTTAGAAATTCCCCCCCAGAAGGGGGTTAAAGGGGGGTGGTCGAATATTTTAGGTCATTTTGCCATATCTCAGCAGCAGTTATAGGTAGGAGCTTGAAATTCCAGAAAACAAATCTACTAAAAAATGATTAAACACCTATTTCAGCGATTTTAGAAATTCCCCCCAGAAGGGGGTTAAATGGGGGTGGTCGAATGTTTTAGGTCATTTCGCCATATCTCAGCAGCAGTTATAGGTAGGAGCTTGAAATTCTAGAAAACAAATCTACTAAAAAAATGATTAAACACCTATTTCAGCGATTTTAGAAATTCCCCCCAGAAGGGGGTTAAATAGGGGTGGTCGAATGTTTTAGGTCATTTTGCCATCTCCCAGCAGCAGTTATAGGTAGGAGCTTGAAATTCTAGAAAACAAATCTACTAAAAAAATGATTAAACACCTATTTCAGCGATTTTAGAAATTCCCCCCAGGAGGCGGTTAAATGGGTGTGGTCGAATATTTTAGGTCATTTCGCCATATCCCAGCAGCAGTTATATGTAGGAGCTTGAAATTCTAGAAAACAAATCTACTAAAAAAATGATTAAACACCTATTTCAGCGATTTTAGAAATTCCCCCCAGAAGGGGGTTAAATAGGGGTGGTCGGATGTTTTAGGTCATTTCGCCATATCGCAGCATCAGTTATAGGTACGAGCTTGAAATTCCAGAAAACAAATCTACTAAAAAAATGATTAAACACCTATTTCAGCGATTTTAGAAATTCCCCCCAGAAGGGGGTTAAATGGGGGTGGTCGAATGTTTTAGGCCATTTCGCCATATCTCAGAAGCAGTTATAGGTAGGAGCTTGTAATTCCAGAAAACAAATCTACTAAAAAAGTGATTAAATACCTATTTCAGCGATTTTAGAAATTCCCCCCAGAAGGGGGTTAAATGGGGGTGGTCGAATGTTTTAGGTCATTTCGCCATATCTCAGCAGCAGTTATAGGTAGGAGCTTGAAATTCTAGAAAACAAACCTACTAAAAAAATGATTAAACACCTATTTCAGCGATTTTAGAAATTCCCCCCAGAAGGGGGTTAAATAGGGGTGGTCGAATGTTTTAGGTCATTTCGCCATATCTCAGCAGCAGTTATAGGTACGAGCTTGAAATTCCAGAAAACAAATCTACTAAAAAATGATTAAACACCTATTTCAGCGCTTTTAGTCATTCCCCCCAGAAGGGGGTTAAACGGGGGTGGTCGAATGTTTTAGGTCATTTCGCCATATCTCAGCAGCAGTTATAGGTAGGAGCTTGAAATTCCAGAAAACAAATCTACTAAAAAAATGATTAAACACCTATTTCAGCGATTTTAGAAATTCCTCCCAGAAGGGGGTTAAATGGGGGTGGTCGAATGTTTTAGGTCATTTCGCCATATCTCGGCAGCAGTTATAGGTAGGAGCTTGAAATTCCAGAAAACAAATCTACTAAAAAAATGATTAAACACCTATTTCAGCGATTTTAGAAATTCCCCCCAGAAGGGGGTTTTAAAGGGGGGTGGTCGAATGTTTTAGGTCATTTTCCCATATCTCATCACCAGTTATAGGTAGGAGCTTCAAATTCCAGAAAACAAATGTACTAAAAAATGATTAAACACCTATTTCAGCGCTTTTAGAAATTCCGCCCAGAAGGGGGTTAAACGGGGGTGGTCGAATGTTTTACGTCATTTCGCCATATCTCAGCAGCAGTTATAGGTAGGAGCTTGAAATTCTAGAAAACAAATCTACTAAAAATGATTAAACACCTATTTCAGTGATTTTAGAAATTCCCCCCAGAAGGGGGTTAAAGGGGGGTGGTCGAATGTTTTAGGTCATTTTGCCATATCTCAGCAGCAGTTATAGGTAGGAGCTTGAAATTCCAGAAAACAAATCTACTAAAAAAAATGATTAAACACATGTTTCAGCGATTTTACATATTCCCCCCAGAAGGGGGTTAAATGGGGGTGGTCGAATGTTTTAGGTCATTTCGCCGTATCTCAGCAGCAGTTATAGGTAGGAGCTTGAAATTCTAGAAAACAAATCTACTAAAAAAATGATTAAACACCTATTTCAGCGATTTTAGAAATTCCCCACAGAAGGGGGTTAAATGGGGGTGGTCGAATGTTTTAGGCCATTTCGCCATATCTCAGAAGCAGTTATAGGTAGGAGCTTGTAATTCCAGAAAACAAATCTACTAAAAAAGTGATTAAATACCTATTTCAGCGATTTTAGAAATTCCCCTCAGAAAAATTAAAGGGGGGTGGTCGAATGTTTTAGGTCATTTTGCCATGTCTCAGCAGCAGTTATAGGTAGGAGCTTGAAATTCCAGAAAACAAATCTACTAAAAAATGATTAAACACCTATTTCAGTTATTTTAGAAATTCCCCCCAGAAGGGGGTTAAACGGGGGGTGGTCGAATGTTTTAGGTCATTTCGCCATATCTCAGCAGCAGTTATAGGTAGGAGCTTGAAATTCCAGAAAACAAATCTACTAAAAAAATGATTAAACACCTATTTCAGCGATTTTAGAAATTCCTCCCAGAAGGTGGTTAAATGGGGGTGGTCGAATGTTTTAGGTCATTTCGCCATATCTCAGCAGCAGTTATAGGTAGGAGCTTGAAATTCCAGAAAACAAATCTACTAAAAAAATGATTAAACACCTATTTCAGCGATTTTAGAAATTCCCCCCCAGAAGGGGGTTACAGGGGGGTGGTCGAATGTTTTAGGTCATTTTGCCATATCTCAGCAGCAGTTATAGGTAGGAGCTTGAAATTCCAGAAAACAAATCTACTAAAAAATGATTAAACACCTATTTCAGCGATTTTAGAAATTCCTCCCAGAAGGTGGTTAAATGGGGGTGGTCGAATGTTTTAGGTCATTTCGCCATATCTCAGCAGCAGTTATAGGTAGGAGCTTGAAATTCCAGAAAACAAATCTACTAAAAAAATGATTAAACACCTATTTCAGCGATTTTAGAAATTCCCCCCAGAAGGGGGTTAAAGGGGGGTGGTCGAATGTTTTAGGTCATTTTGCCATATCTCAGCAGCAGTTATAGGTAGGAGCTTGAAATTCCAGAAAACAAATCTACTAAAAAATGATTAAACACCTATTTCAGCGACTTTAGAAATTCCCCCCAGAAGGGGGTTAAATGGGGGTGGTCGAATGTTTTAGGTCATTTCGCCATATCTCAGCAGCAGTTATAGGTAGGAGCTTGAAATTCTAGAAAACAAATCTACTAAAAAAATGATTAAACACCTATTTCAGCGATTTTAGAAATTCCCCCCAGAAGGGGGTTAAATAGGGGTGGTCGAATGTTTTAGGTCATTTTGCCATCTCCCAGCAGCAGTTATAGGTAGGAGCTTGAAATTCTAGAAAACAAATCTACTAAAAAAATGATTAAACACCTATTTCAGCGATTTTAGAAATTCCCCCCAGAAGGCGGTTAAATGGGTGTGGTCGAATATTTTAGGTCATTTCGCCATATCCCAGCAGCAGTTATATGTAGGAGCTTGAAATTCTAGAAAACAAATCTACTAAAAAAATGATTAAACACCTATTTCAGCGATTTTAGAAATTCCCCCCAGAAGGGGGTTAAATAGGGGTGGTCGAATGTTTTAGGTCATTTCGCCATATCTCAGCAGCAGTTATAGGTAGGAGCTTGAAATTCTAGAAAACAAATCTACTAAAAAAATGATTAAACACCTATTTCAGCGATTTTAGAAATTCCCCCCAGAAGGGGGTTAAATGGGGGTGGTCGAATGTTTTAGGCCATTTCGCCATATCTCAGAAGCAGTTATAGGTAGGAGCTTGTAATTCCAGAAAACAAATCTACTAAAAAAGTGATTAAATACCTATTTCAGCGATTTCAGAAATTCCCCTCAGAAGGGGGTTAAAGGGGGGTGGTCGAATGTTTTAGGTCATTTTGCCATATCTCAGCAGCAGTTATAGGTAGGAGCTTGAAATTCCAGAAAACAAATCTACTAAAAAATGATTAAACACCTATTTCAGTGATTTTAGAAATTCCCCCCAGAAGGGGGTTAAACGGGGGGTGGTCGAATGTTTTAGGTCATTTCGCCATATCTCAGCAGCAGTTATAGGTAGGAGCTTGAAATTCCAGAAAACAAATCTACTAAAAAAATGATTAAACACCTATTTCAGCGATTTTAGAAATTCCCCCCCAGAAGGGGGTTAAAGGGGGGTGGTCGAATGTTTTAGGTCATTTCGCCATATCTCAGCAGCAGTTATAGGTAGGAGCTTGAAATTCCAGAAAACAAATCTACTAAAAAATGATTAAACACCTATTACAGCGATTTTAGAAATTCCCCCCAGAAGGGGGTTAAATGGGGGTGGTCGAATGTTTTAGGTCATTTCGCCATATCTCAGCAGCAGTTATAGGTAGGAGCTTGAAATTCTAGAAAACAAATCTACTAAAAAAATGATTAAACACCTATTTCAGCGATTTTAGAAATTCCCCCCAGAAGGGGGTTAAATAGGGGTGGTCGAATGTTTTAGGTCATTTTGCCATCTCCCAGCAGCAGTTATAGGTAGGAGCTTGAAATTCTAGAAAACAAATCTACTAAAAAAATTATTAAACACCTATTTCAGCGATTTTAGAAATTCCCCCTAGAAGGCGGTTAAATGGGTGTGGTCGAATATTTTAGGTCATTTCGCCATATCCCAGCAGCAGTTATATGTAGGAGCTTGAAATTCTAGAAAACAAATCTACTAAAAAAATGATTAAACACCTATTTCAGCGATTTTAGAAATTCCCCCCAGAAGGGGGTTAAATGGGGGTGGTCGAATGTTTTAGGCCATTTCGCCATATCTCAGAAGCAGTTATAGGTAGGAGCTTGTAATTCCAGAAAACAAATCTACTAAAAAAGTGATTAAATACCTATTTCAGCGATTTTAGAAATTCCCCTCAGAAAAATTAAAGGGGGGTGGTCGAATGTTTTAGGTCATTTCGCCATATCTCAGCAGCAGTTATAGGTAGGAGCTTGAAATTCCAGAAAACAAATCTACTAAAAAAATGATTAAACACCTATTTCAGCGATTTTAGAAATTCCCCCCCAGAAGGGGGTTAAAGGGGGGTGGTCGAATATTTTAGGTCATTTTGCCATATCTCAGCAGCAGTTATAGGTAGGAGCTTGAAATTCCAGAAAACAAATCTACTAAAAAATGATTAAACACCTATTTCAGCGATTTTAGAAATTCCCCCCAGAAGGGGGTTAAATGGGGGTGGTCGAATGTTTTAGGTCATTTCGCCATATCTCAGCAGCAGTTATAGGTAGGAGCTTGAAATTCTAGAAAACAAATCTACTAAAAAAATGATTAAACACCTATTTCAGCGATTTTAGAAATTCCCCCCAGAAGGGGGTTAAATAGGGGTGGTCGAATGTTTTAGGTCATTTTGCCATCTCCCAGCAGCAGTTATAGGTAGGAGCTTGAAATTCTAGAAAACAAATCTACTAAAAAAATGATTAAACACCTATTTCAGCGATTTTAGAAATTCCCCCCAGGAGGCGGTTAAATGGGTGTGGTCGAATATTTTAGGTCATTTCGCCATATCCCAGCAGCAGTTATATGTAGGAGCTTGAAATTCTAGAAAACAAATCTACTAAAAAAATGATTAAACACCTATTTCAGCGATTTTAGAAATTCCCCCCAGAAGGGGGTTAAATAGGGGTGGTCGGATGTTTTAGGTCATTTCGCCATATCGCAGCATCAGTTATAGGTACGAGCTTGAAATTCCAGAAAACAAATCTACTAAAAAAATGATTAAACACCTATTTCAGCGATTTTAGAAATTCCCCCCAGAAGGGGGTTAAATGGGGGTGGTCGAATGTTTTAGGCCATTTCGCCATATCTCAGAAGCAGTTATAGGTAGGAGCTTGTAATTCCAGAAAACAAATCTACTAAAAAAGTGATTAAATACCTATTTCAGCGATTTTAGAAATTCCCCCCAGAAGGGGGTTAAATGGGGGTGGTCGAATGTTTTAGGTCATTTCGCCATATCTCAGCAGCAGTTATAGGTAGGAGCTTGAAATTCTAGAAAACAAACCTACTAAAAAAATGATTAAACACCTATTTCAGCGATTTTAGAAATTCCCCCCAGAAGGGGGTTAAATAGGGGTGGTCGAATGTTTTAGGTCATTTCGCCATATCTCAGCAGCAGTTATAGGTACGAGCTTGAAATTCCAGAAAACAAATCTACTAAAAAATGATTAAACACCTATTTCAGCGCTTTTAGTCATTCCCCCCAGAAGGGGGTTAAACGGGGGTGGTCGAATGTTTTAGGTCATTTCGCCATATCTCAGCAGCAGTTATAGGTAGGAGCTTGAAATTCCAGAAAACAAATCTACTAAAAAAATGATTAAACACCTATTTCAGCGATTTTAGAAATTCCTCCCAGAAGGGGGTTAAATGGGGGTGGTCGAATGTTTTAGGTCATTTCGCCATATCTCGGCAGCAGTTATAGGTAGGAGCTTGAAATTCCAGAAAACAAATCTACTAAAAAAATGATTAAACACCTATTTCAGCGATTTTAGAAATTCCCCCCAGAAGGGGGTTTTAAAGGGGGGTGGTCGAATGTTTTAGGTCATTTTCCCATATCTCATCACCAGTTATAGGTAGGAGCTTCAAATTCCAGAAAACAAATGTACTAAAAAATGATTAAACACCTATTTCAGCGCTTTTAGAAATTCCGCCCAGAAGGGGGTTAAACGGGGGTGGTCGAATGTTTTACGTCATTTCGCCATATCTCAGCAGCAGTTATAGGTAGGAGCTTGAAATTCTAGAAAACAAATCTACTAAAAAAATTATTAAACACCTATTTCAGCGATTTTAGAAATTCCCCCCAGAACGGGATTAAATAGGGGTGGTCGAATGTTTTAGGTAATTTTGCCATATCCCAGCAGCAGTTATAGGTAGGAGCTTGAAATTCTAGAAAACAAATCTACTAAAAAATTTATTAAACACCTTTTTCAGTGATTTTAGAAATTCCCCCCCAGAAAGGGTGTTAAAGGGGGGGTGGTCGAATGTTTTAGGTAATTTTGCCATATCCCAGCAGCAGTTATAGGTAGGAGCTTGAAATTCTAGAAAACAAATCTACTAAAAAAATGATTAAACACCTATTTCAGCGATTTTAGAAATTCCCCCCAGAAGGGGGTTTTAAAGGGGGGTGGTCGAATGTTTTAGGTCACTTTCCCATATCTCATCACCAGTTATAGGTAGGAGCTTCAAATTCCAGAAAACAAATGTACTAAAAAATGATTAAACACCTATTTCAGCGCTTTTAGAAATTCCGCCCAGAAGGGGGTTAAACGGGGGTGGTCGAATGTTTTACGTCATTTCGCCATATCTCAGCAGCAGTTATAGGTAGGAGCTTGAAATTCTAGAAAACAAATCTACTAAAAAAATGATTAAACACCTATTTCAGCGATTTTAGAAATTCCCCCCAGAAGGGGGTTTTAAAGGGGGGTGGTCGAATGTTTTAGGTCATTTTCCCATATCTCATCACCAGTTATAGGTAGGAGCTTCAAATTCCAGAAAACAAATGTACTAAAAAATGATTAAACACCTATTTCAGCGCTTTTAGAAATTCCTCCCAGAAGGGGGTTAAACGGGGGTGGTCGAATGTTTTACGTCATTTCGCCATATCTCAGCAGCAGTTATAGGTAGGAGCTTGAAATTCTAGAAAACAAATCTACTAAAAAAATTATTAAACACCTATTTCAGCGATTTTAGAAATTCCCCCCAGAAGGGGGTTAAATAGGGGTGGTCGAATGTTTTAGGTCATTTCGCCATATCTCAGAAGCATTTATAGGTAGGAGCTTGTAATTCCAGAAAACAAATCTACTAAAAAAGTGATTAAATACCTATTTCAGCGATTTTAGAAATTCCCCTCAGAAAAATTAAAGGGGGGTGGTCGAATGTTTTAGGTCATTTTGCCATATCTCAGCAGCAGTTATAGGTAGGAGCTTGAAATTCCAGAAAACAAATCTACTAAAAAATGATTAAACACCTATTTCAGTGATTTTAGAAATTCCCCCCAGAAGGGGGTTAAACGGGGGGTGGTCGAATGTTTTAGGTCATTTCGCCATATCTCAGCAGCAGTTATAGGTAGGAGCTTGAAATTCCAGAAAACAAATCTACTAAAAAAATGATTAAACACCTATTTCAGCGATTTTAGAAATTCCCCCCAGAAGGGGGTTAAATAGGGGTGGTCGAATGTTTTAGGTCATTTCGCCATATCTCAGAAGCATTTATAGGTAGGAGCTTGAAATTCCAGAAAACAAATCTACTAAAAAATGATTAAACACCTATTTCAGCGATTTTAGAAATTCCCCTCAGAAGGGGGTTAAAGGGGGGTGGTCGAATGTTTTAGGCCATTTCGCCATATCTCAGAAGCAGTTATAGGTAGGAGCTTGTAATTCCAGAAAACAAATCTACTAAAAAAGTGATTAAATACCTATTTCAGCGATTTTAGAAATTCCCCTCAGAAGGGGGTTAAAGGGGGGTGGTCGAATGTTTTAGGTCATTTTGCCATATCTCAGCAGCAGTTATAGGTAGGAGCTTGAAATTCCAGAAAACAAATCTACTAAAAAATGATTAAACACATATTTCAGTGATTTTAGAAATTCCCCCCAGAAGGGGGTTAAACGGGGGGTGGTCGAATGTTTTAGGTCATTTCGCCATATCTCAGCAGCAGTTATAGGTAGGAGCTTGAAATTCCAGAAAACAAATCTACTAAAAAAATGATTAAACACCTATTTCAGCGATTTTAGAAATTCCTCCCAGAAGGTGGTTAAATGGGGGAGGTCGAATGTTTTAGGTCATTTCGCCATATCTCAGCAGCAGTTATAGGTAGGAGCTTGAAATTCCAGAAAACAAATCTACTAAAAAAATGATTAAACACCTATTTCAGCGATTTTAGAAATTCCCCCCCAGAAGGGGGTTAAAGGGGGGTGGTCGAATGTTTTAGGTCATTTTGCCATATCTCAGCAGCAGTTATAGGTAGGAGCTTGAAATTCCAGAAAACAAATCTACTAAAAAATGATTAAACACCTATTTCAGCGATTTTAGAAATTCCCCCCAGAAGGGGGTTAAATAGGGGTGGTCGAATGTTTTAGGTCATTTTGCCATCTCCCAGCAGCAGTTATAGGTAGGAGCTTGAAATTCTAGAAAACAAATCTACTAAAAAAATGATTAAACACCTATTTCAGCGATTTTAGAAATTCCCCCCAGAAGGCGGTTAAATGGGTGTGGTCGAATATTTTAGGTCATTTCGCCATATCCCAGCAGCAGTTATATGTAGGAGCTTGAAATTCTAGAAAACAAATCTACTAAAAAAATGATTAAACACCTATTTCAGCGATTTTAGAAATTCCCCCCAGAAGGGGGTTAAATAGGGGTGGTCGAATGTTTTAGGTCATTTCGCCATATCGCAGCATCAGTTATAGGTACGAGCTTGAAATTCCAGAAAACAAATCTACTAAAAAAATGATTAAACACCTATTTCAGCGATTTTAGAAATTCCTCCCAGAAGGGGGTTAAATGGGGGTGGTCGAATGTTTTAGGTCATTTCGCCATATCTCGGCAGCAGTTATAGGTAGGAGCTTGAAATTCCAGAAAACAAATCTACTAAAAAAATGATTAAACACCTATTTCAGCGATTTTAGAAATTCCCCCCAGAAGGGGGTTTTAAAGGGGGGTGGTCGAATGTTTTAGGTCATTTTCCCATATCTCATCACCAGTTATAGGTAGGAGCTTCAAATTCCAGAAAACAAATGTACTAAAAAATGATTAAACACCTATTTCAGCGCTTTTAGAAATTCCGCCCAGAAGGGGGTTAAACGGGGGTGGTCGAATGTTTTACGTCATTTCGCCATATCTCAGCAGCAGTTATAGGTAGGAGCTTGAAATTCTAGAAAACAAATCTACTAAAAAAATTATTAAACACCTATTTCAGCGATTTTAGAAATTCCCCCCAGAACGGGATTAAATAGGGGTGGTCGAATGTTTTAGGTAATTTTGCCATATCCCAGCAGCAGTTATAGGTAGGAGCTTGAAATTCTAGAAAACAAATCTACTAAAAAATTTATTAAACACCTTTTTCAGTGATTTTAGAAATTCCCCCCCAGAAAGGGTGTTAAAGGGGGGGTGGTCGAATGTTTTAGGTAATTTTGCCATATCCCAGCAGCAGTTATAGGTAGGAGCTTGAAATTCTAGAAAACAAATCTACTAAAAAAATGATTAAACACCTATTTCAGCGATTTTAGAAATTCCCCCCAGAAGGGGGTTTTAAAGGGGGGTGGTAGAATGTTTTAGGTCACTTTCCCATATCTCATCACCAGTTATAGGTAGGAGCTTCAAATTCCAGAAAACAAATGTACTAAAAAATGATTAAACACCTATTTCAGCGCTTTTAGAAATTCCGCCCAGAAGGGGGTTAAACGGGGGTGGTCGAATGTTTTACGTCATTTCGCCATATCTCAGCAGCAGTTATAGGTAGGAGCTTGAAATTCTAGAAAACAAATCTACTAAAAAAATGATTAAACACCTATTTCAGCGATTTTAGAAATTCCCCCCAGAAGGGGGTTTTAAAGGGGGGTGGTCGAATGTTTTAGGTCATTTTCCCATATCTCATCACCAGTTATAGGTAGGAGCTTCAAATTCCAGAAAACAAATGTACTAAAAAATGATTAAACACCTATTTCAGCGCTTTTAGAAATTCCGCCCAGAAGGGGGTTAAACGGGGGTGGTCGAATGTTTTACGTCATTTCGCCATATCTCAGCAGCAGTTATAGGTAGGAGCTTGAAATTCTAGAAAACAAATCTACTAAAAAAATTATTAAACACCTATTTCAGCGATTTTAGAAATTCCCCCCAGAAGGGGGTTAAATAGGGGTGGTCGAATGTTTTAGGTCATTTCGCCATATCTCAGAAGCATTTATAGGTAGGAGCTTGTAATTCCAGAAAACAAATCTACTAAAAAAGTGATTAAATACCTATTTCAGCGATTTTAGAAATTCCCCTCAGAAAAATTAAAGGGGGGTGGTCGAATGTTTTAGGTCATTTTGCCATATCTCAGCAGCAGTTATAGGTAGGAGCTTGAAATTCCAGATAACAAATCTACTAAAAAATGATTAAACACCTATTTCAGTGATTTTAGAAATTCCCCCCAGAAGGGGGTTAAACGGGGGGTGGTCGAATGTTTTAGGTCATTTCGCCATATCTCAGCAGCAGTTATAGGTAGGAGCTTGAAATTCCAGAAAACAAATCTACTAAAAAAATGATTAAACACCTATTTCAGCGATTTTAGAAATTCCCCCCAGAAGGGGGTTAAATAGGGGTGGTCGAATGTTTTAGGTCATTTCGCCATATCTCAGAAGCATTTATAGGTAGGAGCTTGAAATTCCAGAAAACAAATCTACTAAAAAATGATTAAACACCTATTTCAGCGATTTTAGAAATTCCCCTCAGAAGGGGGTTAAAGGGGGGTGGTCGAATGTTTTAGGCCATTTCGCCATATCTCAGAAGCAGTTATAGGTAGGAGCTTGTAATTCCAGAAAACAAATCTACTAAAAAAGTGATTAAATACCTATTTCAGCGATTTTAGAAATTCCCCTCAGAAGGGGGTTAAAGGGGGGTGGTCGAATGTTTTAGGTCATTTTGCCATATCTCAGCAGCAGTTATAGGTAGGAGCTTGAAATTCCAGAAAACAAATCTACTAAAAAATGATTAAACACATATTTCAGTGATTTTAGAAATTCCCCCCAGAAGGGGGTTAAACGGGGGGTGGTCGAATGTTTTAGGTCATTTCGCCATATCTCAGCAGCAGTTATAGGTAGGAGCTTGAAATTCCAGAAAACAAATCTACTAAAAAAATGATTAAACACCTATTTCAGCGATTTTAGAAATTCCTCCCAGAAGGTGGTTAAATGGGGGTGGTCGAATGTTTTAGGTCATTTCGCCATATCTCAGCAGCAGTTATAGGTAGGAGCTTGAAATTCCAGAAAACAAATCTACTAAAAAAATGATTAAACACCTATTTCAGCGATTTTAGAAATTCCCCCCCAGAAGGGGGTTAAAGGGGGGTGGTCGAATGTTTTAGGTCATTTTGCCATATCTCAGCAGCAGTTATAGGTAGGAGCTTGAAATTCCAGAAAACAAATCTACTAAAAAAATGATTAAACACCTATTTCAGCGATTTTAGAAATTCCCCCCAGAAGGCGGTTAAATGGGTGTGGTCGAATATTTTAGGTCATTTCGCCATATCCCAGCAGCAGTTATAGGTAGGAGCTTGAAATTCCAGAAAACAAATCTACTAAAAAAATGATTAAACACCTATTTCAGCGATTTTAGAAATTCCCCCCAGAAGGGGGTTAAATAGGGGTGGTCGAATGTTTTAGGTCATTTTGCCATCTCCCAGCAGCAGTTATAGGTAGGAGCTTGAAATTCTAGAAAACAAATCTACTAAAAAAATGATTAAACACCTATTTCAGCGATTTTAGAAATTCCCCCCAGAAGGCGGTTAAATGGGTGTGGTCGAATATTTTAGGTCATTTCGCCATATCCCAGCAGCAGTTATATGTAGGAGCTTGAAATTCTAGAAAACAAATCTACTAAAAAAATGATTAAACACCTATTTCAGCGATTTTAGAAATTCCCCCCAGAAGGGGGTTAAATAGGGGTGGTCGAATGTTTTAGGTCATTTCGCCATATCGCAGCATCAGTTATAGGTACGAGCTTGAAATTCCAGAAAACAAATCTACTAAAAAAATGATTAAACACCTATTTCAGCGATTTTAGAAATTCCCCCCAGAAGGGGGTTAAATGGGGGTGGTCGAATGTTTTAGGCCATTTCGCCATATCTCAGAAGCAGTTATAGGTAGGAGCTTGTAATTCCAGAAAACAAATCTACTAAAAAAGTGATTAAATACCTATTTCAGCGATTTTAGAAATTCCCCCCAGAAGGGGGTTAAATGGGGGTGGTCGAATGTTTTAGGTCATTTCGCCATATCTCAGCAGCAGTTATAGGTAGGAGCTTGAAATTCTAGAAAACAAATCTACTAAAAAAATGATTAAACACCTATTTCAGCGATTTTAGAAATTCCCCCCAGAAGGGGGTTAAATAGGGATGGTCGAATGTTTTAGGTCATTTCGCCATATCTCAGCAGCAGTTATAGGTACGAGCTTGAAATTCCAGAAAACAAATCTACTAAAAAATGATTAAACACCTATTTCAGCGATTTTAGAAATTCCCCCCAGAAGGGGATTAAATAGGGGTGGTCGAATGTTTTAGGTAATTTTGCCATATCCCAGCAGCAGTTATAGGTAGGAGCTTGAAATTCTAGAAAACAAATCTACTAAAAAATTTATTAAACACCTTTTTCAGTGATTTTAGAAATTCCCCCCCAGAAAGGGTGTTAAAGGGGGGGGGTGGTCGAATGTTTTAGGTAATTTTGCCATATCCCAGCAGCAGTTATAGGTAGGAGCTTGAAATTCTAGAAAACAAATCTACTAAAAAAATGATTAAACACCTATTTCAGCGATTTTAGAAATTCCCCCCAGAAGGGGGTTTTAAAGGGGGGTGGTCGAATGTTTTAGTTCATTTTCCCATATCTCATCACCAGTTATAGGTAGGAGCTTCAAATTCCAGAAAACAAATGTACTAAAAAATGATTAAACACCTATTTCAGCGCTTTTAGAAATTCCGCCCAGAAGGGGGTTTAACGGGGGTGGTCGAATGTTTTACGTCATTTCGCCATATCTCAGCAGCAGTTATAGGTAGGAGCTTGAAATTCTAGAAAACAAATCTACTAAAAAAATGATTAAACACCTATTTCAGCGATTTTAGAAATTCCCCCCAGAAGGGGGTTTTAAAGGGGGGTGGTCGAATGTTTTAGGTCATTTTCCCATATCTCATCACCAGTTATAGGTAGGAGCTTCAAATTCCAGAAAACAAATGTACTAAAAAATGATTAAACACCTATTTCAGCGCTTTTAGAAATTCCGCCCAGAAGGGGGTTAAACGGGGGTGGTCGAATGTTTTACGTCATTTCGCCATATCTCAGCAGCAGTTATAGGTAGGAGCTTGAAATTCTAGAAAACAAATCTACTAAAAAAATTATTAAACACCTATTTCAGCGATTTTAGAAATTCCCCCCAGAAGGGGATTAAATAGGGGTGGTCGAATGTTTTAGGTAATTTTGCCATATCCCAGCAGCAGTTATAGGTAGGAGCTTGAAATTCTAGAAAACAAATCTACTAAAAAAATGATTAAACACCTATTTCAGCGATTTTAGAAATTCCCCCCAGAAGGGGGTTAAATGGGGGTGGTCGAATGTTTTAGGTCATTTCGCCATATCTCAGCAGCAGTTATAGGTAGGAGCTTGAAATTCTAGAAAACAAATCTACTAAAAAAATGATTAAACACCTATTTCAGCGATTTTAGAAATTCCCCCCAGAAGGGGGTTAAATAGGGGTGGTCGAATGTTTTAGGTCATTTTGCCATCTCCCAGCAGCAGTTATAGGTAGGAGCTTGAAATTCTAGAAAACAAATCTACTAAAAAAATGATTAAACACCTATTTCAGCGATTTTAGAAATTCCCCCCAGGAGGCGGTTAAATGGGTGTGGTCGAATATTTTAGGTCATTTCGCCATATCCCAGCAGCAGTTATATGTAGGAGCTTGAAATTCTAGAAAACAAATCTACTAAAAAAATGATTAAACACCTATTTCAGCGATTTTAGAAATTCCCCCCAGAAGGGGGTTAAATAGGGGTGGTCGAATGTTTTAGGTCATTTCGCCATATCGCAGCATCAGTTATAGGTACGAGCTTGAAATTCCAGAAAACAAATCTACTAAAAAAATGATTAAACACCTATTTCAGCGATTTTAGAAATTCCCCCCAGAAGGGGGTTAAATGGGGGTGGTCGAATGTTTTAGGCCATTTCGCCATATCTCAGAAGCAGTTATAGGTAGGAGCTTGTAATTCCAGAAAACAAATCTACTAAAAAAGTGATTAAATACCTATTTCAGCGATTTTAGAAATTCCCCCCAGAAGGGGGTTAAATGGGGGTGGTCGAATGTTTTAGGTCATTTCGCCATATCTCAGCAGCAGTTATAGGTAGGAGCTTGAAATTCTAGAAAACAAATCTACTAAAAAAATGATTAAACACCTATTTCAGCGATTTTAGAAATTCCCCCCAGAAGGGGGTTAAATAGGGGTGGTCGAATGTTTTAGGTCATTTCGCCATATCTCAGCAGCAGTTATAGGTACGAGCTTGAAATTCCAGAAAACAAATCTACTAAAAAATGATTAAACACCTATTTCAGCGCTTTTAGTCATTCCCCCCAGAAGGGGGTTAAACGGGGGTGGTCGAATGTTTTAGGTCATTTCGCCATATCTCAGCAGCAGTTATAGGTAGGAGCTTGAAATTCCAGAAAACAAATCTACTAAAAAAATGATTAAACACCTATTTCAGCGATTTTAGAAATTCCTCCCAGAAGGGGGTTAAATGGGGGTGGTCGAATGTTTTAGGTCATTTCGCCATATCTCGGCAGCAGTTATAGGTAGGAGCTTGAAATTCCAGAAAACAAATCTACTAAAAAAATGATTAAACACCTATTTCAGCGATTTTAGAAATTCCCCCCAGAAGGGGGTTTTAAAGGGGGGTGGTCGAATGTTTTAGGTCATTTTCCCATATCTCATCACCAGTTATAGGTAGGAGCTTCAAATTCCAGAAAACAAATGTACTAAAAAATGATTAAACACCTATTTCAGCGCTTTTAGAAATTCCGCCCAGAAGGGGGTTAAACGGGGGTGGTCGAATGTTTTACGTCATTTCGCCATATCTCAGCAGCAGTTATAGGTAGGAGCTTGAAATTCTAGAAAACAAATCTACTAAAAAAATTATTAAACACCTATTTCAGCGATTTTAGAAATTCCCCCCAGAACGGGATTAAATAGGGGTGGTCGAATGTTTTAGGTAATTTTGCCATATCCCAGCAGCAGTTATAGGTAGGAGCTTGAAATTCTAGAAAACAAATCTACTAAAAAATTTATTAAACACCTTTTTCAGTGATTTTAGAAATTCCCCCCCAGAAAGGGTGTTAAAGGGGGGGTGGTCGAATGTTTTAGGTAATTTTGCCATATCCCAGCAGCAGTTATAGGTAGGAGCTTGAAATTCTAGAAAACAAATCTACTAAAAAAATGATTAAACACCTATTTCAGCGATTTTAGAAATTCCCCCCAGAAGGGGGTTTTAAAGGGGGGTGGTCGAATGTTTTAGGTCACTTTCCCATATCTCATCACCAGTTATAGGTAGGAGCTTCAAATTCCAGAAAACAAATGTACTAAAAAATGATTAAACACCTATTTCAGCGCTTTTAGAAATTCCGCCCAGAAGGGGGTTAAACGGGGGTGGTCGAATGTTTTACGTCATTTCGCCATATCTCAGCAGCAGTTATAGGTAGGAGCTTGAAATTCTAGAAAACAAATCTACTAAAAAAATGATTAAACACCTATTTCAGCGATTTTAGAAATTCCCCCCAGAAGGGGGTTTTAAAGGGGGGTGGTCGAATGTTTTAGGTCATTTTCCCATATCTCATCACCAGTTATAGGTAGGAGCTTCAAATTCCAGAAAACAAATGTACTAAAAAATGATTAAACACCTATTTCAGCGCTTTTAGAAATTCCGCCCAGAAGGGGGTTAAACGGGGGTGGTCGAATGTTTTACGTCATTTCGCCATATCTCAGCAGCAGTTATAGGTAGGAGCTTGAAATTCTAGAAAACAAATCTACTAAAAAAATTATTAAACACCTATTTCAGCGATTTTAGAAATTCCCCCCAGAAGGGGATTAAATAGGGGTGGTCGAATGTTTTAGGTAATTTTGCCATATCCCAGCAGCAGTTATAGGTAGGAGCTTGAAATTCTAGAAAACAAATCTACTAAAAAAATGATTAAACACCTATTTCAGCGATTTTAGAAATTCCCCCCAGAAGGGGGTTAAATGGGGGTGGTCGAATGTTTTAGGTCATTTCGCCATATCTCAGCAGCAGTTATAGGTAGGAGCTTGAAATTCTAGAAAACAAATCTACTAAAAAAATGATTAAACACCTATTTCAGCGATTTTAGAAATTCCCCCCAGAAGGGGGTTAAATAGGGGTGGTCGAATGTTTTAGGTCATTTTGCCATCTCCCAGCAGCAGTTATAGGTAGGAGCTTGAAATTCTAGAAAACAAATCTACTAAAAAAATGATTAAACACCTATTTCAGCGATTTTAGAAATTCCCCCCAGGAGGCGGTTAAATGGGTGTGGTCGAATATTTTAGGTCATTTCGCCATATCCCAGCAGCAGTTATATGTAGGAGCTTGAAATTCTAGAAAACAAATCTACTAAAAAAATGATTAAACACCTATTTCAGCGATTTTAGAAATTCCCCCCAGAAGGGGGTTAAATAGGGGTGGTCGAATGTTTTAGGTCATTTCGCCATATCGCAGCATCAGTTATAGGTACGAGCTTGAAATTCCAGAAAACAAATCTACTAAAAAAATGATTAAACACCTATTTCAGCGATTTTAGAAATTCCCCCCAGAAGGGGGTTAAATGGGGGTGGTCGAATGTTTTAGGCCATTTCGCCATATCTCAGAAGCAGTTATAGGTAGGAGCTTGTAATTCCAGAAAACAAATCTACTAAAAAAGTGATTAAATACCTATTTCAGCGATTTTAGAAATTCCCCCCAGAAGGGGGTTAAATGGGGGTGGTCGAATGTTTTAGGTCATTTCGCCATATCTCAGCAGCAGTTATAGGTAGGAGCTTGAAATTCTAGAAAACAAATCTACTAAAAAAATGATTAAACACCTATTTCAGCGATTTTAGAAATTCCCCCCAGAAGGGGGTTAAATAGGGGTGGTCGAATGTTTTAGGTCATTTCGCCATATCTCAGCAGCAGTTATAGGTACGAGCTTGAAATTCCAGAAAACAAATCTACTAAAAAATGATTAAACACCTATTTCAGCGCTTTTAGTCATTCCCCCCAGAAGGGGGTTAAACGGGGGTGGTCGAATGTTTTAGGTCATTTCGCCATATCTCAGCAGCAGTTATAGGTAGGAGCTTGAAATTCCAGAAAACAAATCTACTAAAAAAATGATTAAACACCTATTTCAGCGATTTTAGAAATTCCTCCCAGAAGGGGGTTAAATGGGGGTGGTCGAATGTTTTAGGTCATTTCGCCATATCTCGGCAGCAGTTATAGGTAGGAGCTTGAAATTCCAGAAAACAAATCTACTAAAAAAATGATTAAACACCTATTTCAGCGATTTTAGAAATTCCCCCCAGAAGGGGGTTTTAAAGGGGGGTGGTCGAATGTTTTAGGTCATTTTCCCATATCTCATCACCAGTTATAGGTAGGAGCTTCAAATTCCAGAAAACAAATGTACTAAAAAATGATTAAACACCTATTTCAGCGCTTTTAGAAATTCCGCCCAGAAGGGGGTTAAACGGGGGTGGTCGAATGTTTTACGTCATTTCGCCATATCTCAGCAGCAGTTATAGGTAGGAGCTTGAAATTCTAGAAAACAAATCTACTAAAAAAATTATTAAACACCTATTTCAGCGATTTTAGAAATTCCCCCCAGAACGGGATTAAATAGGGGTGGTCGAATGTTTTAGGTAATTTTGCCATATCCCAGCAGCAGTTATAGGTAGGAGCTTGAAATTCTAGAAAACAAATCTACTAAAAAATTTATTAAACACCTTTTTCAGTGATTTTAGAAATTCCCCCCCAGAAAGGGTGTTAAAGGGGGGGTGGTCGAATGTTTTAGGTAATTTTGCCATATCCCAGCAGCAGTTATAGGTAGGAGCTTGAAATTCTAGAAAACAAATCTACTAAAAAAATGATTAAACACCTATTTCAGCGATTTTAGAAATTCCCCCCAGAAGGGGGTTTTAAAGGGGGGTGGTCGAATGTTTTAGGTCACTTTCCCATATCTCATCACCAGTTATAGGTAGGAGCTTCAAATTCCAGAAAACAAATGTACTAAAAAATGATTAAACACCTATTTCAGCGCTTTTAGAAATTCCGCCCAGAAGGGGGTTAAACGGGGGTGGTCGAATGTTTTACGTCATTTCGCCATATCTCAGCAGCAGTTATAGGTAGGAGCTTGAAATTCTAGAAAACAAATCTACTAAAAAAATGATTAAACACCTATTTCAGCGATTTTAGAAATTCCCCCCAGAAGGGGGTTTTAAAGGGGGGTGGTCGAATGTTTTAGGTCATTTTCCCATATCTCATCACCAGTTATAGGTAGGAGCTTCAAATTCCAGAAAACAAATGTACTAAAAAATGATTAAACACCTATTTCAGCGCTTTTAGAAATTCCGCCCAGAAGGGGGTTAAACGGGGGTGGTCGAATGTTTTACGTCATTTCGCCATATCTCAGCAGCAGTTATAGGTAGGAGCTTGAAATTCTAGAAAACAAATCTACTAAAAAAATTATTAAACACCTATTTCAGCGATTTTAGAAATTCCCCCCAGAAGGGGGTTAAATAGGGGTGGTCGAATGTTTTAGGTCATTTCGCCATATCTCAGAAGCATTTATAGGTAGGAGCTTGTAATTCCAGAAAACAAATCTACTAAAAAAGTGATTAAATACCTATTTCAGCGATTTTAGAAATTCCCCTCAGAAAAATTAAAGGGGGGTGGTCGAATGTTTTAGGTCATTTTGCCATATCTCAGCAGCAGTTATAGGTAGGAGCTTGAAATTCCAGAAAACAAATCTACTAAAAAATGATTAAACACCTATTTCAGTGATTTTAGAAATTCCCCCCCAGAAGGGGGTTAAAGGGGGGTGGTCGAATGTTTTAGGTCATTTCGCCATATCTCAGCAGCAGTTATAGGTAGGAGCTTGTAATTCCAGAAAACAAATCTACTAAAAAAATGATTAAACACCTATTTCAGCGATTTTAGAAATTCCCCCCAGAAGGGGGTTAAATAGGGGTGGTCGAATGTTTTAGGTCATTTCGCCATATCTCAGAAGCATTTATAGGTAGGAGCTTGAAATTCCAGAAAACAAATCTACTAAAAAATGATTAAACACCTATTTCAGCGATTTTAGAAATTCCCCTCAGAAGGGGGTTAAAGGGGGGTGGTCGAATGTTTTAGGCCATTTCGCCATATCTCAGAAGCAGTTATAGGTAGGAGCTTGTAATTCCAGAAAACAAATCTACTAAAAAAGTGATTAAATACCTATTTCAGCGATTTTAGAAATTCCCCTCAGAAGGGGGTTAAAGGGGGGTGGTCGAATGTTTTAGGTCATTTTGCCATATCTCAGCAGCAGTTATAGGTAGGAGCTTGAAATTCCAGAAAACAAATCTACTAAAAAATGATTAAACACATATTTCAGTGATTTTAGAAATTCCCCCCAGAAGGGGGTTAAACGGGGGGTGGTCGAATGTTTTAGGTCATTTCGCCATATCTCAGCAGCAGTTATAGGTAGGAGCTTGAAATTCCAGAAAACAAATCTACTAAAAAAATGATTAAACACCTATTTCAGCGATTTTAGAAATTCCTCCCAGAAGGTGGTTAAATGGGGGTGGTCGAATGTTTTAGGTCATTTCGCCATATCTCAGCAGCAGTTATAGGTAGGAGCTTGAAATTCCAGAAAACAAATCTACTAAAAAAATGATTAAACACCTATTTCAGCGATTTTAGAAATTCCCCCCCAGAAGGGGGTTAAAGGGGGGTGGTCGAATGTTTTAGGTCATTTTGCCATATCTCAGCAGCAGTTATAGGTAGGAGCTTGAAATTCCAGAAAACAAATCTACTAAAAAATGATTAAACACCTATTTCAGCGATTTTAGAAATTCCCCCCAGAAGGGGGTTAAATAGGGGTGGTCGAATGTTTTAGGTCATTTTGCCATCTCCCAGCAGCAGTTATAGGTAGGAGCTTGAAATTCTAGAAAACAAATCTACTAAAAAAATGATTAAACACCTATTTCAGCGATTTTAGAAATTCCCCCCAGAAGGCGGTTAAATGGGTGTGGTCGAATATTTTAGGTCATTTCGCCATATCCCAGCAGCAGTTATATGTAGGAGCTTGAAATTCTAGAAAACAAATCTACTAAAAAAATGATTAAACACCTATTTCAGCGATTTTAGAAATTCCCCCCAGAAGGGGGTTAAATAGGGGTGGTCGAATGTTTTAGGTCATTTCGCCATATCGCAGCATCAGTTATAGGTACGAGCTTGAAATTCCAGAAAACAAATCTACTAAAAAAATGATTAAACACCTATTTCAGCGATTTTAGAAATTCCTCCCAGAAGGGGGTTAAATGGGGGTGGTCGAATGTTTTAGGTCATTTCGCCATATCTCGGCAGCAGTTATAGGTAGGAGCTTGAAATTCCAGAAAACAAATCTACTAAAAAAATGATTAAACACCTATTTCAGCGATTTTAGAAATTCCCCCCAGAAGGGGGTTTTAAAGGGGGGTGGTCGAATGTTTTAGGTCATTTTCCCATATCTCATCACCAGTTATAGGTAGGAGCTTCAAATTCCAGAAAACAAATGTACTAAAAAATGATTAAACACCTATTTCAGCGCTTTTAGAAATTCCGCCCAGAAGGGGGTTAAACGGGGGTGGTCGAATGTTTTACGTCATTTCGCCATATCTCAGCAGCAGTTATAGGTAGGAGCTTGAAATTCTAGAAAACAAATCTACTAAAAAAATTATTAAACACCTATTTCAGCGATTTTAGAAATTCCCCCCCAGAACGGGATTAAATAGGGGTGGTCGAATGTTTTAGGTAATTTTGCCATATCCCAGCAGCAGTTATAGGTAGGAGCTTGAAATTCTAGAAAACAAATCTACTAAAAAATTTATTAAACACCTTTTTCAGTGATTTTAGAAATTCCCCCCCAGAAAGGGTGTTAAAGGGGGGGTGGTCGAATGTTTTAGGTAATTTTGCCATATCCCAGCAGCAGTTATAGGTAGGAGCTTGAAATTCTAGAAAACAAATCTACTAAAAAAATGATTAAACACCTATTTCAGCGATTTTAGAAATTCCCCCCAGAAGGGGGTTTTAAAGGGGGGTGGTCGAATGTTTTAGGTCACTTTCCCATATCTCATCACCAGTTATAGGTAGGAGCTTCAAATTCCAGAAAACAAATGTACTAAAAAATGATTAAACACCTATTTCAGCGCTTTTAGAAATTCCGCCCAGAAGGGGGTTAAACGGGGGTGGTCGAATGTTTTACGTCATTTCGCCATATCTCAGCAGCAGTTATAGGTAGGAGCTTGAAATTCTAGAAAACAAATCTACTAAAAAAATTATTAAACACCTATTTCAGCGATTTTAGAAATTCCCCCCAGAAGGGGGTTAAATAGGGGTGGTCGAATGTTTTAGGTCATTTCGCCATATCTCAGAAGCATTTATAGGTAGGAGCTTGTAATTCCAGAAAACAAATCTACTAAAAAAGTGATTAAATACCTATTTCAGCGATTTTAGAAATTCCCCTCAGAAAAATTAAAGGGGGGTGGTCGAATGTTTTAGGTCATTTTGCCATATCTCAGCAGCAGTTATAGGTAGGAGCTTGAAATTCCAGAAAACAAATCTACTAAAAAATGATTAAACACCTATTTCAGTGATTTTAGAAATTCCCCCCAGAAGGGGGTTAAACGGGGGGTGGTCGAATGTTTTAGGTCATTTCGCCATATCTCAGCAGCAGTTATAGGTAGGAGCTTGAAATTCCAGAAAACAAATCTACTAAAAAAATGATTAAACACCTATTTCAGCGATTTTAGAAATTCCCCCCAGAAGGGGGTTAAATAGGGGTGGTCGAATGTTTTAGGTCATTTCGCCATATCTCAGAAGCATTTATAGGTAGGAGCTTGAAATTCCAGAAAACAAATCTACTAAAAAATGATTAAACACCTATTTCAGCGATTTTAGAAATTCCCCTCAGAAGGGGGTTAAAGGGGGGTGGTCGAATGTTTTAGGCCATTTCGCCATATCTCAGAAGCAGTTATAGGTAGGAGCTTGTAATTCCAGAAAACAAATCTACTAAAAAAGTGATTAAATACCTATTTCAGCGATTTTAGAAATTCCCCTCAGAAGGGGGTTAAAGGGGGGTGGTCGAATGTTTTAGGTCATTTTGCCATATCTCAGCAGCAGTTATAGGTAGGAGCTTGAAATTCCAGAAAACAAATCTACTAAAAAATGATTAAACACATATTTCAGTGATTTTAGAAATTCCCCCCAGAAGGGGGTTAAACGGGGGGTGGTCGAATGTTTTAGGTCATTTCGCCATATCTCAGCAGCAGTTATAGGTAGGAGCTTGAAATTCCAGAAAACAAATCTACTAAAAAAATGATTAAACACCTATTTCAGCGATTTTAGAAATTCCTCCCAGAAGGTGGTTAAATGGGGGTGGTCGAATGTTTTAGGTCATTTCGCCATATCTCAGCAGCAGTTATAGGTAGGAGCTTGAAATTCCAGAAAACAAATCTACTAAAAAAATGATTAAACACCTATTTCAGCGATTTTAGAAATTCCCCCCCAGAAGGGGGTTAAAGGGGGGTGGTCGAATGTTTTAGGTCATTTTGCCATATCTCAGCAGCAGTTATAGGTAGGAGCTTGAAATTCCAGAAAACAAATCTACTAAAAAAATGATTAAACACCTATTTCAGCGATTTTAGAAATTCCCCCCAGAAGGCGGTTAAATGGGTGTGGTCGAATATTTTAGGTCATTTCGCCATATCCCAGCAGCAGTTATAGGTAGGAGCTTGAAATTCCAGAAAACAAATCTACTAAAAAATGATTAAACACCTATTTCAGCGATTTTAGAAATTCCCCCCAGAAGGGGGTTAAATAGGGGTGGTCGAATGTTTTAGGTCATTTTGCCATCTCCCAGCAGCAGTTATAGGTAGGAGCTTGAAATTCTAGAAAACAAATCTACTAAAAAAATGATTAAACACCTATTTCAGCGATTTTAGAAATTCCCCCCAGAAGGCGGTTAAATGGGTGTGGTCGAATATTTTAGGTCATTTCGCCATATCCCAGCAGCAGTTATATGTAGGAGCTTGAAATTCTAGAAAACAAATCTACTAAAAAAATGATTAAACACCTATTTCAGCGCTTTTAGTCATTCCCCCCAGAAGGGGGTTAAACGGGGGTGGTCGAATGTTTTAGGTCATTTCGCCATATCTCAGCAGCAGTTATAGGTAGGAGCTTGAAATTCCAGAAAACAAATCTACTAAAAAAATGATTAAACACCTATTTCAGCGATTTTAGAAATTCCTCCCAGAAGGGGGTTAAATGGGGGTGGTCGAATGTTTTAGGTCATTTCGCCATATCTCGGCAGCAGTTATAGGTAGGAGCTTGAAATTCCAGAAAACAAATCTACTAAAAAAATGATTAAACACCTATTTCAGCGATTTTAGAAATTCCCCCCAGAAGGGGGTTTTAAAGGGGGGTGGTCGAATGTTTTAGGTCATTTTCCCATATCTCATCACCAGTTATAGGTAGGAGCTTCAAATTCCAGAAAACAAATGTACTAAAAAATGATTAAACACCTATTTCAGCGCTTTTAGAAATTCCGCCCAGAAGGGGGTTAAACGGGGGTGGTCGAATGTTTTACGTCATTTCGCCATATCTCAGCAGCAGTTATAGGTAGGAGCTTGAAATTCTAGAAAACAAATCTACTAAAAAAATTATTAAACACCTATTTCAGCGATTTTAGAAATTCCCCCCAGAAGGGGATTAAATAGGGGTGGTCGAATGTTTTAGGTAATTTTGCCATATCCCAGCAGCAGTTATAGGTAGGAGCTTGAAATTCTAGAAAACAAATCTACTAAAAAATTTATTAAACACCTTTTTCAGTGATTTTAGAAATTCCCCCCCAGAAAGGGTGTTAAAGGGGGGGGGGTGGTCGAATGTTTTAGGTAATTTTGCCATATCCCAGCAGCAGTTATAGGTAGGAGCTTGAAATTCTAGAAAACAAATCTACTAAAAAAATGATTAAACACCTATTTCAGCGATTTTAGAAATTCCCCCCAGAAGGGGGTTTTAAAGGGGGGTGGTCGAATGTTTTAGTTCATTTTCCCATATCTCATCACCAGTTATAGGTAGGAGCTTCAAATTCCAGAAAACAAATGTACTAAAAAATGATTAAACACCTATTTCAGCGCTTTTAGAAATTCCGCCCAGAAGGGGGTTTAACGGGGGTGGTCGAATGTTTTACGTCATTTCGCCATATCTCAGCAGCAGTTATAGGTAGGAGCTTGAAATTCTAGAAAACAAATCTACTAAAAAAATGATTAAACACCTATTTCAGCGATTTTAGAAATTCCCCCCAGAAGGGGGTTTTAAAGGGGGGTGGTCGAATGTTTTAGGTCATTTTCCCATATCTCATCACCAGTTATAGGTAGGAGCTTCAAATTCCAGAAAACAAATGTACTAAAAAATGATTAAACACCTATTTCAGCGCTTTTAGAAATTCCGCCCAGAAGGGGGTTAAACGGGGGTGGTCGAATGTTTTACGTCATTTCGCCATATCTCAGCAGCAGTTATAGGTAGGAGCTTGAAATTCTAGAAAACAAATCTACTAAAAAAATTATTAAACACCTATTTCAGCGATTTTAGAAATTCCCCCCAGAAGGGGATTAAATAGGGGTGGTCGAATGTTTTAGGTAATTTTGCCATATCCCAGCAGCAGTTATAGGTAGGAGCTTGAAATTCTAGAAAACAAATCTACTAAAAAAATGATTAAACACCTATTTCAGCGATTTTAGAAATTCCCCCCAGAAGGGGGTTAAATAGGGGTGGTCGAATGTTTTAGGTCATTTTGCCATCTCCCAGCAGCAGTTATAGGTAGGAGCTTGAAATTCTAGAAAACAAATCTACTAAAAAAATGATTAAACACCTATTTCAGCGATTTTAGAAATTCCCCCCAGAAGGCGGTTAAATGGGTGTGGTCGAATATTTTAGGTCATTTCGCCATATCCCAGCAGCAGTTATATGTAGGAGCTTGAAATTCTAGAAAACAAATCTACTAAAAAAATGATTAAACACCTATTTCAGCGATTTTAGAAATTCCCCCCAGAAGGGGGTTAAATAGGGGTGGTCGAATGTTTTAGGTCATTTCGCCATATCTCAGAAGCATTTATAGGTAGGAGCTTGAAATTCCAGAAAACAAATCTACTAAAAAATGATTAAACACCTATTTCAGCGATTTTAGAAATTCCCCTCAGAAGGGGGTTAAAGGGGGGTGGTCGAATGTTTTAGGCCATTTCGCCATATCTCAGAAGCAGTTATAGGTAGGAGCTTGTAATTCCAGAAAACAAATCTACTAAAAAAGTGATTAAATACCTATTTCAGCGATTTTAGAAATTCCCCTCAGAAAAATTAAAGGGGGGTGGTCGAATGTTTTAGGTCATTTTGCCATATCTCAGCAGCAGTTATAGGTAGGAGCTTGAAATTCCAGAAAACAAATCTACTAAAAAATGATTAAACACCTATTTCAGTGATTTTAGAAATTCCCCCCAGAAGGGGGTTAAACGGGGGGTGGTCGAATGTTTTAGGTCATTTCGCCATATCTCAGCAGCAGTTATAGGTAGGAGCTTGAAATTCCAGAAAACAAATCTACTAAAAAAATGATTAAACACCTATTTCAGCGATTTTAGAAATTCCTCCCAGAAGTAGGTTAAATGGGGGTGGTCGAATGTTTTAGGTCATTTCGCCATATCTCAGCAGCAGTTATAGGTAGGAGCTTGAAATTCCAGAAAACAAATCTACTAAAAAAATGATTAAACACCTATTTCAGCGATTTTAGAAATTCCCCCCCAGAAGGGGGTTAAAGGGGGGTGGTCGAATGTTTTAGGTCATTTTGCCATATCTCAGCAGCAGTTATAGGTAGGAGCTTGAAATTCCAGAAAACAAATCTACTAAAAAATGATTAAACACCTATTTCAGCGATTTTAGAAATTCCCCCCAGAAGGGGGTTAAATGGGGGTGGTCGAATGTTTTAGGTCATTTCGCCATATCTCAGCAGCAGTTATAGGTAGGAGCTTGAAATTCTAGAAAACAAATCTACTAAAAAAATGATTAAACACCTATTTCAGCGATTTTAGAAATTCCCCCCAGAAGGGGGTTAAATAGGGTTGGTCGAATGTTTTAGGTCATTTTGCCATCTCCCAGCAGCAGTTATAGGTAGGAGCTTGAAATTCTAGAAAACAAATCTACTAAAAAAATGATTAAACACCTATTTCAGCGATTTTAGAAATTCCCCCCAGAAGGCGGTTAAATGGGTGTGGTCGAATATTTGAGGTCATTTCGCCATATCCCAGCAGCAGTTATATGTAGGAGCTTGAAATTCTAGAAAACAAATCTACTAAAAAAATGATTAAACACCTATTTCAGCGATTTTAGAAATTCCCCCCAGAAGGGGGTTAAATAGGGGTGGTCGAATGTTTTAGGTCATTTCGCCATATCGCAGCAACAGTTATAGGTACGAGCTTGAAATTCCAGAAAACAAATCTACTAAAAAAATGATTAAACACCTATTTCAGCGATTTTAGAAATTCCCCCCAGAAGGGGGTTAAATGGGGGTGGTCGAATGTTTTAGGCCATTTCGCCATATCTCAGAAGCAGTTATAGGTAGGAGCTTGTAATTCCAGAAAACAAATCTACTAAAAAAGTGATTAAATACCTATTTCAGCGATTTTAGAAATTCCCCCCAGAAGGGGGTTAAATGGGGGTGGTCGAATGTTTTAGGTCATTTCGCCATATCTCAGCAGCAGTTATAGGTAGGAGCTTGAAATTCTAGAAAACAAATCTACTAAAAAAATGATTAAACACCTATTTCAGCGATTTTAGAAATTCCCCCCAGAAGGGGGTTAAATAGGGGTGGTCGAATGTTTTAGGTCATTTCGCCATATCTCAGCAGCAGTTATAGGTACGAGCTTGAAATTCCAGAAAACAAATCTACTAAAAAATGATTAAACACCTATTTCAGCGCTTTTAGTCATTCCCCCCAGAAGGGGGTTAAACGGGGGTGGTCGAATGTTTTAGGTCATTTCGCCATATCTCAGCAGCAGTTATAGGTAGGAGCTTGAAATTCCAGAAAACAAATCTACTAAAAAAATGATTAAACACCTATTTCAGCGATTTTAGAAATTCCTCCCAGAAGGGGGTTAAATGGGGGTGGTCGAATGTTTTAGGTCATTTCGCCATATCTCGGCAGCAGTTATAGGTAGGAGCTTGAAATTCCAGAAAACAAATCTACTAAAAAAATGATTAAACACCTATTTCAGCGATTTTAGAAATTCCCCCCAGAAGGGGGTTTTAAAGGGGGGTGGTCGAATGTTTTAGGTCATTTTCCCATATCTCATCACCAGTTATAGGTAGGAGCTTCAAATTCCAGAAAACAAATGTACTAAAAAATGATTAAACACCTATTTCAGCGCTTTTAGAAATTCCGCCCAGAAGGGGGTTAAACGGGGGTGGTCGAATGTTTTACGTCATTTCGCCATATCTCAGCAGCAGTTATAGGTAGGAGCTTGAAATTCTAGAAAACAAATCTACTAAAAAAATTATTAAACACCTATTTCAGCGATTTTAGAAATTCCCCCCAGAAGGGGATTAAATAGGGGTGGTCGAATGTTTTAGGTAATTTTGCCATATCCCAGCAGCAGTTATAGGTAGGAGCTTGAAATTCTAGAAAACAAATCTACTAAAAAATTTATTAAACACCTTTTTCAGTGATTTTAGAAATTCCCCCCCAGAAAGGGTGTTAAAGGGGGGGTGCTCGAATGTTTTAGGTAATTTTGCCATATCCCAGCAGCAGTTATAGGTAGGAGCTTGAAATTCTAGAAAACAAATCTACTAAAAAATTTATTAAACACCTATTTCAGCGATTTTAGAAATTCCCCTCAGAAGGGTGTTAAAGGGGGGGGGGGGTTGTCGAATGTTTTAGGTCATTTCGCCATATCTCAGGAGCAGTTATAGGTAGGAGCTTGAAATTCCAGAAAACAAATCTACTAAAAAATGATTAAACACCTATTTCAGCGATTTTAGAAATTTCCCCCAGAAGGGGGTTAAAGGGGGGGTGGTCGAATGTTTTAGGTCATTTCGTCATATCTCACCAGCAGTTATAGGTAGGAGCGCGAAAATCAGGAAAATAGATCTACTAAAAAATGATTAAACATGTATTTCAGCAATTGTAGAAATTCCCCTCCCGGAGGCGGTTAAAGGGAGGGTCGAATGTTTTAGGTCATTTTGCCGTATCTCAGCAGCAATTTTAGTTAAGAGCACAAAAATCAGGAAAACAAATCTACTAAAAACATGATTAAACAGTTATTTCGGGGATTTTAGAATTTTCCCTCCCGGAGGCGGGGTTAAAGGGGTGGCCGAATGTTTTAGGTCATTTCGCCATATCTCAGCAGCAGTTATAAGTAGGAGCACGAAAATCAGGAAATTAAATCTATTAAAAAAATGATTAAATACGTATTTCAACGATTTTAGAAATCCCCCCCCCCCTGAAGGTGGTTAAAGGGGGTAGTCAAAGGTTTTAGGTCATTTCGCCATATCTCAGCAGCAGTTTTATGTAGGAGCACGAAATTAAGGAAAACAAATCTACTAAAAAATTGGTTAAACACGTATTTCAGCGAATTTAGAAATTTCCTCCCAAAGTGGGTTAAAAGTTGGGTTGAATGTTTTAGATCATTTCGTCATATCTCTGCAGCAGTTTTAGATAGGAGCGCGAAAATCAGGAAAACAAATCTACTAAAAAATGAATAAAACACATATTTCAGCAATTTTGGAATTTCCCCCCAGAAGGTGGTTAAATGGGGGGGTGTCGAATTTTTTAGGTAATGACCTATATTATAGGTTACCTATATTTAGGTAATGACCTATATATAATGACCATATCTTAGCTTTTATGTAGGAGGGCGAAATTAAATAAAACAAATTTACTAAAAAATTGCTTAAACACGTATTTCGGCGATTTTGGAAACTCCCCCCAGAAGGTGGCTAAAGGGGTATTTAAAAGTTTCGGGTCATTTTGCCATATCTCAGCAGCGGATTTAGGTAGGAGCGTGAAATTCAGGAAAACACATCTACTAAAAAATGGATAAACACGCATTTCAGTGATTTTAGAAATTCCCCCCGAAGGGTTTTAAAGGGGGTGGTTTCGATAATTTTAGGACATTTCGCCATATCTCAGCAGCTGTTTTATGTAGGTGCGCGACATTCAGGAAAACAAATGATTAAACACATATTTCATTGAATTTAGAAATCCCCCCCCCCCCCCCCCCCTTGGAAGGTGGTTAAAGTGGGTTCGAAAGTTTTAGGTCATTTTGCCATATCTCAGCAACAGTTTTTGGTAGGAGCGCGAAATTCAGGAAAACAAATGTAATAAAAAAATTACATTATCTACCCGTGCAAAGCCGGGACGGGCCGCTAGTTTCCTTATAAAAACAAAGTACACGTGTAGAAATAAATACTTTTACCGAAATTTAATCTTGAAATTAAAAAATATATGTCCAAAAAATCCACGTGTCTGAATATGTTTCATTATTTCTGTTTTCTATGCAACAATGGAAAGTCATTCATTGTTTGGATGGGTTCGAACCGGAATCCTTATACTGGGTTTAATAAAATTTAGATTTGATACTAATGTGTTGATTTTAGGTTTATTAAATAGCTGATTTTAAATGTCTTTTTAATTTTAAACTTCTTCTTCGGACGTAATATGTTTAGTCATTTTAAATGTGCACACCCACCTGCTGATGGTCTGGAAAAAGAACCACTGGAGAACGGGTCCGGTGTTTCCGCAGGCCATGAGTCCGTCCAGCCCGAACACGTCGTACGCCCTCAGGAGGCAGAGGGCGATCCCCAGGCACGATGTGAACACCAGGTGGCGCAGATTCTTCTCGAATCGGCTGCGGCAGGGGTGTCGGGTTTCGTTCTTGATGTCCTCCGCCAAGATCGAAGGCATCAAGCTGAAATCACAACAAAACTCTAAACTTAATATATAGAACATAAAATTCTAAATCAAGCGTTTTCCTTAAAATGAGAATATTGGGCGATGGATGATGAAAAAAGGCCTTAAAATGACGTCATAAATTTAAAATGAAGGTCTAAGAACATGAAAATTTTGTACGCACCTACCTGTGAAGGTAATTTTTATAATTCTAGCATACAGGAAATTAGGTTAAAATTCGATTTCCAATCTTTACATACAAAAAATTGAAGAAAATTTGTTCGGAAATTTCCTTTCGTTTTGGAAAACCAATTCGTACCGCAAAATTCTGCCCGTCAGTTATTAGACATTAGATATCGGAATTAATGTCTAATCATTAAATGATAGAATTTTCCATTACGAACCAACTTTCCCAAACAACCCAATTCATTGTGAGCTCTAACCAATTAACTTTTCTTTCAAGTTCGTTCCGTTTTCTTTGATGTAGCCATAGAGAAAATCGCATAATTTTATAAATAATTATTTTTGCGTAGTTTTATTAACTTTATTGCAATTTCAGTTAAGCTTTTTCACTGTACAAAATTTCCGGTTTTGTTTTCACACTAAAGAAAATCAAGTCAAGTTATCAACCAACATGATAATAATAATTACCAACAGGAGGAAATAAATAAATCGATACACGATTTTCCGATCTTTTGAAGTGAAAGAAGCGACTAAATATATATTTCAGTCCAGTTTATTTAGAATATCGAAAATATATAATAAGTTTTGTGTCAAAAAATTTGTAAGACTGGGTATTTAAAAATAAAATAAAGATAATAAACTATTATTTGTTTTGGTTTCATATTCAAATAAGTTCTTCCAGCTTTAATACAGTTGTTGCGGCGATTTAATAATGATTCAAATGACTATTCTAGTTCACTTTGCCGAATTGTCTCCAAAGAACGCATCGAAGCAGTTTCTAGGGTTGAAATATCATCCAAATAACACCGTTTTAACTTCATTTTCAGTTTTAGAAATAAAGAGTAGTCTCATGGTGCTAAATCAGGCGAAAAAGGTGGATGATTCAATACACAGACATTTTTTACCAAAACTTAACGGCTGAAATATGCACTTCTCATTCATTTTGGTTCATTGGTTAAAGTGTTTGGAACAAATTTAGCACGGACTTGACGGTATGCATATCACCTTTTAGCGTTTGTGCCATACAGGAAAACATTTGATCTTAACGATATTATGATTTATTGATAATAACGATATAATAACGATAAATGATCTTAATCAAAACCTTACCGTAAACTTGATTCATCAGTTAGTGCCTTTCGGAGGCACTTTTACCAGATTTTGCGTTAAATTTAATAACAAATCTTTTTTCCATCTTAATTCAACATGGAAAAAATTTTACTTCTCTAATGAACGGTTGTATCGTTAACAAATGCGCAGACATTTTTTCAGTGCTCCAAGGTAACGCATGCGGGATTACATGAGACCTAGCGCCAGTCTTAAAAATTCTTTTGATTCACTATGTATGTTAAAGATATACATGAAAAAATTAAAAAATAATCCCTCAAAATCATTCATTCTCAGCTGGAGTCCATGAAAAAAAGGAGGAGAAAATTTATAATTTCGGCGTTACTCCTGGTCCCACAGGGAACAATGTTATTTCGGGTTTTGTGGACTACAGAATTTTCGCATTACTCCGGATTCTACAAACCTAAAAAAAAAAAATCCCTGACGGCTCGGCCTACAGGCACAGGTAGATTTCGAAGACGTAGACCGTGGGGCGTCTGTTTGTCGGGAATTGCGGAAGAAATGACCTTTTTGCGATGATGCGGCAGTTGGAACCGCCTACTTCGAAACCTAACTTGTTTGCAGGCGGAGCCAGCAGGATTTTTTTTTTTTTTTTTTTTTTTTGCTATAAGAGTTGGTCCTATAAAAAACTTGTCAGTATAAAAGTTTTAGATAATATTAAGAGGATTTATAATAAATTTAAGCGGATCTTAAGCGGATCCCCTCCCCCCACCCCTTAAGGCAATTTTTAATTATATCAAAAATCTGTCATACATAAATTTTCGGCCCTTCTCCTAGAAGTAATAATAACTTCAAACGGATTCGATACGTATCATAATTAAGAAGCTATGGTTTTTTCTGTTTTCACAAAAAGCGCCCCCCATCCCCCCTCCTTGGTCCGATTGTGCCCATTAACGAACTTGACCGAGATTTTATGCCTCTTGATTTCATGTATCAGTTTCGAAAAGATGCGGAAGTTGGAACCGCCTACTTCGAAAAATAACTTGTTTGCAGGCGGAGCCGGCAGGGATTTTTTTTTGTTTATAATTTTTTTTGCTATAACGGTTAGTCCTATAAAAAAATTGTCAATATAAAAGTTTTAGATAATATTAAGAGGATTAATAATAAATTTACGCGGATTTGATATCTAGTGAATTGACGAAGCTATGATTTTTTTCTTCTAAAACCCCCCTTAGGGCCATTTTTAATTATATCAAAAATCTGTCATACATAAATTTTCGGCCCTTTTCCTAGAAATAATAATAACTTTAAACGGATTCGATACGTATAATAATTAAGAAATTATGGGGGGTTTTCTGTTTTCACAAAAAGCCCCCCCCCCATTTCCCCCCCCCTTGGTTCGATTTTGCCCATTAACGAACTTGACCGAGATTTTATGTCCCTTGATTTTATGTATTAGTTTGGAAGGGATTTATGCAGAATTTTTCCAGTTATCGTGGTCAGAAAAAAGTGACATAGATAGATAGATAGATAGATAGATAGATAGATAGATAGATAGATATAAAGTTTTGAACTGGGGGTGGTTTTGGGTTCTGGGAGTCATGATCGGCGTAGATCTGCAAAAATTTTTCAAAATTTCCAACTTAGGGGAGAATGTAATAGGTAGTATTTCTTACGAAATCTACCTAAAACGAGAGAAAGGACTCTCAACGACTCCAAGACAAAATGTGTTAAAATAAAATCAGAAATGTTCGAGCAGACACAGAAATCATTTACCTTGGGGACAAGCTTTGCTTAGGCGAACGAGGCTCAAATCCGAAGATGGTGGCCGGTCCCCGTGCTTGATTCCTTCCCTTTTGATCAGCCAGAGTGTATCGGCGAGGTCTATCCTATTGGAAGAGAAAAGAGGGGAAAAAAAGAGTTATTGTGACTCTATTCACCTTTTTTTAGGCGCTGCCCACAGCAGGGCCCGATTAACGCACAGTCCTTATTGTATCCTTCCAAACTGCAGAGCACTAGCTATGATGCTGACTACAAAATGAAACAATATTCGCGAGCTCGAAATCAGTGCGATCTGGATGGGATGACCTTGTGCTAGATTTTCAGGGTACTTGTACGAGAAAGATGATTCGGAAACATTCCTTTGAAAATGTCTCCTTGAAGGTATTCTTACTATAGTTAATGCGCATGTTTGTTAACAAAATGGCTTGATGCTTGCCTACTGAACTCCACGTAGGCAAATCGTTGAGCTAAATTGCTCGTAGTTTTAGTTAAATTGCCCATAATTTTTGCATAATTGTAATACATCATATAATGAGTAGTAAATAATACAGTATTAACTCTTTATGAATTTTTACTTTCTGCCTACACCGAGTTGAAAAGTACTCCTTTACTCAGGTAAAGCTACTTCGTGACGTCACATGCACGTTATCTATAGCAATATGGCCAAATCTGGCCGATGCATAACAATGTCCCTCCGTACTCTATCTTCTTCCAAACTACAGTTCCTCCTGTAGCTGACGTTTGACGTTTATGAAGAATATATACTCATTGGCCTTTTCATCTCCAGACCGTTGTTCATATATATTTACAACGAGGAAAACGAAAAATACAGGATACCGCAATACGTTTCACGATCATGTTCGTCTCCTTTCGGACTACTAGAGTCACGTGATGCTCTTTTCGTGAACCTGCATTCGTGATTTTTCAGCACCCGCGTCACCAAAAGAGCATCACGTGACTCAAGCGGTCCACGTGTCTTTTTCACCAAGTTTACTAACCACTACCATAAAATCACTTCAGGCATGGGAGCGATTTGCCACTAAATAAATCAAGAGGCTTTCTGTTAGCAATAATAAATGACGTACGGATGGTACTTCTAAGGTGGAACTACAGGAGGGTGGCAATATATTGTGCTGCCCTCTAAAAAAAAACCCAGTGTGAAATGTTTCCTAAAAAAAAACCCACCCTAGTATTTTATCAAATATTTTCACTGAAGTCAATTTTTGGTTTCGCCCTGTTTCTATACACCATTTGCAACAATAAAAACATTTGATAATGCCTAAGGAGTGTTTATTTAGTTTTAAAAGAATTTATTCTAATAATGCAGAATTTTGGCAAAACATGAGCTTAATTTTCACATATTTGCTTGTTATAATACGTTATGTTAAAATGATGTACATCAATTTTGAAATGTTTTTATGTTAAACCATTAAAATGTGAATAAAATAGTACATTTTAAAGCTGATTATGTCAAGTAGGGCTCGGCTGACGACCTTTGAAAATGGAGCTAAAAAAAACCCATGGTGGAATTAAAAAAAACCCAAAAATTTTTTCAATAAATAAATGATAAAATATACAATTTTTTTAAAAAAAATACATTTATTTTTAAGGAACAAAATTAAATTATGCAAATTTAATGTATATGGAAAGCACTTCTAAGGATTTTTTTTTTTTTTATTATGTCATAAAAAAAAAAAAAAAAAAAAAAAAAAAAAAAAAAAAAAAATCCATGTTTGCAAAATTAAAACCCATCAATCTTTTTTACACACAGATACCCTTCACTTGTATTTTACACATTATTTTGATGTTTTCAAAGTTTTATTTATTTTATTTTATTCACTCTTTTAACTGTTTAATGCAAAATATTTTACTTAAGTTAGGAATAACTAATATTGATGCATAGCTTGTAATTTGTCCTATTTATCTTCTAAGCATACAGATGAACTGTAAGTTTGTGCAGTTTTGTGCAAAACACAGTAAGTGAATTGCAAAATATCATTTTGTCTTTTGCATAAAAGGTAAAACTTGAAATCTGATGCATTCCTCCTTATGTAATTTAAAATATACCACAGAAGAAAATCGTAATACAATTCAGGAAGGGAGTGGCAGCAATTTGATCAGCAAATTTTCTTTCAAGAACACCCTTTCTGTGTCATCGATGAACTTCATTATCTTTGCTTTATCATCTGAGAAGGTAAAGCCAGGGTTGTAATTTTGATCAGTCAAAACTCATTTTAACCAGGATTGTGGTCAAAACTGGTTTTAACCATTTAAAAGTGGTCGAATTTGCTTCAACCACTCAAAAGTAATTGAAACTCTATTAAAAAGACATTTGACATTTTTGGATTTCACAATGCACCTGGTGAATTGTTATGCAAACTCTTCAGCAATAAAGATAATTTTCAAAGTTTGATCTGAGTTAGCCTTAATACAGAAAAAGTCATTACTTGATAATGTTGTATTAAATTTATTTTAATAAAATAAATTTTAATCTCTTTTTCCAAATCAAAATGAGTCTTAATTACTGATGATCAAAACATATTTTGACCAGGCAAGTTAAAACTGTTATTTTCCATGTTTAAACCAATACAACCCTGAGTCTCATAATATTAGGTAGACCAACAAGGACTAATAATATTAGGTAAAAGGCAAAATTGGGAAATTTCATTAGTGGCCAGTGGTAGTAGTTTTATAAGTGGCCACTAGCTTTAAACTAGTAGCCACTTTTTTATTTAAAAATGTTAAACAGTAAACTTTTGTTAAAATTTTTATTAGTATTAATCTAAAATTAAATAGCCCAAATAAATATGTTAATATAAACATATTGCAACCAGCAAAAGTAGAATCCTTGATAAAATGCAAGAAAATTTTACTCTCTCCTTGTGGGAAAAGTGCCATAAGGTGGCCGCTGGCAGACGTATTTAGTAAAGGCAATGGAAATTTATTTGGTGCCAAATCTGGGCTAAAGGTTCAGGTATGATAGTATGACTTGATACTTGCTGCCATTAAGGTTACTGCATCAATGGTAGGAAAAATTAAAAGCATTAAAAATCTGCACATGTAAAAATGTTGAAGAAATGTAATTAGTAAAATAAGATTTTGTGTGGCAATGTCGGCAGATGTTCTGGTAACAGCACCAGCATTCCTTGTATTACCTAAGTACTCAATATTTTTTAATATCAATTAGATACATTTTTTTCTAGATTGACACTGATCAATTTAATAAACACAAACTACAAGATGTAAGGAAAGAATAAAGATGAGTGTTTCAGTTATGACACAAAAGAAATAGATGAAGTGTTAAAATCACATTAATTTCCAAGCACTTAAAAGCATTGTAATCACTCTTTGCTGCATTCAAAAACAAGCATTGAGAATGAAAGTACTACTACTAGTGAAAATGGCAGTCAGGAAAGTAATAAATCTTTATGGAGCTCAGATTTATCAGATATAGATATGCATAATACAGAAGAAGCTGCAATTTTGAACACCGCAAGTGATATTACTGATAATGAAGACAATGATTTATTCTGTTCTGTACAAGAAGCTGAGAAGTTACAATGTGGCCAGTAAGTGATTATTAAATAAGATGATATAAAGTTTCGTGTTATTATTACTGAAGAAGTAAATGATGATCGTCAAATAAATTGCTTAATGCCGACAAAAATTAAGAATACTGAAGTTTGAATCTAATCACTATATTATTCAGAACAAAAGAAATCAAAATGTGGCTATTACTAATGCTTCTGCATTAATAAACTCTCGGAGATTTTACAAATGCTATTTAATAATTTTCTTCTTAAATTTACTGAAGATGTATGCAAAGAAATGTGAAAAGTCTGGAGCGAATTTACAAATAATTATATTTTGCATTTGAAATTCCTTCAATTTACAAAATAATGAAATATTTAATATTTTTTTTTGCAGAATTGTGGTTTAAAAATAAATAATAATGAAAAAAAATATATTTTACTGTCAAATAATTTTATTTCCAAGTATTTTTACATGTGGTTTTTTTTTAGGTAACATGGGTTTTTTTTGGGAAAAAGTGGGTTTTTTTCAATTTCTTGCTTAATTGGCTGTCATTTTGTAACATATTGATAGAATGAAAAATGCTCAAAATTAAAATCTTAGTCAGATCAAGCCGTGAAAATATAGCTATGTTGAATTTTTTTGTATTCCTTACTAGACTTTATATAAAGATAAATTCAAAAAATGGGTTTTTTTTTAGAGGACAGCACAATACGGGAAATAAAATTTGATTGGTGGAGACGATTTTGGACAAAAATAAATCACCAAGCATCTTAACAACCTTCCATTATCGCCTGTTTGTTGGCTCGTTTAATCGAATTATTTCAGGCAAGCATTGCCAAATTCTGGAATTTTGGATGTCATATTTTGGATAAAACTTCAATCTGAGCTTGTGCATACGTCGTAACTCTTTTACAGAGCAACTGTAGTGATTCAGGTAGATAAAATCATGACGTATACAGCGTACTTCATGCAGTAAAGGTTTCCTTTCTACGTAAGGTGCCTTCCAGGATATATCATTCCCTAGGCCAGTTTGTTTCGTACTAGAGGCCCTATGACTATTAAATCTTAGAGAAAAAATAAATATTTTTTTTGGAAAAAAAGAAATGAAATAATAATATTTTCTGAGGATTAATAGATAGTATAAAAAAGTTATGATGAAAAATGTTTCAAGCATTCTTTGTAAACATTGAGTAAAAAATACTTTGAAGTATAATTGCAAAAAAAAAACTCGCAGATATTTAGGAGCTGAAATTAACCCGGGAAGTTTGAGAAATAAACCTGAAACTTTGAAAACATTGGATATTAAAAAAATAAACAAAACCAGTCAAATTTTAAATTTGAAGTTAGAGCTAATACATAGAATATAACAAATATAGTAGCGCTTAAAGCAGTTTTAACCCTTTCGCTACTAAACTACCCAAGACGCCCGGCCGAGTAAACTACTGCCAAACCGTCCGAGCGCGTGAGAAACAGGTGTTCCATTTTCTCTCTCCCTGCAATGAATCCAACTATTGTCGCAGAGTAGTCAACGAGTGCGAAGCCTTTTGTACTAGTGATCTTAGAAAGGTTAAACTTTCGAAGACAGCTGCTTTCTTCTGCAGGCAAGTGGGCAGGCAGAAGAAAGGAGGAGAAAAAAATCTCGCAGCATATTTCAGGTTAATGCAGTCTAACAAATTCCCGTTTGTTATCATTATTCATACTCCAATATATTTTTAGAAAGGGGATAGATTGGCGCAGTTGAATAACTCTTAAAAAAATGACTTAGAAAGTAATAATAATATAAAAATAATAGCAAGACGTAACATTTAAAAACAGCAAAAGAAAAAAATTGTTAAACGTTTACTAAAAAACTAAAATAAGCATTAAAAAAAATCTTACTCTAATGCTTTGATCATTTTCATTGCCATACACAAAAAATAAAAAATAGAAATAAAAATAGAATAAAACGCACCGCCCCATGCTATCTATTTTCGTTTTGTCTAATTTTTAAAATAGAGGTCGTCTACATATTTAAAATTCGACCGACTTTCATTTTTGAAATGGTAACACCCACGTTTGACACTCTATTTGATTTCCTTGAATCAAAGAAGTCCGGAAAAAAGATAGAGTTTTTATATATATTTTTAAATCTTCATAGCGTTAGAGGAGGACAAAATTTGAGGATGCTAATGTTAAATGTGCGTGACAATTTTAAATTTCTAAACTCCCCCCCCCCCCCAAAAAAAAAAAAAAAATAAATCATCCAGTTGAAATATTTATTTTTAATGCGATACAAACATATTCCAGGAATTTTGTCGATTCCAAAACGTATTTTTAATTATGAAAATTATGAATCAATTCAAAAATTCATATTCAAAATATTTATGAATTTTGATCTACATTGATTTTTACATAGCAAGTAGGAAAGTAAAAAATAGTTTAAAATAAGAACAATTCTTTTATAAGAATTCAATGATTATCTTAAAAATGACGCCTTACGGATATCTGCAATCAATTTGTTTGAAAAGATTTCCGTTACATTTGGTGTGGGCCCCGATTATGGAACATTCTCCGCTTTGTGTAACACTTGGTAGAAAGCGCGGTCTAGTGGATTTATAAAGAAAATATATAATTTTTGCTGTGTTCTTTTTTAACGGGAAAGAGAGAAAAAAAGCATTTTTTAAACTATCTATTCAGTCATTTCTAAATTGCTTACTTAACACATAATTAGAATTTAATTAATATTAAATTATTAATTGATACAAAGTATTTAAAAAATGTTATGTTTTATTTCTATTTTTTTTCTGATTTTCAATCTTTGAAATATTTTATTTTTGCAATTCCAGAGCCAGTTGTCCTATTTTGGTGAGCGTGGCTTAGACACATTATTCAATCCGTGGTTGTCTTAAGTCGTATACAGTTGCAATAACTAACGAAAAATGCCTTATCCCTTAAATGACTAGCGTATCAAATTTGCAACACTTTTTTATTTAACTTTTAATAAATAAATCAAGTTCTTCGCAACCACTCTATTTATATCGAATTATTAATCCTCTAAAAATCACAGAAATAGGCTACTAAATAAACTTAAAAATCTATCTTAAAATTTCTGGTGTCTAATCCTTAACCCTTCAATAAATGAATTTTTCTTTTAGAATTGTTTTTTTTTAACCTTATATTAAGGACTAGCAAGCTACGCCCGCTACGCTGGTCAATTTCTCTTAACGAACCTTTACTCAAACAAAATATTGACATTTCATAATTCACTTTTATATTTTAACAGAATAATTAGGCTACTATAATGTGTGACTCGTGCTATAGCCAATATACAGGTCAGGACACGTCGCCCTTAACATTATCTTTTTACGCGTGAAGGTCTCGCTATGGTACACCATTGCGAAATTGAGTAATATTTTAAATTCAATATTTGAAAAATGGCATAATCATTAGATTTGAAATTTATATCAGGAAATATACATTTTTTTACCTTTCAAACACAGTTTGTCTAACAATTTTTTAACAAATATTTTTCGCGCTTTTTTCTGTAACTTCAAATGTTTTATTTTCCGAGATTAATTTGTGGCAAAGATTAGCAAAAAACCCAGTCGTCAGCAACGCATAGCTTTATATTAAAGAGAATGTTGGAGCAGGGATTCTCACCATCACTTTTGAAATCGGTTCTGTAGTTCCAGAGATTCCATAGAAATTGTAATTTAGAATGATTTTAAAACGTTTTTCGCTCATTTCACCCTTTCAAATTTCGAATTTTTTTAAAATTTATTCTTAGAGAGTATTTACATCTTATAAGTAACTACAATGCCAAATTTCTAGCTCCTTCAGTATAAAAAAAATTGCAATTTTAGAACGTTTTTCGCTCCTGCACCCCAGTGGGATTAGTGGCACCGACATAAAATATAGCCTATGTTGGAGCAGGGAGTGCACCATCAATTTGCCCCATCACTTTTGAAATCGGTTCTGTAGTTCCTGAGATTCCATAGAAATTGTAACTTAGAATGTTTTTAGAACGCGTTTCGCTCATCTCACCAATTTAAATTTCGAATTTGTTTAGAATTTGTTCTTAGAGAGTATTTACATCTTATAAGTAACTACTATGCCAAATTTCATGTTTCTAGCTCCTTCAGTATAAAAAAAAATTGCAATTTTAGAACGTTATTCGCTCCTGCACCCCTCTGAGATTAGTGGCCCCGACGTAAAATATAGCCTATGTTGGACCAGGGATTGTCATCCAAACTTTGCCACCATCACTTTTGAAAAGGGTTCGGTAGTTCCACAGATCCCATAGAAATTGTAATTTAGAATGTTTTTAGAACGCGTTTCGCTCATCTCACCAATTTAAATTTCGAATTTGTTTAGAATTTGTTCTTAGAGAGCATTTACATCTTATAAGTAACTACTATGCCAAATTTCATGTTTCTAGCTCCTTCAGTATAAAAAAAAATCAAAATTTTAGAACGTTTTTCGCTCCTGCACCCCCCCCCCCTCCCTGTGGTAGTGGCACCGACATGAGATATAGCCTATGGTACAGCAGAGACTGTTACCATCAAATTGCCACCATTACTTTTGAAAATGGTTCTGTAGTTCCAGAGATTCCATAGAAATTGTAATTTAGAATGTTTTTAGAACGCTTTTCGCTCATCTCACACCTTTTAAATTTCGATTTTTTTTAGAATTTGTTCTTAGAGAGCATTTACATCTTATAAGTAACTACCATGCCAAATTCCATGTTCCTAGCTCCTTCAGTATAAAAAAAATCGAAATTTTAGAACGTTTTTCGCTCCTGAACCCCCTGGGGGTAGTGGCACCGACATAAAATATAGCTTATGTTGGAGAAGGGATTGTCACCATCCATTTGCCACCATCACTTTTGAAATCGCTTCAGTAGTTCCATAGATTACCCCCTACAAACAAACAAACAAACAAACGAACGAACAATCTTCACTACCTTATAATATTAAGTATAGATTAGACGCCAGAAATTTTAAGATAGATTTTTAACTTTATTGAGTAGCCTATTGATGTGATTTTTAGAGGATTATTAATTCGATATAAATAGAGTGGTTGCCAAGAACTTGATTCATGTATTAAAGGTTAAATAAACAATGTTGCAAATTTGATACTCTTGGCATTTAAGTGTTAAAAATAATTTATTAATTTATAATTAAGTCCTAAAAGTATTAAAATTGTCTATTGTGTCGGAAACACACCTGACTAGATTTTATATATATATATATAATTATAGCCCATCCGGAAAAGAGTTAAAATTCGATTGCAAAATTCCATGTTTACACACAAAAAACCAAGTTGAGTTAAAAAGAAAATGAGTGTAAAACGATTCATGTCGTTCTAAATATGGCTATGTGCACTCAGAAAAATGGTACTTTCAAATCTGAGTCAATCCATGTTTTCATTTTGTTATGAAACTTTTTGTTTCAAATTGGACGACCCAATATGCTTCCATTCTGAAATACCAGAAATACTCAGACTATTGAAACATGGACATACTCTAAACGGAATACATAGAAGTCAGTTCATACTAAATTTTTGAAACATGCACCTACTCAAAAATGGTTCGAATCAATTCAAACTCATTTGTGAAACATGGACATACTCAAATATTAACAACCATCTCAAATGGACCAAATCTATCCGAAATCCCGTTTCCTCAGCAACAAATGAATGAATCCTATAAAAATATCAACATGCGTCCGAATCATTCGATGACTTGCACTTAAAATAACCCACTCATGTGATCTGGATGGCGAAGTGGATAAGGCAGGACTTGTAACTAGTAGGACTCGGGTTCGATGCTGGCTCTGGATTAAAGCGTAAATTTAGTCTATCCTCCCATAATCTTAAATAGAACCAGAGATGGCAGCACTAGCGCTTTTTTTCTTACTGTTGTTTGAAGCATGGACCTACTCAAATAGGATGTGTGTATTCTTGAGTGTGTGCATGTTTTCTGAAATCAGTCTATACATGTTTCAAACCTGAGTCATATTTGGATTCGGAGCCATTTTGAGTATGCGACCTACTCAGATTGAAGTATTTTTTGCTCAGTTTTGAAAATGTCGTTTTTAGAGTGTGCTTGTACAATTCATTCCTATCGTTATTTTTAGCGATACAGAGAAAATTTGCTTTTCGACTGTCTAAGGTGACGTGTTATTGTTGGCATCCACAGAACAGGAAATTTTAGATAGTAACTTGAAAAAAATATCTCCATTATTCCGTCGACCTCTTTCCATAAGAAAAAAAAAATATTGTCTAACTGTTTGCCAAACTGTAACGTTCAAATAAACAAATGGAAGAATTGAAGTAAACAAAAATATTACGTCTGAACATATTTATATTTATATTAAAATCCTTAAAATTACAGACATAGAACATTAAAAACATATTAAAATTGGACGTTTCGGATTTACATGAAAATCCCTCATCAGCAAAAATTTTTCTTAACGTAAGTCACAATAAGTTCTAAAATATCAACAGATAGAAAATACAACGCATCAAAATGTCGAGGCCAAAGTTACAGTTATATTAACACTTTGGCTTCGACATTTTGATGCGTTGTATTTTCTATGTGTTGATATTTTAGAACTTATTGTGACTTACGTTAAGAAAAATTTTTGCTGATGAGGGATTTTCATGTAAATCCAATTTTAACATGTTTTTAATGTTTTATGTAATTGCAATGTAATATCTGTAATTTTAATGATTTTAATATAAATGGAAGAATGGTGTCAACTTTCAGAAATTTAAGCAATAAAATTTACAATACATTAATGAAAAACAGAAAAAAAATCCTAATCTTGAATATTCTTTTATTTACAGTATTTTACTTAATTATCCCTCTGGGTTGGTGGATAAATATTTGTGAGATCAGTTGATACTGATTTATTGTACGTAACAATGCATGGCAACGTTTTTTCAATGATTTTTTTCTCTTTTAATATCATGACGTAGGCGTTTAATGACGTAATTGTTATTTTAATTAACAAAATAGCTGATAAATCAGTTAAATATCATTAAAAATACAAATAAACAGATAACCAACGAATTAAAAATCGTTTGATGACGCAACAAACATGAGTAATGCATAAGACGTCAAGTAAATGTGGCGTCACGATTATGCATTTTTGGGGTTAAATCGTGACCTATGTTATACACGGCCGGTGCATGACGTTTTAAACGTCACACGAAGTGGATCATTTTTATACGGCGATTGGTGCAAAGCGACGCGCCCCCCGTTTTGCACCAATCGCCATGAAAAAATGATCCAATACATGTGACGTTTTAAACGTCATGCACCGGCCGTGTATAACGCAGGTCGCGGTTAAATCCTTTAGTTTTGAGATAGTTTTTGTTATGGAAAGTGGTCGACAGGATAATGGAGAAGTACCAATATTATATAATTTTCTTTGATATAGAATTAGTTTATTTTGGTGGAAGAGACGTTTGATCGCACTTTTGATGGGTGGGATTCACACTGATGTGTAGCGTAGGAAATAGAAAAACCATGATACCATGACGTCATTGACGAAGTTTTGAGAGATAAATTATTACACGGTGTGTTTTCGACTGTCTCCCTCTTGATAAACCTGTTTATGAGGAAGTATCTGATATGATTGTATGTGTGATAGCAACTTAAGTACTACTCTAGTTATCTATCGTCATTAAATAAGTCGTTTCCCCGTTTGTATGAAAAAATGTTAGTATTATAAAATATATTTTGAATTTATAAATCCATCGTAAAAAGTTATCATCGAAACATGCACATTAAAAAGTAATAACAGAACATGCAACAGAAAACATTTATCTTTGATAGAACAGGGAGACCTCATGCAACAAATTTATAGAAGATCATGCATGGAACACAAATTATATAAACTTACACACGCAAATTAAAAAAAATCACTTCGGATTATTTAACAAAATATAATTTAAATGGAAAAAGCCCTAAAAGTCCACAAAAATATTTTGGATTTTTGGGGGTTATTGTTTCTGTAATAGTTTGTGCTTATGATATCAATGTAGTTGACTGCGTTAGTCTTTAATGTTAGTATGTGATATCAAAATGATATAACACTGGAAAAATTGATTCTAATTTATTTACTGATACAGTACCTTTATATATCAGAGTAATGCCATACAACCAAAAAAATTCAGTTGTTCAGATTTAATAGGAAAAAATTGTTAGACAGTGCGAGCCTACCATTATCATCAAGCAAGTATTTTTTAAATTTTATTTATCAAACTCGTTTCAGCCAACAGTATCCAATCATAATGTCTAACAGCTGAGTGTTGACATCACGGCGGATCGGCTGATCAACACCAGTGTCGAGCCGATTACGATCCATAGATTAACATACAAGATAGGACAGTTACAGCAAAATCTGCAATGTCAGCGATACTAGCGTCACTTAGCGACAAGGGGGAAAACTAGCAAGCTTCCGAAATGTACTTATGCATATAAAATCTGTCTATGTTCTATGTTTTTAACATCTATTCTGTTCTCTTCGAGGCAGACGATTCTCTTCAAAGCCGTGCGTTGTTTATAGACCGGGAGGCGGCAGCACAGTCAACCATTTCTTCGAGTTCACGGCTGAAATTCCAGAATTAGTTAAAACTCGATTCGCATATTAAAACGCAATCGGTCTGCCAAATCATATCTTGGTGGAAAACACGTGAAAACCCGATTTTAGCGGTTGACTCGTAGGTTTACCATTGTGTTTTCCTGTACCCAAAAGTATGAAAACATGGAGAGCTGGGTGCAGGAAAATACAATGGTAAACCTATGAGTCAACCGCTACAATCGGGTTTTTACGTGTTTACCACCAAGATATGACTTGGCAGACCGATTGCGTTTTAATATGCGAATCGAGTTTTAACTAATTCTGGAATTTCAGCCGTGAACTCGATGAGGTGGTTGTCTGTGCTGCAGCCTATTAGGTCTCTTTTTAAACGAATTCTTATTCTTTCTTTTATTGTTTTCGAAACAATAGTTCTTTTCAGAACTTCTTTAGTATGCTTAAACATGTTAAAATATGTCAAGCATAATCTTGTCTGCATACAAATCGGAATTAAAAACATTTTAAACGGAATTAAAACGTTTTCCGTTTCTCCTACATAGTTGAAAACGCGAACCTATAACATTTCAAAAAAGAAAGACCATAGCAAGATAGACGTTCAAAAGCAGAAATATTTCGTGTAAGAGAAGTTTCTTCCACTACAGACGCTGCGATCGTTATCGTGTTACTTAAGGCTCCTATAATCCGGGCTGACCATGGAGCTATGAAGATTAAAAGGAGTCGACACGAGGCTAACGAAAAAGAAAGGCTACCGCGGTGCTTTACGCAAATCTTTTTTTACAGACCGCGGGAGTCACGTGATGCTAGAACGCACCAATGCAGGTGTACAAAAAGAGCATCACGTCACTCTAGCGGTCTGTAAAAAAGATAAGTGGAATGCACCGCGGTAGCCTGTCTTTTTCGTTAGCCTCGAGTCGACATAAATGACGTTACCTGAAGCCGTTCACTCTAGCCACTCACTCAGATTGGCTCTGGAGGCCGATTGGCTGTTGAGGTTGCCTTTAACTTATGCGCATGCACACATTCTATATTTGTTCGGATCTCGGACGCGGTGATGTTCAGTGAGTTATCTCAGATGAGTATTGCGGTGTGGACAGATATTCAATTCCGGGAGGGTACCACATCAAAAATGGCGGTCTAAGACATCTTAAATGTCCGATGTAAACATGGTATTACGCTCTATGATGGTGTCCTATCTTGTATCTTAATCTATGATTACATCGAACCACCTCTTCAACTTTCGCAGCTGTTTACTTTGGATGTGACATTTTAAGAAGTAAGTTGTTTGCTATTTCAAAGTAAAAAAGTCCTTCCGGCCTGTACCGGGAGGAAAAGGTAGCTTTCCTATATCTTAGTTTTATAATTTTAGCTAATGTTACACGGAAACAGCAAGTTAAAATGCAAAGAAAACGTTTACAAAGGATTCGTTAATACTGAATCTGAATAAGAAATTCGCCAAATTATTGAGCAATAGCCAAATTGGCTTCATTTATGAAGACTTATTTTGGTCGCCAAATTTGGCGATATTTTGCCAAATGTCGCCAAGTTTGGCGAGAATTTGGCGCTAACGGATATGAATATATAGTTTTATGCGTATGTTTGGGAAATGATTACAACAACGAAAATTTTTGTAATGTGCTGTGTTGTTTCAAAATGTCAGCCACCCTAGAATTTCAAACTGCTCCATCTCAGCCATTTTTTAAGATAGAGGTAAACCAAAAAATGCTCTAGAATCCTCGTATCAAGGCCTAACACTTAATTAAAAAATAAATTTAAATTTTTAACTTTTTTGTATATTTATTTTAGTTTTAAATTTTTAAATGGCCGCCATCTTGAAACAAAATGGCGGACCAAGCTGACCAACGAACTCGGTCGAGACATTGGTGAGCTTAATACACACAATTAGTTTAATCAAAATTGATTCATAAATACGAGCGTTATCGTATGACATAGGTCAGATATATATATATATATATATATATATATATATATATATATATATATATATATATATATATATATATATATATATGGATATATATATATATAAATCAACATTTGAACGGAGGGTGGTTTTGGGGTCTGGGGGTCATGATCGGTGAAAATATATCGAAATTTTCCGGAACTGCTTTCCTCCGAACGGCTGCAATAGGTAGCTTTATACTTTTTTGTATTGAAAGCTACCTAATATGAACTGATTAAAAATATGCCAAACTCTGAAACATAATCCGAGCAATTCAGGATTAATATTAGATTGCTATATATTACGTAAATAATAAGCATTTTTTGAAAAAAAAAATGCAACTTTATGTATTTGAAGCATACAAACTGAAATTTTCTAACAAAATTGGTTATTTATCTTACAAAAAACATAAGAAAATGTAAATTTAACTGTCATTTAAAAATTCATGTTTAATAGTTAGATTTTAATCGCTGCATCTGAAATTCACGAAGAAATGTTACAAGATAAGAAATGTTACAAGAAGAAATGTTACAAATAGTTTAAAACTTTCAAAGTATTCTCCCCCCTCCCCATATACACACATACAGTTTTTAAAAAAATTACCATTAATCATACACCATCAATATTTTTCAGTTATTGTCATTATTTCACTTTCGCTTTTTGTAACAAAAAGAATTAAATTAAAGACTCGTCAATCAGCAATAAAAATAAAATCAGGAATGTTCCAAGGAATTGCAGCAATCCATTTCTAATTCAATTCTTTATCTTTTGGAAAACCTACAGTGGCTAACTATATGTTTTTGTTTCATAATCGTAGTACATCGAAGAAGTCGCTGTTTCCAGTTTTTATTTAATTTAATTGAGAACATACATCATACTAGCAGGGTTCAAACAAACTTGAGAAAAAAAATCCAAGGAGTACAGAAACATTATAAAGAGTACAAGAATTTTAAGTGACTTGCCGCATTTTTCCATGTATTCCGTGCCCTCTTGTAATACGCACACTCATCCTAATTTTTAATATCCCATTTAGAGAGAAAATAGATTTTATTGTATTAAAATGTAATAGCTAATGCTGAAATTGCAAAGTATTTACGATGTATTGCTAACTGTTTTAGTAAATTTGAATAAAATATTGCCAGCCAACTATTTTATGCAGTGACCCATGGTCATTTATACAGAGGCCAGTCAAATCCCAAATATTCATCATGTATGTCCTGCACCTAGATTTTAAAAATAAATTTTCATTGGAAAAACCTCGCAATATGTACAAAAGAAAATACTTTGTTTTTCTTAGGGTTTCGTTCATCTCACGAAACCCTATTCGTCCCGCTTATCAGTCTGTCCTTCACAGAGCCGGTACTCAGAAACTGTATGACTTACAGACTTAAAATTTTGTTTACTTACAGCTTAATACCTACTGTCACGCTGAAAATCATAAATTTTTGAAAAAAGTCATATTATTTTAATAGAGGGAGATAAAAACCAAAAATCTAACAGCCTTTTCCTATTAACAAATTGAAACATTTTTCGTTATAGCAGTTGCCAACCCTTAAGAATCCACAATAAAATTCTTTCTACAATAATTCATTTTCTTTCGCAAGATTTCTACGTGAAAAATGAAATAAAAAGTTTCACCCATTGAAAAAAAAAAAAAAGATTAATAGGACGTCCTATTGGTAATAAAACGGAAATTTTCAAACATTTCTCAATAATACAAGGAGTAGGAGTATGTGTAAGTACAGAAAGCAGCTTAATAGGATGTCACTAGAGAATTAAAATGAAAATGAATCTGACGTCCTATTGGAAGTTGAACGGACTTTTTCAAATGTTTGAGAATCCTACAAAGAGAGTATCAATATACGTAATAGAGAAAGCAAGTGGATAGGACGTCAGCAAGTGATTATAACTTCCTATGAGTTTGAGGAACGTATTGAATCATGATAAAACCCGATTATGGAAATATTGACATATTTTAACGTTTTGAAGGTCTTAATTTTGAAATTGATTTTTTTTTAAATATCGCATATAGTGCACATGACAGATATTATTATGACATAGTATAATAGCGGGCCGGTTCGGATATTTGAAAAACGAGAAAAATAGACCGGTAAATTTTACCTTTATAAAAAACATGACTTTTTTTTTTGGAAAAGGAAATTTATTTGGATTTATTAGAGAAAGGATAAAGGGTTTTGAAAGGAATATTAAACAAAACCTTTTGTGCGGTCTTCGATCACACTTACCCACTTGTTTCTTTTTTCGTTTTTAGAAGGCAGTAATCCCTTGAACTTTACCTGTGTAAACATGAGAAGATTTTTATTTTTTTCCTTAAAAGGTTATCAAAGGTTAATCAAAGCTCAAGTATTTACTGCCATTCTAAAAAAGAAAAAAAAAGTATTTTTTTGTACATGTTCCGAGGTTTTTTTCATGAAAATTTACTTTTAAAATTTAGGTGCAGGACATACATGATGAATATTTGGGATTTGACTGGCCTCTGTGTATACCATGTGCATACCTCTGTGTGACCATTTTTCACTGCATAAAATAGTTTGCTGACAATTTTTTATTCAAATTTACGAAACCAGTTGGCAGTGCATTGTAATTACTTTGTAATTTTAGCACTGATTAAGCAGTATTATTCACAGTGTAATATATATGTTTCCATTTCTACTCTTGTCTACTTCAATTAAATCATTGTTCAGCACTAAATTGCATTTCGCGATAATTTAACGAATTTTTAAAGAGTATTTTGTTTATTTAAGGAAGTTTCTAAGTACTCCTTGGAAACTCTTTCCTTTCTAAGGCGTTTCTTAGGCGTCTGTATGATTCCTGGGCTTGTTTGCTTGACACCTATGTCCGCCTATGCCGCTTGTCCGGGATTCGTCAAAAACTATTTCATTGTCAGAATACCGTTTTGAAGTGAAAATATGTTGTTCTGTATTCTCATTATTCTCTGAGAGAAAAGTGGGTATTTAATCGTAGGCTTGTAGGGTTTAAAACATGTATGTAAGTACCACGATTTAAAGTTCTGTGTCATTCTCTTTCAACAATTTAACGTCAAATGGTATTTAATTAAAATGTCTTTTCAGTAACATATTACTGCGGTAATAAGTTCCAGTGCAGTAATAGTATTATTTATCTTATTATATTAAATAACGCCCATCCGTAGGGATTACTAATAAAGATGTTAATAACTGTAAGAATAAAATGAGATTTATCTATTACAATTCTTTTGAATAGAAGTTGCCATTCTATTCATTCTAATTATTCGTATTCTACCCTTTAAAATTAGACTGCGTATGTGGGCTTAGTTTTGGGAGATAACATCAGCTAACAGCTGTAATGGATTGAACCCATTGTCACCATCTGGAAGCATATAGAAATAAACATCAATAGGCGTGAACAATATTGCAACCCTGCTTCCCCGGCGTCTATCTATCCGCGACCTACGTTATACACGGCCGGTGCATGACGTTTAAAACGTCACATGGAGTGTATCATTTTTACACGGTCATTGGTGCAAAGCGACGCGCCCACTCTTTTGCCCCAATCGCTGCGTAAAAATGATCCACTCCATGTGACGTTTTAAACGTCATGCACCGGCCGTGTATAACGTAGGTCGCGATCTATCAGGCTTCTTTGGAGGATGTATACCCACAGAGACGTGACTATTGTGCATAGATGAGTAATGTCTTTTCTGAGACCACACAATACATAAATTTGAATGGTCGAAACAACTTTGGACAAACCAGTTTTGACAATAGTGGTTAAACAACGAGTGTTTCCTTCCATACGTGGCTTGATGTTTCATTACTGTTCAAGGCTAACGTAAAAGACAGTCTCTTTTCTTCAAACCACTTCAGTCACGTGATGCATCACGTGGCTCTAGCGCGACCTATGTTTTACACGGCCGGTGCTTGACGTTTAAAACGTCACATGGAGTGGATCACTTTTACACGGCGAATGGTGCAAAGCGTTTTGCCTACCGTTTTGCCAGGGCTACACTAGATACCGGGCTTGCTCATTCATTCTCATGACGTCACAAAAGGTGGCTGGCCGCGACGAAAGACATACAGCGATTGGCACAAAATGATGGGCGCGTCGCTTTGTACCAATCGCTGGTCGCGGTCAGCCACTGTTTGTGACGTTATGAGAATTAATGAGCAAGCCCGGTATCTAGTGTAGCCTTGGTTTTGCACCAATCGCCGTGTAAAAATGATCCACTCCATGTAACGTTTTAAACGTCATGCACCGGCTGTGTGTAGGTCGCGGATCTAGCGGTCTAACGCTAAAAATAGTGCGGCTGCCTTCCTTTTTCGCTAATTCGTTACTGCTCATGTAAGCTAAAATGGTTTATACATAAGAGAGCGGCGATATACGGACAATAAAATTCCATGGATCAACACGATTTCGGACAAAAAATTAGTTAGCCTGCAACTATCGGCAAGCTAATGTTTGTTATCTCCTCTCATCGAACAAACTCCATTGTCCAGACGAGTATCGTCAATGTCTAGAACGTGTGTTGCTATAGTTTGGACCTGAACATGCGTCGTGTTCGTATATCTCCAACAGGGCTACACTTGATACCGGGCTTGCTCATTCATTATCATGACGTCAGAAAAGGTGGCTACCCGCAACGAAAGACATACAGCGATTGGCACAAAGCGATAGGCGCGCCTCATTGTACCACTCGCTGGTCGCGGCCAGACACTACGAGGCTAACGAAAAAGACAGGCTACCGCGGTGCATTCCACTTACCTTTTTTTACAGACCGCCAGAGTGACGTGATGCTCTTTTCGTACACCTGCATTGGTGGATTCGAGCATCACGTGACTGCCGCGGTCTGTAAAAAAAGATATGCGTAAAGCACCGCGGTAGCCTTTCTTTTTCGTTAGCCTCGCAGGGCTAACTCAAGGGCTAACTACCGGGCTTGCTCATTAATTCTCATAACGTCACAAACAGTGGCTGACCGCGACCAGCGATTGGTACAAAGCGACGTGCCCATCATTTTGTGCCAATCGCTGTATGTCTTTCGTCGCGGCCAGCCACCTTTTGTGACGTCATGAGAATGAATGAGCAAGCCCGGTATCTAGTGTAGCCCTGCTCGCAGCCACTATTTGTGACGTCATGAGAATGAATGAGCCAGCCCAGTATCTAGTGTTGCCTTGGCAACACTAGATACCGGGGTTGGTCATTCACTCTCAAAACGTCACAAATAGTGGCTGACCGCGACCAGTGATTGGTACAAAGTGACGCGCCCATCGTTTTGTGCCAATCGCTGTATGTCTTTCGGCGCAGTCAGCCGCGACCTGCGTTATTCATGGCCGGTGCATGATAGTAAGGCAAAACTAGATACCGGGCTTGCTCATTCACTCTCAGAACGTCACAAATGGTGGCTGACCGCGACCAGCGATTGGTCCAAAGCAACGCGCCCATCGTTTTGTGCCAATCGCTGTATGTCTTTCCTCCTAGTCAGCCACCTTTTGTGACGTCTTCATAATGAATGAGCAAGCCCGGTATGTAGTGTAGCCCTGATGATAGTCTAAGAGCTAGCAACGTTTTCGTCACATGATTTTAGCATGGCTCATTTTTCTATATATTCTCCGTCTTTATTGTGTAGGACGAATGCGGCCGGTGGAAGTGGTTGCGTCTACCTGTGGGGGGGAGGGGCAATGCAGGTAAAAAAGTGACAAAATTACGTCATTTTAGCATGGATTTTGTTTATAAAACTTGAATCTGCTAAGTATTTGTGACATTAAGTTATTAGTCTGGCACCGTTTTAACGTTGCCAACACCGTGCCAGACCCTCATTTATAGGCAAAATGAGGTGTCAGATTCACGTCATTTTAGCATAGCTGAAATTTTAGTATGTTATACTTTGGCTATTAGATAAGCCATAATTAATTTGCCAGACCGAAATTCGGTTGCTAAATTACTGCCAGACGCCGATTTAAATCTGGCAGAGAAAGCACCTATTATGAGAGTTTGCAGCTTTTGTAGTGCTTTGGCTACTTTCAATACACAATAAAGCTGTAATTGTTGCCAAAGCAACGATCTTTGCTTTAGATAAAAGTATCTCTCTCTCTCTCTATATATATATATATATGAATAGCCGCCCGTCCCGACTTCGCGTGGGTGCACAATGTGTCGACTACAATGCAGGGTAGGTGGTAGGTAATTAAACATTATTCTAAATAATATTCTAAAATAATTCTAAATAGGATAGAAGTGGAGGTGAGAAAAAACTGCAGTACTTACAAATTTTAAAATTTAAATAAAAGCTTGTAAAAATGTGATAAGTAATGTTTTTCTATTTATGTACATAATGACAATAATAAATAAATTTTAATATAGCAGAACCACCAGGCTTCACCCGAGTTAACCTTGGCCTTGCAGGTAACATAAGTAAAAATTCAATATTCTACAAATACGCCGATCACAATAACGCATCCGCGTCCATAAACCGTCAAAATGACATTCAGAAAAAACATATGTTATTTTGACGCAATCATGCTAAATCCCTCAGCTTTATAATTGATTAAATGAATTTCTTTTAAAAAATGTCTTACGCAAAATATCTAATAAAAAATCAGCAGTAGTTGTCTTATTCGTCTAATCTTCCATAATCGAGTTCATATCCTTTGTTTAACCCCCTTAGTGGGTGAATTTCTAAAATTGCTTTAAACACGTGTTTAACTATTATTCTTTAGTAGGATTATTATCCTAAATTTCATGCTCCTACCTGAAACTGCTGCTGAGATACGGTGAAATGACCTAAAACGTTTGACAATCCATTTAACCCCCTTAGTAGTTGAATTTCTAAAATCGCTGAAATACGTATTTAACTATTTTTTTAGTAGATTTGTTATCCTGAATTTTGTGCTGCTATCTAAAAGTGCTGCTGAGATATGGTGAAATGACCTAAAACGTTCGAACCTGCATTTAACCCCCTTAGTGAATTAACTTTTTTTTAATATTCTGTCTTAACTTTTAAATAATTTAGTAAATATTTTCTTTTAATTATCTGAATAAACTTATATAACCTTATTTGACGGTATGGCTGGCAGAAGATGTTGTGTTTACTTCTGAGAGTAAGGGCAATGCAGGTGAAAAAAATTACAACATTAAATTTTGATAACATGAGTTTTGTTTATAACATTTGTTTCTGCAAACTATTTATGATATTAAGCCATTAATGCCAGACGGTTTCAACGTTTTTAAGACCGTGCCAGACTCTGATTTATAAGTAAAAAATAAATCATCTACACACAGTTCAAATTTAAATATGTTATTCTTTGGGTATCAGACAAACCATAATTAATTAGCCAGACACCAATTCCGTTGCTAAATTAATGCTAACATCTAGAAAGAAGTAAGCAAGCAATAAAATTAAGTATGAAAATACGTCGTAGTTGATAATAATAAATAATTAAAAATAATATAATTATAGGCATAAATTAGCAATAACAGGTCAGCGAACCGTAGCGAACAGGTAAACGAAAGAAAAAGTGAATACATTCCATTTTGAGTTTTCAAAAAATATATTATAATGAAAAGTAAGTGCTATACATAAGTGCTATATATAATAATGAAAAATAAGTGCTATATATAATAATAAAAATAAGTGCTGAATATAATGAAAAATAAGTGCTAAAAAGTACATTAACTTAAAATATTATTTCAAAATTATTTCGCCTTGTGCATTTTCAAGGTCTTCATCTTCGTCACTACTGTCATCATTATAAGAATTATTATCATCTTTATCATCATTAACATTGCCTATTTCTTTCTAACCACTATAAGTTTATTTAGAAAATTAAGAGAAAAAAATATATGCTGTACAGTTTAAAATTAACAGCGAATATTAATAAAGATTAATTATAATATTACTTAAAAATTAAGACAGAATTTAAATAATTGGTTGACAATTTACGGTGGAGTTTCAGTTTTGCTCTTTTTTCGCTCCTTTGGCGATTTTATACATCTCTATACTTATAAAAGAGCATGTCCTCATGACTCAGAATCAACGTCGAGTCTCAACCGCTGCTCCTAGGACTACGAAATTTGGAAGATATGTACCCACTAAGAAAGTATTTTTGAAAATTCAGCCCTACGGGTGTTAAATGGGAGGTTCGAAAGATTTAGGTCATTTCTCCATATCTCTGCAGCAGTTTTACGTAGGAGTATGACATTCAAGATAACAAATCTACTAAAAAAATAGTTAAACATTTATTTCAGGGATTTTAGAAATTCAATCACTAAGAGAGTTAAATGGGGGTGGTTGAGAGTTTAGGTCATTTCCCCGCCATATCTGAAAAGCAGTTTTAGATAGGAGTGTGAAATTCAGCATACCAATTCTACTAAAAAAGGAGTTAAACATATATTTCAGCGATTTTGGAACAAGCGATTTTAGAGCCAGCGATTTTAGACCCAACATCGACTATGAACTCGGTTATGAAAGACTAAACGAATAAGACATCTATTGCTAATTTTTTATTAGATATTTTGCGTGGCATTTTTCAAATCATAAATATATGTACTTTTATAGAAAGCAACAATCGTTGCTTTGGCGACAATCACGGCTTGGCTGTGTATTGATAGTAACCCACACGAAGTCGGGACGGGCGGCTATTCATATATATATATATATATATATATATATATATATATATATATATATAGAGAGAGAGAGAGAGAGAGAGAGAGAGAGAGAGAGAGATACTTTTATCTAAAGCAAGGATCGTTGCTTTGGCAACAATTACGGCTTTATTGTGTATTGAAAGTAGACAAAGCACTACAAAAGCTGCAAACTCTCATAATAGGCGCTTTCTCTACCAGATTTAAATCGGCGTCTGGCAGTAATTTAGCAACCGAATTTCGGTCTGGCAAATAATTTATGGCTTATCTGATAGCCAAAGTATAACATACTAAAATTTCAGCTATGCTAAAATGACGTGAATTTGGCACCTCATTTTGCCTATAAATGAGGGTCTGGCGCGGTGTTGGCAACGTTAAAACGGTGCCAGACTAATAACTTAATATCACAAATAGTTAGCAGATTCAAGTTTTATAAACAAAATTCATGCTAAAATGACGTAATTTTGTCACTTTTTTAACTGCATTGCCCCTCCCCCCACAGGTAAACGCAACCACTTTCACCAGCCAGACCGGCCGCATTCGTACTACACAATAAAGACGGAGAATGTATAGAAAAATGAGCCTTGCTAAAATCACGTGTTGTCTGACGTTGCTAGCTCTTAGACTATGACGTTTAAAACGTCACATGTAGTGGATCATTTTTACACGGTTATTGGTGCAAAGCGACGCGTCCCCCGTTTTGCACCAATCACCTTGTAAAAATGATTCACTACGAGGCTAACGAAAAAGACAGGCTACCGCGGTGCATTCGACTTATCTTTTTTTACAGACCGCTAGAGTGACGTGATGCTCTTTTCGTACACCTGTATTGGTGCATTCGAGCATCACGTTACTCCCGCGGTCTGTAAAAAAAGATACGCGTAAAGCACCGCGGTAGCCTTTCTCTTTCGTTAGCCTCGATTCACTACATGTGACGTTTTAAACGTCATGCACCAACCGTGTATAACGCAGGTCGCGAGTCAGCCACCTTTTGTGACGTCATGATAATGAATGAGCAAGCCCGGTATCTAGTGTAGCCCTGGTACAGCGCCTAGAATACATAGTGTGGAAACCGGCAAATGGTGTAATGCTTTAAAAAGTGCTAAAAAGTTGTAGTCTATAAATGTGCAACGGTGCTCCTACGAAGCCTACGATAATGTTGCAACCAGAGACAAAAAAAAAATGCGTATCACGTTTTTTAGCCATGCTTTCATAATTTAGAAAAAGTCTTATAAAAATCACTAAGTCAGAGGAGAAAATGATATAATTTAAGTATTTAAAATACTTACCACCAGCCGAAACATTCTAGTACAATGTCAAAAGCTAGCAGATGGCGCTGCGAACCCATCCTAATATTTTCAGCAACGTTGTACATTTATTGGATAAAAATTTTTAGTACTATTTTGTAGCCGGTTTCCACACTATGTATTCTAGGCGCTGTAGCCCTGGTGTTGCCCTGTCTCCAATCTGTTATGTATAAAGGCACTCTAATATAGACAATCATTTTGTCACTGGCTGTCTAGGTCTAAGTAGTCTAAGCTTCTACCATGGAGAAGGAAACGAGAGTCTGTTGTTTTACAGCTACAAGGAACAATCATTCTCGCATGCACATTTAGGCACATAATGGCGAAACATCACGTCGACCGTATCAAAAGCCCATGTTACAAGATACAAGAAAAATGAGTGGAATATTTAAAGTAAGAGCAGAAATAAGGGTAACTAGTGGTTTGTAATGTGACCTAAGCTAAAAATTAATACAATTTACGGTGTGCTTTTTGGCGCTTAATTTAAGTTATGGAACATAAGAATAACAAAATGTGGAACATGTAGGCTTCATCTAGCCTTATAATATTATTCTGGTCTACCTTTTAATAACTCTGGCCAGACACTTGGCAGAACAAATTTTATTATAATAATTTTTAAGGTTTTCCTGTGTTATCCAATACAAGGATGATTTGTATTTTAAAATAAAGTCGAAATAGTCTTCAAATTAGAGTTGCAAAGACTAGAAAAAACTCGTTTTAAGCCTGGGAATAAACCGGGTTTTTTGGGAATAAACTTGGTGTTTTGGGAATAAACCTGGGAATAAACACTGTCTATTGGAAATAAACCGTCTTTTTTTTTCAACTCTACTTCTAATGGACATATTAAAGTCTGCGATCGTTCAGTTATGGCTAAAATACCTATTTTTAAACAATGCGTCCATATATTTTAGAATCAATTTTATTGAAGAAAATGACGTCATTTGGAATGTTCGACATCATTTTCTTGACACCAAGGATGAAGTGCGATTTTTGTAGAGGACTCACAGCCCATCGTTACATTTTCAAAGATGTTTGTTGCCAAGGCAATAATACTTTTTGTGTCACCGAACAGTATCATTATTTCGATGACGGAAGTTGTTTTCATTTTTTGCTTAGGATATACTTTACGTTCGTACCTAAACCCTAGAAATCCTTATTTATAAACTCTTACTTAACACATTGACTGCCATGTCACGCTAATACGTGTGTTATCCATATTTTCATGGAAGACAATTTATTGCTGTATTTAAAAATAAAAAACCGTGCCCCCTAGGCCTGTTGAGTAATTTCAGTTTGGCGTTCAATGCGTAAAATTAACTAAAATTTGATATTTTTTAATTAAAAAATGGTATTTCTCCATTATCCCGTTGATCACTTTTCATAACAAAAAACTATCGCCAAACTGTAAGATGAAACGCCATAAATGCAATCCCATTTACTTGACAGCAGAAGCATTACACGTGTTTGTTATGTCATCAATTGGTTTTTAATTGTACATTTGCCTGTATTTTTCATTATGTTTTACTGTTTTAATAGTTTTTTTTATTAATTAAAATAACAATTGCGTCCTTAAACGGCGGTGCCATGTGATTAAAATAGAAAAAGCTTTGAAAAAATGTTACGATGCATAGTTACGTTACAGCGTCTAGAATACATATGTATTCTAGGAGTATGTACGTTATATACGTATGTATGTACGTATGTATGTACGTTACAGCGCCTAGAATAATATGTATTCTAGGTGCTGTAGTTACGTGCAACAGATCAGTTTCAGCTGATATCACAAACATTTATTCACCCGCCGAGAGGGGTAATTAAGAAAAATAATGTAAATAAATAAATATCCAATATTATTTTTTCTGTTTTCATTAATATATTGTATTTTTTTTTAACTTACTGATAGTTGACACTTTGGTGAGTAGCATTTTTATTTATTTATTTTGATATTCCAATGGCAACGTTCTTCCATTTGTTTATTTGGCGTCAATGGCAATAGTTTTTTTTTATGAAAAGTGTTCGACGGGATAATGGAGAAGAACCTAAAAAATTATAAAATGAACAAAGATTGCAACGATTGAACGGACTCGATAAACATTGAAAACCGCTTTGTCCATGTCTGCTAGAAAAGCCACTTTGTCACAGTCTGCTGCGGTCAAAACTTATTAAATTATAATTCTGTCTTGTATCTGATAACATAGGATTTGATGCAGTCGCAGCCTAGACTACATGAGATACAAAAAAGAAGACAGAGAAGAAGAGGTTAGAGAGAAGAAGAAGAAGAAGAAGGAAGGAGATAGAAAAGAAGGCACACCTGACAGCTTTGCAAGACATGTATTTCGGGAAGACTGCTTACTATGAGGGGCTTGATCGAGGCCGGGTCTTCGTTGGGGGAGGTGACGTGGGGAGCTTTCATCTTCAGCTGCCTCCTCTTCTGTTCCTCCGGCAGTGGGTGTGTGGGGGACATCGCGGGAGGGCAACGCATCGGCATAGACTCGCTTCCTGGAACAGAAATTAAAAAAGACATGAAATGAACGATTGACGCGTTACTACCATCCGTTCAGAATTATCCTATTAGACCGGGAGGCGGCAGCACAGACAATCACCTCATCAAGTTCACGGCTGAAATTCCAGAATGAGTTAAAACTCGATTCGCATATTAAAACGCAATCGGTCTGCCAAGTCATATCTTGGTGGAAAACACCCAAAAACCCGATTTTAGAGGTTGATTCGTAGGTTTACCATTGTGTGTTCCTGCTCCCAGTCCTCCATGTTTTCATACCTTTGGGTGCAGGAAAACACAATGGTAAACCTACGAATCAACCGTTAAAATCGGGTTTTCGGATGTTTTCCACCAAGATAGGACTTGGCAGACCGATTGCGTTTTAATAGGCGAATCGAGTTTTAACTCATTCTGGAATTTCAGCCGTGAACTCGATGAGGTGATTGTCTGTGCTGCCGCCTCCCGGTCTATATAGTACTATTATAATACGAGCAAATCTTGCGTGTTTGTATGTAAATTTTATCTAAAAAACGGCTTTAACAATTTTTAAATTTTGGTTCCCACCGTTTTGGGTTACGAGAAGACGATTGTGCTAGATCACGTGTTCGAGAAAATTCGATGAGTGGTTCCTTTTGGGGTCACTACGGGTTACTGCATTTCAATGGGAAGGAAGATTGAAACAGTTATTAAGTTGTTGAATAATTGGCAATAAAAAAAGACACAAAGTTGACAAGATATCGCCAAATTTAGCGAGATTTGGTTTTGAATTTTGGCGACATTTGGCGAGAATATTCGCTTTCAATAGCTGAAGGAATTTTCTAGAAATTCCCAATAGGAGTCGAGATACATGATTCAACCAATCAGCGTACATAGAACATTCTCGAAAACTGAATTCAACCAATCAGAATACATAGAACTTTCTCGCAATTAATCCCACACTTATATAAGGAAGTGCTTCGGTAGAGGTCTGAAGTTGGACAGTGAATCTTGCGATCTGCAAAATATTTGAAAAGTCTACGAAACGATTGAAGTTTGGCAAGTTGAACACAAAGCTAATTTTAACCGAACATAGCTCGGTTTTCCCAGCTGGTATATTATAATACGAAAAAATCTTGTGTGTTCGTATGTAAATTTTATCTGAAAAAAGGCCCTAACGATTTTGTATCCTAAATTTTGTATTTTGTAAATTTTTGTTGTCCTCTATATATTGTATCCTACCTAGAGTTGCAAAGAACCGGTTTATTGCCAGGTTTATTCCTAAAAAACCCGGTTTATTTCCAAAAATTCTGGTTTATTCCCAGGTTTAAACCGGGTTTATTCTAGTCTTTGCAACTCTAATCCTACCATTTTGGGGTACGAGAAAACCATTGGGCAATGTCACATGTTCGAAAAGATTTGATTAGTGGATCCTTTTGGGGTCACTACGGGTCAATGCATTTCTGGGAATGAAGGTTGAAACAATTATTAAGTTGTTGAACAGTTGGAAGTAAACGAAGTCGCAAAATTTAGAACATTTCACCAAATTTGGCGATATTTGGCGAAATGTTGGCGAAACCTATACAGGGTGGTTTAGAACTATATGTCAAAAATGTAAAGGCAGGTAGAGGGTACCTAAATAGGCAAATTTCGTATAGGAATGTGGGTGCGGAAATGCAGCTTTGAGGCAGTAGAGGGTGCTGTTGAGTTCGGCGGATGAAAGCGTTTCGCTGGCTTGAATCGTCATTCCTCGCATTAATTTCGAGCAACATGCATCGTTGAAGCTTGCCGACATGCATTTTATGTATGGGGCTACGCAAGGAAATGGAACGGCTCCTCAAAGGATACGCACGTTCAACGGCTCTCGAGCTTGTCGAAGGACTATCCTCTACTGTGCTTAATACTTCTTCTACTTCAGGAATTCTGCAGTATCTTGCAGTGCCCGTATCACGCTTGTAAGCATAAAACAATCCTCCCGCGCACAACTCTGTATGAAGACGCTCAAATTTTCGGCGATCCGGCAGATTCCTACCCGGTAATCTTTCCATGAACACCCTTTGAGCAGCTGCTCCATTTCCCTACGCAGCCCCATACATGAAATGCATGTCGCATTGGTGTAACGATGCATGTTGCTTGAATTCCGTGCAGGGAATGACGATCTAAGGCAGCGAAACGCTTTTATCCGCCGAACTCTATAGCCTCAACGCTGCATTTCCGCACCCACATTCCAATACGAAATCTGCTTATTTAGGTCCTCTCTACCTGCCTTTACATTTTTAACATAGTTCTGAACCACCCTGTGTACACCGCTCGAAGCCAAAAGTTTGTAAAGTTGGACAGTGAATTCTGCGATCTGTCAAAGACTTAGAAGTATATGAAACGATTGAAGTTTGGCAAGTTGAACGCAAAGTTAATTTTAAGGTAGTCTAGCGAGCATTCGTTCATTCTATTACAATAACAACACTGAGGAGAGAGAGAGAGAGAAGGAGAAGCATTACTGTGTAGTTGGTGCTGCTGCGCTGCCAACGACGCATTGCTCGCGTAACTGTAAGTCTGCTCGTCCACGTCCGTGATGTGGATCCTGGGATGATGCTGATGTGGCGATATAGGATGATGATGATCCGATTTCGGCGGTGGTGGTGGTGGAGGATGAGGCTGATGATTCTGTTGCGGCCGCTGCGTTTGTTCGGGAGGGGCCTCTTCCGTGAACATCCCTAGCGGTACGATACTGTTAACTTCACACCCGGGATCCACCTGCGAAAAAAACAAATGATCATAAATTCTCTAATGACGTGATATTAATCTGCTTTCTGTATACATACACATACTCCTACTCCTTGTATTATTGAGGAATGTTTGAAAAATTCCGTTTTATGACCCATAGGACGTCCTATTCATCTTTTTTTTTTCAGTTGGTGAAACTTTTTATTTCATTTTCATTTTTCACGTGGAAATCTTTCAATAGAAAATGAATTAATGGAGAAAGAATTTTAGTGTGGATTTTTAAGGTTTCGCAGCTGCTATAACGAAAAATATTTCAATTGAATAGGAAAAGGCTGTTAGATTTTTGGTTTTTTACCTCTCTCTATTAAAATAATACGATTTTTTCAAATTTTATGATTTTGAGCTTCATTGTAGGTATTCAGCTATCAGTACACAAAATTTCATGTATGTAAATTATATAGTTTCTGAGAACTGGCTCTGTAACGGACAGACAACGAAGCGGGACGAATAAGGTTTCGTAAGATGAACGAAACCTTAATTATGAAGGAGCTGAAACATACGATATAGAAATATACGGTGCAAAATATATAATGTACCGAAGAAAAGACAAATTTTTCACTTGATTATACTACTCCAAGTTTATATGTATATATATATATATATATATTAGGGCGTATCGAAAAAATCCAAATTTCTTAGATCTTTTTGCGGTAGTGCGGAAAAGTTGTGAACTACCTTTATTAAAAAGTGTGCGGAATCGTAAAACTGTGGGTTGTAATCTTCTGTCGCCTCAGTGGGCCGAAAGTTCCGAAAATTGGACTAAAAATGATTAAAATACAAAAATTAATAAATAATCACAGAAATCGTTCATCGGTTTGGGGTAGTGTTTATAAGTTACAATTTTTTAACAACAACAGCCATAAAATATTTTCGTATTATACGTTAATATCTTCTGTCGCCTCATCGACACCCAAATTTTGGAAAATGAAGGCAAAAATTTAAATAAATACACGTCACACTTACCTCATTTTAATGGGAACAGAATCTTTTTTTTTTACCTTTCGAACATAAAAATGACAAAAGCATTACTGCTTGTAAATATTTTTGGTCTCAAATTTTGACATGTGTTTTCTCGATTCTAGTGTCACTTTAATAAATCTATCTTTGTTGTGTGGCCCAACTGTTTTTCCGGAGGCTGCAGTGAATAATTTCACAATCTGCTCAACCGCTTGTGAGAGTGAAGGAAATTTAATAAAGTTGCAGCAATCCATTGGCGTACTGTTCTGTATCATCTTCAGAAGTTCTTGAGAACTGATTTCTCAGAAACTGTAGGCGATGTCAGATAACAAGCTTGCCTGTCAATGACATCTATATAGTCTGTAGCTCCAAAGTTAACAGCAGGAATAACGAATTTGCGAACACAATTTCCGTCTTGGCTAATTTCCCTTGCCTTGATAAACCGCCGAGCTGCAAGGGTCCTAATATGGCACCTCTCATCAGTTAACATGGCCAAAAGCATGTTTTCTGGAGCCGCAAAGTAAGCGTTGCGAGAAATAACTGGTTCGATTACGTCACGATACTTCTTAAGCAATTACCGAGATGAGCTGATGCAATACCACAGGTGTCTAAGCACCGTCCTTTATGGAATGATGAATCTTAATTCGGAACCATGAGGGTGCCTAGACTATTAGAATAAATACAACCAAAGTTAGCAACTCATTTGATTGGTCTGATGTAGATAAATATAACCTCAGTATTCGACTGCAGTTGTTATAGCCAGCGGGACAAATGCAACGTCCCCAGTTCCCGGATGGCTAGATCTGAACAACAAACGCCAGAACTAATGGCTGTACAAATGTCTAAGTATTTCTTATCTGAACTGCGGGTGGTAGGATCAATGTCTGGCAACTCGCATTCAATACTATTAAAAATAACAATTGAAAGATTTTTGCATCCTTTGAGGTTTCGTCCAATATCTCCCGTGTAAGATGTGAAGTTACATGACTTGCCATCTATGGACTCAAATAGGTGTCGTAATGGCAAATCATTGAAATGAAAACTAGATACACTTTGAGGTGTAACATGTCCCATGTACGTAGAACCAGGCTCTGATACAATACAGTAATGAGCTTCTACAATTGTTCTATGGAATTGCTTCTCCTCGAGTGTTTCTGATGTTAAAGTTTTGTCATGCCGGCCATCAAAATAAAGGTTAGATAGAGTGGAACGATTTTCATTTGATTTTGAGACCAATATTTTGTAAATTCTTGATTTTTTAATCCCTATTTTATTTTTGTCTGTGATCAGGCTTTCATCTGATTCTGATATTAAACTCAAATCTTGTATAACACACGATGCAATAGCAGCCGTGACTCTGTCGGATACACCATACCTTTTACCTACAAGAACTGTGTTAGCCAGTTTTAAAAGCATTTGAACACTCCTTATGGGTTGCTGAAGAGACGCTGTGTAAGACGTCTGTATGATGCCGACTTTGTCTTCCTCCGTCTCCACTTCCATCACATCTTCTATTTCAATTTCCCTTTCATTCTCCACTGAATAGCTTCAAGCAGAAGCAAGAAACGCCTGTTTTGCAGTTATAATAGTATCCTCTTTCTTTCGCATTTGACGTTTCTTGAGCCGTTTTGTTTCTGGAACATCAACACTTCTAAACCGGTGGCGACTCTCAGATGCTTGTGGGGCAGGCCTATTGCACTTACCCTGACGAAAAAGAGTGGGCACGAGATTTACTGGTCGCTCCGATTTGTTTCTGGGCTGAAATTAGGTGTGTTCCACTGTTTTTGCAGACCGCCAAACCCAGTCTGTCTCGATTGTGCACTGTACAAGCAGTAAACAGTTATGGGAAAAAGTACCAAAATGTGTCAAAATTTCCAAACTTCGATGCCGATGAGGTGGCAGAAGATATTAATCTATAATTCTACAATTTTCTATGGATGTTGTTGTTACAATATAGTAACTTTTAAGAACTACCCCAAACGATGAGCGAAATCTGTGATTATTTATTAATTTTTGTATTTTAATCATTTTTAGTCCAATTTTCGAAATTTTCGGCCCACTGAGGCGACAGAAAATATCAACCCACAGTTTTAAGATTCCACACTATTTTTAACGAAGGGAGTTCGCAACTTTTCCGCACTACCGCAAAAAGATCTAAGAAATTTGGATTTTTTCGATATGCCCTAATATATATATATATATATACACATATTCCAAGTTCATCCTAGTCTTGATGGGTATTTTAAGTAGTGTGTTTTGTGTTTTTTCAATACTTACAAAAACAAAAAATCATGCGTCAAGCATAGATTATCTAGCACTTTCCAACACTTCCAGAATAATTTTACAAATCTTTACCATTTAATAAAGTGAAAGATTATATCTAAGTAAACAAGGTCGAGGTCAAACCGGACGGAATGGCTTACTTTTCGGCTTAAGCTCAACTAGCCCCGCCCAGCTAATCTAAGTAAATAATTTGGAAAATGCATAACCTATTTAAAAACCCTATTTCAGGAATTAAGAACAATAGTCGGAAAAATATCCGAACTCTTGTGTGCAGCCCTGTATAGGATCTATAGATTTGTACACTGCTCAAAACAATTAAAGGATATTGCAGTTTTAGGTGGATTTTGTATCTGGGAAACTTTTTAGCTGATTGATACATGGTCGACAGACATAGTAGGTTATATGAGAATAAATTACACATGTTTGGCAGAAAAAAATGCATTTTATTGCGCATTTGTGTACAAAAGGAAAAAAACACAATTTGTGCATATGAGAAAAAAAGAATAAGAAAAGGTGTTTTCTTCAAAGAAAATCATTTTCAGTAGGGGGTATGGTTTCCACGGGCGGCCAGCAACGTTGAACACCTTTGAGGCATGGACTCAATGAGGCTATTAATGACGAGTTGGGGTATTCTGCCCCGCTCTTCCAGAAGAGCTCTTTCCAGTTCTTGGAGAGTTTGTGGGGGTTGTTGGCGGCCAGAAACTCGTCTTCCTAGAGCGTCCCAAACGTGCTCGATTGGATTCATGTCTGGAGAACACGCTGGCCATTCCATTCGAACGATTCCTTTCTCGAAAAGGAAATCCTCCACCAGGTTTGCACGATGTGGCCTGCAGTTATCGTCCATTAAAATGAAGTTACCTCCGATTGCTGCAGCGTAAGGGACTACAATAGGTCTGAGGATCTCATCCCTATATCGGCGACCAGTCAGAGCTCCATCTCGAATGATGTAGAGGTCAGTGCGCCCGTCAATGGAGATGCCACCATACACCAACACTCCTCCACCGCCAAATCTGACACTTTTGTGCACGAACGCAGGATTATTCCTACTGCCACGGTCCCTCCAGATGAAAATACGCCTATTATCCGGATGCACAGAAAAACGGGACTCGTCAGAAAACAGAATATTGCTCCATTCATTTCTCCTCCAGTTGACATGCTCGGTTGCCCACTCCCTGCGGTCGCGACGATGCCTTGATGTTAATCTAACACATACCATCGGTCGGCGAGCATACAGACCTACAGCATGGAGCCGGTTTCGGACAGTCTGAGTTGAAATCGTGGTGCCTGTAGCCGAGCGAAGGTGTTGTTGGAGAAGAGTAGCGTTCATGTTTCGGTGTCTCCGAGCTGTTAACGCTAAATACCGATCTTCATTGGGCGTTGTTGCCCGTCTACGACCTTGCCCTGGTCTTCGGCCTGCACATCCACTCTCCAAAAAACGGTTCCAGATCCTGGAAATGACACTTTGTGACACTCCAATGGCTTGCGCTACTTCGGCTTGAGTTTGGCCCGCTTCTAACCTACCAACAATTCTCCAAGCTTCTGAATCTGTCAAATGACTTCGCTGAGACATCGTACTCATCGAAACAAAGCAATCACTGAATGCCGATCATCCTTGTCTTCATTCTCTTTTATCCAGTTGAAAGTCAAATTTCATTCGCTGCCGCTGAAGCGACGTTTTTGACGTCGAACTCAAAATTTGCATACTCCACAGTTTGAAAACCAGAAAAATTTGCATTTGTGATTCTCTTCTTCTATTTTCGGCAAAAAAAATTTCGTTTATATCTTTATTTTATATAAAACTTCAAATATCCTTTAATTGTTTTGAGCAGTGTATATAGACAACATAGAATGCTAAATTTTAATTCAGTTAGGAAACGCGTAGCACACTTTAAAATTCCCCTTCTGGAATTTCCGTCTATAAACTTAAATGTACTCGAAAACTTTTGGGCTGCCCTGTATAGGATCTATAGAATTAATACGCATCAAATAACAGACAAAAAATGCGTTACATTTAAAAACGCGTTCAGCAACTTAAAAAGCACTTCCAGCAATGATTGTTAATAGACAGTACCGAATTCTTTGGCGTGTCCCTGTCAAAGAACGATAAATGCTATACACACACTATTCTGTAGTAAGCTTCTTGTAATGCACCTGAGTGATATATATCCATTTCAGTAGGTTTCAAATAGTGAAACATTATTATAATACACCTCAAATGATTTTTCTCCATAGATCGCAAAGTAACGGAATTCTTTTGAGTGTCCCTGTAAAAGAACCACACGTGTTATGCACACACTATACTATAGTAAGCCTCTAGTAGTGCACCTCAGTGATCTATATCCATTTTAATCTGTTTGAAATTGTGTAACATCATTAAAATAAACCACAAATGATTTTTCCCCATCGACCGTCATGTTACAGAATTTTTTGAGTGTCCCTGTAAAAATACCATAAGTGCTACACATTTCTTTTTCAATACCGAACATGTCATAGGAAACCTCAATAACCTATATCAATCGCATGACAATCCGAATATATTTACGCCAGTTAGAGCACGGACAGGCAGACAAAACCGAATTCATAAACACTTTTCAACTATGTTGGAAAGTCTTAAAAATGGCGTTTTTTAGGCACATAATGCATTGAAATTAATTTATGGATTATTCGCGTAACAAAGATAAAACTTTTATATTTATTTACTTTTGATTTAGTATTTAACATTAGAGGAGCTTTTTAAAATTCCAACATGAACGTGCACGAAGGACCTACATGTTTTCGAGTTGTCTCAGACCTGAACTTTAAAAACCAACAATTCATTATAATCATAAAGGTTACCTATTTATAAAGCAGCAGTCATTTGAGTATTTTGTACACAGTAATTTAACAAATATCTCAATTTTATGTTAATAGATGGCGCTGACCTTTTTCAACTTGTGAGAATGCTTTAAATTTGTTCTGAAATTCATATCCATTACTTTCTAACAGAAGTTTGCCGACTACGCAGCTTAATAATTGGAACAAGTTGTAAATTGTACTTTAAACGTGACATAGGAGGTGCGTTCGTTTTATAACTAGTTTGACAATGTAAAAAAAAAATTATCTTTATTATTTCAGTGAAATGAATTATGTCGTCTGCTATAAGCGAAATGAGTATGCCTTTTTTTTTCCTATTACGTATGCCACGTTTACAAATGCGAATTTTTTTTCGCCACGGAGATCTTGCTTTGCGAATGATGACCTCCATGGTTTAATATATTTATGACCCCTAATGAACGAATCTCCTGTGTTTATTAACTCTAATGGATTGAGATATTCTGTTAACCTATTTTCCACTGACGTTATCTCAGAATCTCTCAAGCAAACAATTTTTTTTAAACAATCTTTCTAGAAATGTAACTTTTATGCCATTTGATTCGAAAAATTAATGTTGAATAAAAATGGCCGCTTGGCCTATGAAAAAAGATGGGGTTAGCCCGTATTGGTTTTCCTTAATCACATGACTTGCGCTTTTATTATATAGATTACGTACGATAGGATTTAACAAAATAAAGAAAACTTTTATTAATTTTCTTTTTAAGTTTTGATTCGATTTTCATAAAATTTGAAATGACTCGACAAAATTCTGCAACAGTTATATATATTAAATTTCAAATCATTCTTTTGGGTCGTTTTTGTGCTGTTATATGCTGACAGACGGACGGTGCGACTATAGGTGCTACGTATTTATATAATTATGAACGCACCTAAAAACTAGCATTGGCTATTTATTTCTTCTATTTTTACTAATATTTATTTCGTCTGCAGAATCTACAGTATTTGTTGGAGAAAATAAAATAAGTTAAATGAACATCTGTTTATTTTAAAATGATTTATGCTACAGTAATCTAATTTTCGGATGAACTTTTGAGAGAAGCAACTTAAAGTTGCTATGGCAGTACTAAATTCTTTCTGAACACGAAATCGAATAAAGATTTCAGCTGAATAGCAGATTTCGATAGAAAATATTCTGCTTCGAACTCTACTTTATGAATAATGCACTATTCCATGGTTGTTATAACACCTGTCTTGATTTTAGAAACGCTTTTCTCGTGATAAGATACAGGTGACACACATGTTTTGCACCTAAAATTCATAACTTATACAAAGAACAGATTTAGTTTTATGAATGCCCATCTGAGTCAGCATTACTTAGATTTTATCGTGAATTTTTCAGCTTGGCTTAAAAAATCTATTTATATAATACGCAAGTAAGGTAACGATTCCGGATTGAACCCATCCATTTATCGGATTGCAGCGTATAAAATTATTCAGACACATTTTTGGACGTACATTTTTTAATTTGCTGATTAAATTTTGTTAAAAATATTTCCTCACGTGTACTTTGTTTTTATAAGTGGATAAAAACTCATATTTATTGCGACGTCACGAGAATATTGGGTTTATTTTATATATGCATTATAACTTGAAAATTTTGCGCCGGTGAAAATGACGTTATGCTTAGCTTGGAATGTATTTTCCCGTTGATAAAACTAAAGAGAAAACTGTATATGATTGTGCCAAAATGACGTAATTTTAATTGACTTTTAGGTTGTTAATTATAAAAATTAGAATTGGAGCTTTCATCGTGATTGTACTTTGATCATTGTTTGTTTACATTTATAATGCAATAAGCTTAAAACATACATACGGAAATATAACATAATTTATTGAATAAATATTTTAAGAAGTATTTTCTATTTTTTCAATGAGTGTTAGTAATTTTAATGATTATCTTCATTCAATTTAATGATTATTCATCATTATTCATATGAATAATGATTCATAACAATGATTCATGTATTTCACTGTTCTGTAGTGGCAACAGTCAAATGTTGTTGCTTCAAATACTGTTGTCAAATATTTAGCACTAATCAATTTGCAGTCGGTTTTGAGTGTTTTAAATTTTTTTTTTTTTATCTTTTGATTATGAATTCTCAAAATAAAACTATTGCGGAAAAAAGGCGACTATTGAACAGGGCAAGAATAGCACGTTGGAGATCGCAGCAGTCTCCACACTTAAAGCAAAAATTTATGTATAAATTAGCATAAGAAGTACCCTATTTTCTTCCTCTGGAGGTTGACTTGCAAACACAGTTTTTGGGGGTGATTTTGATGACTTGCCACTATTGGAATGATCGCGTATAACACAAGATGACAGTAAGACAACATTACAAAAATACCATATATTGGATCTCCAATTAAAACACGCACAGTATTTCAATTTACATCATCTGTTTAAATGAAATAATATGCCAATAATCTGACTTAACGTTCTAAACTTAAAATAACAATTTTTGACGGGGGTATATGCTAGTATCATAATAAAGTGTTAAATCGGAACAAATGCAGAACTATTAAAGCAATTTATTTCTATGAAACCAATCGATGTAGATTACTTTATTGCGGTGGGATGAAAATTAGGAAATTATTTAATACTGCCAAAATGGTAATAATAAATTATAAGTATAAAAAAAACGTTCTATAGACAAGCCTTTATTATAATAATGTACTAAAGAGGGAAAAGAAATGTTGAGACGATTGATTGAAATAAATATTTTTTTAAAAGAAATAATGTAAATTGCGTGTGATTTTTTTTATCAGTTTGTTTTAGAAAAAAAATAAATAAAATGGATATGCCATTTTAAATCTAGCTTCCTGTCAAGTAAAAAAAAAATCGACGTCCGCTTGAAATCGAGCCCACACCCGTTCAGTCTTGAACGGAACTGAAATAGGGCGCATTTACCAACCATTTCACGGTTCAATCGAAGAACATCAGTTTATTTCTGAAGCAATCCATGACATTTACGTGACCACATACGTCATGACATGTACGTACCCTTAAATGTTTTTGCCCTCCGAGTGGTGCCAGAAGAAAATTTCAAAATTTTTTTACAGAATATTGTAGTGTCATCGGAAATACGCTCCACTGTCACTACCAAAATTAGATCAAGTGCAGCACAGGAAGTGTGTTGGAATTGGATTGCAAGATTTCAGCCGAACGGACACAGAAGGCAACTTTTTTTATATTACCGCTAACCAGGCCCCTACCTGCCGGGCGTGAGTGCTTATAGCATGACGAATGAGTACGCGCGGGGTGATATTCGCCTGATCACAACATGGCTGTGATACACCTGACAAGAGCCTTGTTGGCATCGCTGCAGTGCTCTCTAGTGGTTAGCTACAGTTTTCTTTGTTTGCCGGTTCAATGTTTCTATTTATCTTTGTTGAATTGGCAGATTTAAAAGAAAGCAAAAATTAAAGAAGAGAATGGAATGGGTCTCGTAATTTAGAACCAGGATCAGGTGACGAGACCTTCACCTGACTAGGTACCTCCAGAGGCATAATTCATAGGAACCTGGAAGGACTTTGCACCCACGACGGATTTTACATGCACCAGGCGCCATTAGCGCACATGGTTTCGTATCTGCGCTCTACTTGACAAACACCGAGGCCATCGCGATCACGAGACTTGTTTATTACAATTTTGTGTTGGTTTTTTGGAGGTTACATATCGAGTCTTAATTTTGCTTAAGTCCTGCACCCCACATCTACCAGATGAAATATTTTCTGGATTTTTGTTGCCAAAATGGTGGTGCTTACTCGACAACATAGTGAAATATTGGAAATTGGGCAGTGAAAAAGATGGGGTGCCGTAATTGAACAAGTTGCACCAGGGGAATAATTTAGTGGCCGAAATAAAAGAACAAACTCATCGTTGCAGAGGGGACGGACAAGGCAACTTCAATAAAAGCTAAGCGATAATAAGCAAATAGTTCTCGAATCTTGCCCATTTTAATTGTGCTAAGCAATTCTGCTTCATGGATAAGGGATGATCTAGCCCCATCAAGTACACAACTTTAAGTATCTCACATGCATCGCACATCGAATTGCTTTTTTTCAGTTGCACATAGAATTCCTCTTGTATCGGAACTGTTATTACTTTTTAGGCGCAGCAAATGTCCAATAATTTCATGAACCTACAGTTCATTCAAATCTAAGTCAGAATAATAATTTAAAAAAAAAACATTATGGTTGCCAATTTACCCCACTAAGTTTCGATTTTGTGCTTTTTTAGCTCACAGGCTATCAAAGCCTGAGAGCTTATGTGCCCGCCGGTTCTGTATGTACGTACGTATATACGTACCAACGAACGTACGTACGTACGTTCTGTATGTACGTAACGCGATAACTCTTGATAGAAATATCCGTTTTACTTTAAATTTTGTTTATAGGTTCCTTGTGATAAGGCGATTCCCTGATTAGTTTTGGAGGTTCATTGGTTAAGCAGAAAGGGGGGAAATGGGGGGCTAACCCCCCATAATTTAGATAAATAGGTTTTTCATGCAGAATTATCCCATTTTCTTCAAATTTTGTATATAGGTTCATTTTGATAATGCTCTTCTGTCAATAGTTTTGGAGGTTCATTGGTTAAGTATAAAGGGGGAAAGGGGGGATACCCCCCCCTAATTTAGATAAATGAGTTTTTATGCAGAATTATTCGATTTTCTTCAAATTTTGTATATAGGTTCATTCTGATAATGCGCTTCTCTGAAGAGTTTTGGGGGTTCATTGGTTAAGTATAAAGGGGGAAAGGGGGGGGCTAATCCCCCCTTAATTTAGATAAATGGGTTTTTCATGCAGAATTATCCTATTTTCTTCAAATTTTGTATACAGGTTAATGGTGATAAAGCGTTTTCCTGATTGGTTTTGGGGATTCATTGTTTAAGTATAAAGGGGGTAACGGAGGGCTGCCCCCCCCTTAATTTAGATAACTGCGATTTTCATGCAGAATTATGCGATTTTCTTAAAATTTTGTATATAGGTTCATTGTGATAAGGCGCTTTCCTGATTAGTTTAGGGGGTTCTTTGGTTAAGTATAAAGAGGATAAAGGGGGGGGGGGGGCTTATCCTTCCCCCTTAATTTAGATGAATGTGTTTTTCATGGAGAATTATCCGATTTTCTTCAAATTTTGTATATAGGCTCATTGTGGTAAGGAGCTTCCCTGGTTAGTCTTGGGGTTCATTGGTTAAGTATAAAGGGGGATACGGGGGGGGGTAATCCCCCTTAATTTAGATAAATGGGTTTTTCATGCAGAATTATCCGATTTGCTTCAAATTTAGTATATATGTTCATTGTAATAAAGGGCTTCCCTGATTAGGTTTGGGGGTTCAATTGTTAACTATAAGGGGGTGGGGGAACGGGGGTTGATCCCCCCTTGATATATTGTCGATTTCTTTATTTTTCGAGGGGCTATTTCAAATTCTTTGAAATAAGTGCAATAATATACAATTAGTATAAATTATATAAATATTATAAATAATATACAATTAGTGTGAATAGCCTGTGAGCTCAATGCCCTCAGTTTAACTGGGCAGTTTTCTTTTTTATTCGCTTATTTGGTGATTTAAAAAAATAATAATAAGTATTTCTTTATATATATATATATAAATGTGTTGACAAATATTTAATGTTTAAAGTCCGCAAAATAATAATTAAATTTAATGGATACATTTATTGCACAAATTAGATATTTATTTCGACAAATTATATATATATATATATATTGAAAAGCAAACATCATTGCTTTGGCAACGGTCCCTTCTGGGCTGGCATGGATTGTAGCCAAAGCATTAGAGAATCTACCAAATGACACTTGTTTACTTGTCTACTTGTTTTCTATCTTAATTTTGAATAGACTATAAACGCTTCATTCAAAAAACATATAACAGTTTCGGTTTAATGTTGTAAGTGGCGCTGATTTAGCAGGGATTCTCACCGGCTGCGCAGAACCATGCGCGTAGCTGTGCAGCTGCCATTTCGTTCCAAAGTCGTGACACGATATTACCACTATTTCGTTTGAAGTCCTTCTTTAGTTCTATGTTCATGTGCATAATACTGTGGGGTTCTAGTTTAACTAGAAAGACCATTCCCCCTACCACTCGCCCTATATTCCGAGAGACGATAATCGGCTATAACAAACATCAACCCCACCACCAATCAACCTTGCTTAACTGTTATTTAATTTTGGCCCAGAAATGAGGAAGTATGGCAACAATAATCTAAATATGTATACAAATAATGTACTTCTACGGCGACTTTGCAGCTTGATATAATGCGAATATTCCATGCACCTTTGTTTGTATTTCGTTTCAGTGTAAGTGCTGACTTTTATACGTTCGAAGAGTATCATTGTGTTACCATAGGATATTCAAGTTAACTCGACTCCCAAACTTACTCAGTGAGTTTTGTATAGTGTTCACAAACTCACTTCTATCACTCACTCTGATTGGCTGTGGCGTTTCATTTTAACTGATTGGCTGTTGAGGTTCGTTTCAACTTATGCGCATGCTCACACTTCCGGTCTGTTTAGATTTCAGACGCAGTAGCGTTCAATAAGTTAACTTAGATGAGTCTTGCGGTGTGAACATTGGGGTGTAAGGTAACTTAAATATCCGGTGGATTAGTTTCATTTCACTTTTCTGTCGAAATCGGCAGACGATAAATACTCACTTGCGCGAGGAGCCTGATGGGGAACTTGACGATGGAGCGGAGGGTCCGTAGGCAACCTAGTAGGGTCGACAAGAACAGGAAACCACCCCACACGATGAACACCACTTGGGTGATGATCCATACGATCTGAAACACAAAAGACAATCCATCATATATCATCAAGTATAGGAAAGAAAATCACAACGATTTAGCAACGATAAATAAATTTATAGGGTAATGTAGTTTAACCCCTTCGCGACGAGCGTCCTTTACAGAATTTTTAATATTTTACCATCGGTTTCTCAAAACAGAAAGTTTCGCCTAATCGAAATGCTATGATTAAATAAGACAATAAAAAATAACTGGTGGGAATAATCGAAGATTCTGAGCATCTTATGCGTCACGTATACGCGTTGCCCGTCCCCAAGGGGTTAATAACTTTTTGAACAAATGTCTTCTTAGTTACACCAAAATAAAACTCAAAGTGTGATAACTATTCACAATTAAATTAAAACAATAAAAAAACCTGACTGTGTAAAAAGTGAATTAATTATTTATTTATATTGATGACTTTTAAGTTGTGTTTAATTGTTAGTTCCTATCAACAAACACTATTTTGATGAGGCCTATCGATGTCTATGAAGGTTAGAGTTACAGTTAAACTAAAGATCCTATACCTACACAATTTTCAGGTTGAGTCATATTTAACCGGAGCTTCTGACTGTAAAATAGTCTAGGAAACATCGTCTTCATTTTGAAAGGCCTATCCAATGATAGGCCACTCCATACGGTCCGTTTTTTTTTTCGTTTCTACCGCCATTTTGTATTTTACGGCTGCCATTTTGAATTTGTGAAAACAAAACCTAGCCTTTCACCATCGGACGGTTAAGACGAATCGATAGAGACCTCCTTCATTAAAATCCATCCAGCCGTTGGGATGTTTCGAGGGTATAAAGAAATCCACCCACACACCTAGATTAGATACGCGTCAAATACGTAACCCTACTTGGCAGTCGGGTAAATAGTTGACAAATTGAAGTTTGAAAAAAGTCTCCAAGATTCGCGAAAGCTTGTTTTGGCTACTTGAAGTTTATTGTGATGGGTTGAGGACTAAGGAAGGAATGTTTGTAATTCTATCTTACTTTTAACACTTTCCAACAAAGTTAAAAAGCAGTTATAAATTCGGTTTGTCTGTCTGTCCATGCTCTAACTCGCTTAAATAGACTCGGACCGCTATGACGTTTTTATAGGATGCTAGCAGGCTTCTCCCGCTATGCTAGTTGGTTTATCCCATTATGGGATTTCTACCTCAATATATCAATTATTGCTATAACTTTTTGAGGTTTCACGATATTTCACTGGTCTTTTTATATAAGTTGTCCCTCATAGTGTCGTATTGACTATCAAATCATGACAAAAATTGTTTGCAGTAGTTCGCGCATGCGCAGTTAAAATTTATTTCATACAAATACCCATATCTCATCCAATATTCCATATATTAATATTTTAATTACAGTATACTAATTCTACGACTTTTTGTAAAGCGGTGAAATTCGGCTGAAAATTCTGCATGCTATATATATATATATATATATATATACAGGGTCATTCATAATTCCCTCCGGGGTTTCGAAACGTTATAGTAAAAAAACGAAGACGAATATGAAAAAAAGAAACATATGAAATTATTCCGAAACTATTCAAGTTTTACTTACATACATTACAGGTGTTCTATGTGTGAACCCTTGGTCACACGGCATACATCCATGCGATAGTCCAGTTCCTGCCATACTCCGTTTCTTTAAATCTGAATCAGTGGTGTCAGTTCAACGGGCCTTTCGTAATAAATATCGAAAACAGGGACCAACTGACAAAACAATTCATGTGTGGTACCGGAAATTTAAAGAAACGGAGTATGGCAGGAACTGGACTATCGCATGGATGTATGCCGTGTGACCAAGGGTTCACACATAGAACACCTGTAATGTATGTAAGTAAAACTTGAATAGTTTCGGAATAATTTCATATGTTTCTTTTTTTCATATTCGTCTTCGTTTTTTTACTATAACGTTTCGAAACCCCGGAGGGAATTATGAATGACCCTGTATAATTATAATATCTATGAATTTCAAAAAACATATTAAGCTCTTCTTAAATCTCGAAAGAGATAATTAATGATAATGTGAAGACGGAATACCACATAGCTAATAGTTTAACTAGTGCAATCATATGCTGCATTGCGCAAATTGGTATGGAATGGTTTTTCATATTCTTTTCAATTTTTTTCTAGATGAAATTATTGATTTTTTATATGATACCATAATTTAGCCTATTTGGCTCATAAATCACTTTGATTAACTTCTATCTATCTATCTATCTATCTATCTATCTATATATATATATATATATATATAAAATCCTTTTTAATTTTTCACAGAAACGTTAACATCTTCACGAATATACATGCTATGCTTGCAGAAATGCACACAAAGGTTGAACAGGACCTACACAGGACCTGTACCATTTGCTACAGTAACAGACCATTTTTATTATTTTCTGTTACTTGGGTGATCGATAATAATATTTTATTATTGCTCCCCCCCCCCCCCCCCTAATTGTCATCGCGACAAAATGTTCACTGAAAAACATGAAGTCAAACATGTTCTTTACATCCTCAAAGTTCAAGGGCATTTCCTCACGAGTTTCAGTAGATATTCGACGAAACGTCTGAAATCGGTCACTGCCCCTTAATTTCTTGGCACCAGTGTATGATTATACGTTGTAAAATCAATTTTGAACAGTCTAAAACCCGAACTTTCTCTGTTTGTAATGCCCGTATTATATTTAAATCTTATTTTTTAGTCTACCAGTCTTCCGGCATTAGAATATAAAGACACATTTATGCTACTACTGCTCTTTAAAATATCAATACTGATGCCTGAAGATTGGTAAACTAAAAATAAGATTTAATTCAATTTAGAAATCGTAAAAAGATAGTTTAAATAATGTGTCGTTTATTTCTTTTTGCCTTATCTTAAAAAAGAAATCGAACAAAAGTTACAATATTTTCTAATAAATTCACTATCTCTACAAAGCATTACATTTTTTTTTAAATGTTAATTTTCTTTATTAAAGTTCCATGCTCCCGCCAAATAAATGGATTGTAACGGTAAATTTTGAGAAAAAACATGAATTGCAGTAATTTGTTGTTGTTGAACAACAACAACAACAAAAACAAGTTGGAAATTGTACATTAAACGTGACATATTAGGTGCGTTCGTTTTATAACTAGTTTCACAATGTAAAAAAACTATCCTTATTATTTCAGTGAAATGAATTATGTCGTTTGCTAGGAGCGAAATGACCATGCCTTTTTTTTCTTCTTATTACGTATGCCACGTTTACAAATGCGAATTGTTTTTCACCGTGGAGATCTTGCTTTGCGAATGATTACCCGCATGGTTTAATATTTTTACGACTCATCATGAACGAAACTCCTGTGTTTATTGACTCTGATGTCTAATGGATTGAGATATTCGGTTTCCACTGAAGTTATCTCAGAATCTGTACATTGTTGAATGTAACTCATCTCGCAAACAAACCATTTTTTTGAACCAATCCCGTCGGCCACTTTTCATAACAAAAAACTATCGCCAAACTGTAACGCCCAATAAACGGGAATATAAGAATTTAAGGACACAATTGTCATTTTAATGAATGAAATAACTCATAAATCAGTAAAACATAAAGGAAAAATACACGCCAATGTCGAATTAAAAACCACTTGGTGACATAACAAACACGTAGAATGCTTCTGACAACCAGTCAATGGGACTGCATTTTGGGCGTTTCGTCTTACAGTTGGGCGATCGTTTTTAGGTGCGTTCGTAATTATATAAATACGTAGCACCTATAGTCGTCGTTTGGTCCGTCCGTCTGTCCGTCCGTCTGTCTGTCTGTCTGTCTGTCCGTCCGTCTGTCTGTCTGTCCGCATACAACAACGCAAAAACTACCCAACCAAATGGTTTGCAATTTAAAATATATTATCTTTGCAGAATTTTGTCGAGACATTTCAAATTTTATTAAAATCGAATCAAAACTTTAGGAGATATTAATAAAAATATTTATTAAGAAATTTGAATTTTTTTTTTTAAATCGGTGCTTTTTTGTTATAGGAGCTTCGTCAAGCGACCGAGACACTTATTTTATGACAGAAATTAATCTGCAGACGATATAATTCATTTCACAGAATTAAAAATCATCAAGATCTGAATATTTATATAACTAGCTGATACATATATATCTGAATATTTATATAACTAGTTAAGATATTTGTATGAACAGTGTCATAAAATATATACTTAACTAGCTGTTTAACCCGTTCTACGCACGGGATATCATGAATTTAATTCTAAAACGTGCGTACGAACGCACCTCGTTTGTAACGTTTGACGTACAATTTCCAACTTGTTTGTTATGAAAAGGGGTCGACAGGATAATACAGAAGTACCTAAAAAGGATTAAATTAAAAAGTCATAAATCAGCAATAAAAGTAAAATGGCTGAACTACAACCTTACAATGAATTGCATTTCTATTTTAATTCTTCATTTTTTGGAAAGCCTAAAGTGCTTATAAAAAGAGTTTTTTCTTAAAAAAAAAAAAAAAAAAAAAAAAAAAAACTAATTAATACTTTTATTTTCCTACCAGCGTGTTCTCATTTTATCACACATTTATCACAATTCAGGAAAAGTTCAATTCCTTTTTATGTAGCGCTGACACTTGTTGGAGTTTATTTCCCTCAGTAAGCATTTTAATCGTCATTAGCCTAATGCGATAGAAACCTGACTTGTTACCAACTCAACGGTGAAGAATTCATTTTTCCTGGAATATCGCTTGCGCGGAATATTAATAAGTTTCATATATGATTTCGAGGACAAAAAAAAAAATCAATTAAAGACTGTTGAAAAGAAATCTTAGCTGTTCTAAACAGTTTACTTTCGAAATTATTTTTATATGCTAATAAAAATGATTTTAAGATATAATATTTATTCATCTTTTCAGAGAACCGATTAACGTTTTTCAGTTTCTCGTTAAGACATTTAAAAAAATTCTTCGAAAATTCTTTTTTAGTACTTTCCAACATAAGTGAAAAGTGTTTATGAATTCGGTTTGTGTGTCTGTCTGTCGTCTGTGTGTCTGTCCATGCTCTAACTCGCATAAATATACTCGGATTGTCATATGGATGGATATATGTTATTGAGATTTGCTATAGCATGTTCGGTATTGAAAATGAAGTGTGTAACGCTTATAGTTTTTTTTTACAGGGACACCCAAAAGATTTCCGTCACATGGCGTATAAGGGAAAATTATTCTCGGTTTATTTTAATGTTGTTACACAGTTTCAAACATATTGAAATTGGTATATATCCCTGGGGTGCACTATAAGAGATTTATTATAGAATGTGGTGTGCTTAGCACTTATAGTTCCTGTACAGGGACACACAAAAGGATTCCGTTACAGGACGGTCTATAGAGAAAATCGTTTGCGGTTTATTTTAAGAATGTTTCACTCTTTCGAACATATTGAAATGGACATATAATATCACTAAGGAGGATTACTATAGAAAAGTGTGTGTATAGCCTTCATCGTTCCTTTACAGGGACACACGAAATAATTCGGTACTGTCTGTTAACAATAATTGCTGGAAGTGCGTTTTTAGTTGCTGAACGCTATTTTAAATTTATACTCATTTTTTGTCTGTTACTGGTTGTGTATTAATTTTATAGATCCTATACAGGACAGCACAAAAGTTTTCGAGTCCATTTTCGTTTATGGACGGGCATTCCAGAAGGGGAATTTTAAACTGTGCTACGCTTCTAACTAAACAAAGATTTTAGCTTTCTACGTAGTATATGTACAAACCTGTAGATCCTATACAGGGCTGCACAAAATAATTCGAATATTTATCGAAATAGTGTTGGTCATGCCTGAAATTGGGTTTTTAAGTATGTTATGAGTTTTTCTAATTATGTACTTGGATACCTCTTTCACCTCACTAGACGGTAAAGATTTGCAAAATTATTTTGTAAGTTTTGGAAAATGCTACATCATCTATGCTTAACACATTTTTTTTTTTAAAGAATTTATATTATTCGAAATGAAAAAAGAAAAATGCATTAAAGGCTGGTTGAAAACAAACTTAAACTGTTCTAAACATTTATATTTCGCAACTTTTTAAAAAAGAACCGCATTTTGACATAAATGTGTTTGCAATTGGAACTATACTTTTAAATTTAACAGTTTAGTAATTAGCTACTGGTGAAACGGTAAGGAAAAAATATTATGTTTTATAATTTAAAATTAGTGATTAAAATATATGTCATTTAAATTGTGCTGATGCTAAGTTTTAGGAAACATATGTCACTGCTAATGCAAGATAATTTGTACCAGTGCGGTACACTATGAAAAACAAATGTTTCTTTTTTTTAGGAAAATATAATATAACCCATACGTACGATAATATGCAGTAACCTACTCCGAGTTATCGACGCTTCTGAAAAGCATTCTTTTTCTTTAGAAATCTGATAAACCAATATGTTTGTGAGATTTACGGAAGAATTTATAAAATCTAATATTCTTTTGCTGGCAACTGATTTTCGGAACCATTTCCGAGTCTTTTCTATAGTGTATTAATAAGTTTTTTTCAACCCGGAACATAGGTTTTTCGAATGCTATCCATTTCTAAAGTACAGATTTCCATGTTTACTTACAAACATGATGAATTAACGCAGCATTAAAGTTAATTCTAGATAGTACCCGTCAAGATTTGACGATAAATAACTTGAAAGTTCCCATATAAATATGCTTTTATTTTTAATTATAGCTGCTTTTAAATTAAGTATTGAAAATTTTATGAATTGTATAAACGATTCCTATATAGATGTAAGATGTTGTCAGTCATCCTATTATACTTTAATTAATTTAAAAAGAATTTAACTAAAAATATTAATTGAATGATTTAGTTTTACTTAATACAGTCTCATAAAATTTATTAAAATGTATATCAATATTTAGTATTTTCTATTTTTTTTTTTTTTAATTACGCGATCTTTAAAAATTTTCATTAATTTTATTTTTATCAGCCTGACTCTGAAACACAGATAAAACATGGATATCAAAACGTGATTTTTTTTATAATTCTTATATGGATATTTTTGTTTCTTTCTTTTTTATCTTCTTTTCTTTTTATTTTATTTTAAGGAGAATAATCATATACTTTTCATAGTTATACAAATATATCTTATTAATAATGGTCATACAAGATATAGGTCATACAAAATATAGATCGCTTTATTTAATCGATAACTACATGCAAAATCTTTTAATTTAAATATTTATAACTAGCAAGCTACGCCCGCTGCGCTGGTCGGTTTCTACAAATGAACCTTGAATCAAACGAAATATAATTTGACCTTGTATTTGAAAGCAATCTGTAAATTTTCCTGGAATATCCTTCCACATTACTGAAAAATGACGCCATTGCGCTATTATATTTTCTAATGTGCAGTCAAAATTTTAGCTGTTAAAGACCAACTATTTTATTTTGTAATTTACAGTTAGGGTTTGCTAAAGAACAATAAAACTATATGCAATCTATTAATACAATCACTAAAAATTATTGAACTAACAATGCAAACAAATTAACTAACAAAAGCCGTCCAATTGAAGTTTTTATAAAGGCTAATCTTTGATAATCGGGTTCATCTGACTATAGAACTTTTCCATATAATTCTAAAACTAACATAGAACGATATGAAATATACTAAAACCATCCTTAAAAATTATCTACTTAACAATGCAAGTCGGAAAAAATACGCCCAGTAAAAACTTTCAATAAGTCTAATCTTTCGGAATCGGATTCATCTGACTATATAACCTTCACACATAACTGTTTGACTAAGCAACGTAGAACAACATGTAGTACACTAAAACCATTCCTGAAATAACATCTAACTGACAATACAATTCTCATCAAAATCCATCCAGTAGAGCTTTTTCAGAAGGCTAATCTTTCATAATCGGAATCAAATATTAAAAAGGCTAATATTTGATAAAAAAAGGTCACCCGATTTTCGAATTTCCCCCTCTATAATTCTAGAACTAAGCAACGTAGAATGATATGTTGTATAATAAAATTTTCCCTACAAAATTATCTAACTAACGGTATAGGTTTCATCGAAATCCATTCGGCAGAATCTTTTAAAAAGGCTAATCCTTCATAATGGGATTGATCTGATTGTACAACTTCCCATAATAATTCTATAACTAAGCTACGTAGAACGATATGTTATACAATAAAACCTTCCCTAAAAAAATATCTATCTTACAGTTTAAGTTCTACGAAAATCCATTCAGCAGAACTCGAGTTATAAGCAACCGGAACGAAATTTCATATATAAGGTATAGAAGTAAATAGAAGTATATTGCTATTAATATAGTTTACATTTGAATTAAAAAAGGTACTTTTCAGTTAGCTGGGCGCCAGTGATATATGTACATATATATAAATATATATGTATATACATATGTATATATATCTTCATACATATGTGTGTATATATATGTATGTATATATATGTATATGTGCATATATATATGTGTGTGTGTGTGTGTTTTCATCTACCTATTCAAATGTATACACAAAAACACCTTTTGGCTTAAAATAAAATTATTTGGGGTCAAAAGTAAAATCAAAATCGCCAAAAACAAAAGATAAATCGCCAAATATTTTTTCAATAGCACGTACATGTATATATATCACTTTTGCCGGGCTAACCGAAAAGTACCAAAAAAAATACTTCAAAAATGATGTCGTACACTTGAAAAAACATCTTCTGGCCTAAAATCTCTCATCAAAACTGTTTTTCTTTTTTTTCTTTTCTTTCTCTTTCTTTCTTTTTTTTTTTTTTTTTTTTTTTTAAGTAAAATTAGTAACAGTTTTTTCTTTTATTTTTCGTGATGTCTAGCCATTTCAATTCTTTCTGCAACAAAAAAAAAACACCTTTTGGCTTAAAATAAAATTGTTTGGGGTCAAAAGTAAAATCAAAATCGCCAAAAACAAAAGATAAATCGCCCAATATTGTTTCAACAGCAATCTTGCCCGTTGAATAATTTTTTAAGCATTACGAACATTCCCAATCATGTTTAAATTAAATATTTTCGTTTTATAATATTATCTCTCATCAAAACTGTTTTCTTTTTTTCTTTTCTTTCTCTTTTTTTTCTTTCTTTTTAAAAAAATAAAATTAGCAACAGTTTTTTCTTTTATTTTTCGAGATGTATAGCCTTTTCAATTCTTTCTGCAATAATAATGGTCGCCAAAAAATTAGCAATGGCAACCTTTTCGGCCAAAATAACAGAACTTTCGATCATAATTCTACAACTAATATACGTAGAACGTTGTGTTATATACTAAAACCTTCCCTGAAAAATTATCTATCGAACAGTGCAAGTTCCATCAAAATCCATTCAGCGGAACTTGAGTTATAAAGGAACGGAACGAAATTTCCGTTTGTGTTTTATATATATAGTAGATAGATATAAAATAAGTAATTAAAAAAAAAAATTGTCGTTTGTTGAATTTTATTTACCACAGTCCCAATATTTTGAAAAAATTACAATATTTAGTGTTTTTTTTTTTTTTTTTTTTTTTACTTACCCATCATACGTAGTATAGGGTAAGTCTTGTAATCGTTTTGAAAATCGAAAAATTTTTTTTGACGGATTTACACGTTTCAGACACTGGAGATTCCGAAAAACATATTTTTGGAAAAAAAAATTTGCCGTCCGTCTGTGTGTCTGTGTGTCTGTGTGTGTGTGTGTCTGTAAACGCTCTATCTCCCGAAAAAATTGAGATAGAGACTTGCAAATTTGTATGTACTTACTATGTAATAATGGGAAGAAGCCTATTTCATTTCAATAACCTCGATTAACCGGAACAATTTTTTTCGGACTCTCGAAATATTCGTTCTGATGAAAGGTATATAAAAATTTTCGAAATTGTTTATTTTAAGAAATGAATATAAAAGACAATAAAAAAACATAAATTTTGAATAAAGCATGAAGTCGATCGGATAAAGAGTTGCCGAGATATTTGGAATCCTATTTTCCACACTCTTCGATTTTTCATGACCCTGTATTTCATCCAAATTTCACTTCAAAGATATATTTTAATTGGAAATTTGACGCTTAATCAGATGCAATAAACCGCTCGTTAATAGGATTATTATTTTTGGAGTTATAAGGAAAAACCTCTTTCAAGCAATTCAGTAATCGATCCTTTAAAGTTTGTGACGTCATCAAGCCACGATTTTATTTGAATTGCAATGCATTTTATAAGTAGTTTACACATTTTTATTTTAATATTTTACATTATGCATATCCATGATGGGTAAGTATTACGGTGGCCCCCAACGACTAGTTTTTTCTTAAAACCCTGAATTTAAACTTTGCTGCTTGCTGCTAACATTTTCACACATTGTTTAAAGGGGTCTCAGGACTAGTGAAATTGGAAAAACTGAAAAAAAAAAATGACTATTTTTAACATTTAATTTCTTCATGATTTAAAAACGAAATTTTTATTGAGATGAAAAGATATAAGCTTGTTCTTTCATTTCACATATTTAAAAAGTTACAAGATGCAGAATTAATATTTAAAGGGGGCTTCAAACTGTCAGACATTTGTCGAGCAGAAAATTGACATGATAGCTTACGCGCACGATTACAAAATAATTTTTGCATCTAGAATAAAAATTTTGGAGTCTAATTATACTTCATATTGTAATAATTACACTGAACCTCAATAAATTTGTATTAGAGCATTTTTATATATTTAATGCAAAGTTGTATTGAGCTAATACAATTTTTTAAAATTTTCAACATTATAACCGCTTAAAAACATTTTTTTAATAATAAAAATGAAATTTTAGGTTCAATTTATGTAGACTAACATGACACCTAATTTTAGAAAATTTCATGAAAAAATATTCATAAGTTTTTGAAATATCATGCGCGTTGTGCCCAAAAATATCATTTTGAGAAAAATGATGTTTTGCTTCAGTTTTGAGTGGGTATAATTCTAAAAGCCATAACGTCTGTTCTAATGGGAATTTCAAGAAAACATTTACACTTAAATGTTCAGGAAAAATAGGAGTTTAATATATAAAAAAATTAAAAATTCGAAAATTTTGAAGGGAGTCCTGAGACCCCTTAATTGTTAAATCATGGGTATGAAGATAATTTAGAGTTCCTGTATGAATATTTTCCTCTCTTTTTAACGCTTTCCAACCAAGTTGAAAAGTGTTCATGACTTCGGTTTGTCTGGGATCGTTGAGCTGGACTGCCGTCTGGCCGTCCGTGCTCTAATTCCCGTCAATAGGCTCGGTTTGCTCTGCAATTATTATAGGTTATTGTCGTTATCTATAGCATGTTACATATTTCAACTGAAGTGTGTAGCACTTATAGTTTTTTTTACAGGGACACTCAAAAGAATTCCGTTACAGGACGGTCTATGGGGAAAAATCATTTTCGGTTTATTGTAATGATGTTACACAATTTCAAATACATTGTAATTTATATATATCACTAAGGTGCATTGCAAGAAGCTTAATATGGAATAGGGTGTGCATAGCACTTAGAGTTACTTTACAGGGACAGTCAAAAGAATTCCGTTACATGACGTCTAGGGAGAAAAATCGTTTTCGGTTTAATTAAATAATGTTTCACTATTTTAAACGCATTGAAATTTATATATATTAAGGTTCATTACAAGAGGCTTCCAACAGAATATTGTGTGTATAGCAGTCATCGTTCATATACAGGGAAACACAAAAGAATTCTCTACTGTATGTTAACAATAATTCATGGAAGTGAGTCTTAGGTTGCTGAACGCGATTTTAAATTGAACTCACTTTTTGTCGATTACTGGGTGTGTATCAATTCTGTAGATCCTATACAGGGCAGCACAAAAGTTCGCGAACCCATTTCCGTTCATGGACAGAAACTCCAGAAGGAGCATTTTAAACTGTGCTACGCGTTTCCTAACTAAACTAAAATTGAGCATCCTATGTAAAATATATACAAATCTATAGATCCTATACAGGGCTGAATAAAAGTATTCGGATATTTTTCCGAATACTGTATATGTTGGAAGCATGTGGGATCGGATCCGCTGCCACAAGACGGCGCAGCGAGCGCACTCACTAACGACGAGAACCTGCTAGGAGATTAAAAGACGGTAGGTAGGAAGTGAAGAAGAGAGAAAGGTAGCAGTCGCTGCTAACGACGCACTAAGTTTCCGACGTTCCTAAATTCAAAAGTGTGCAAGTTTGCGTTTTTTCATAAGATGTAAAGTACGATGCCAAGTTATGATTGTCATTTCGACGAATATTGGCTGTCCACCAGTTTAATTCATGTCATGTTTCATCTTTGTTCTGTCCTCGTCCATTATCAATAAAAGTGTCTGTCTGTCTACAAGAACGACGTTTACTTCAGTAATTAAAATGCCCCCCCACCCCACCCCCTATAAAGTTATGTTAGGAATTACTGAGATTACGTTTTTAAATAGGTTATGCGTTTTCCAAATTGTTTACTTCGATGTTATCTTTCAGCTTATGAAACGGTAATGATTTGTAAAATTATTTTGGAAGCGTTGGAAACTGTTACATAATCTATGCTTGACGCATGATTTTTCGTTCTTGCTCTTCAATTTTTTAACGAAAAATAATCACATACTTATCTTATTATATATATATATGACATCTTGATAATGGTCATACCATATATATATATATATATAAAAATTGTAGACCAGTTCAGTTTATTTAATCTATCATTACATGCACGATCTTTTAATTTAAATACTTTTAATATAAATTTATAATTAAAACAAAATAGTCTTGGGTGTTAAATTTTACTTAATTATAAAGAATTCGAATAAAAAATATACAAATTATGTAACTTTTCCTCCTGAATTAAATATGGCGTTATTAAAATTAATTATTGCCAATAAAATAAGAAAAGTCATTCTGTCCGGAGTGGGTATCGAACCAACACTATGATCGGAACAGCGAAACACCGCGCCTTATACCACTCGGCCACACTTTTCTGCTCTAAAACTGGTTAGGTTATAGATTTAATTTTACGCATACGCAAGTGGGTCATTTTCGTGTGAAAACTGGAATTTGACGAAAATCCCTTTTCATTTTAACATATAGGATTATTCGGTTAGTCTTGCATGCATATAATTAAATGACGCAGCTAAACATGTTTCATTGATAATTAATAGCCTCCTGAAAACCGATATTCCAATTTTGCCAAACAGATGAGTACCCTTTAAGGCTTAGATGCTTTACACTCACGCTAAAAAAAAAAAAAAAATTATCGGTTAAAAAAAAGAAAAAAGTCGCCAAATTTAGGGGATTTTTTTCTTTAATGGCAACCTAGCCATTGTATTAAGTTATTCGTTTGGCGCAGTCTTGGAAATCGCGCCAAACAAACAGTCGCCAATCTTTTGTTTACATTTTAGCGTGATAGTAACACATCTGTTCCCACTTTAAAAACTACTCGGAAAACTTTCCAAAAATCAGTAGCAGCTAAATAAACTTTGTTTTTATAAATGCTTCTTTAAATCTCTAAAATAGAGTGCTTTCTGAAGTTTCTAAAGATAAAGAACGCCTTTCCGAACCATGGTTCACTCGGATGAGGTTATTATTGTATTTTCGTAGATTAAGAAACATTTGTCTTTTTAACACTTTCCAACATAGTTGAAAAGTGTTTATGAATTCGGCTTGTCTGTCTGTCTGTCTTTCCGTGCTCTAACTCGCAATTGATATGTGTTATTGAGGTTTACTATGACATGTTTGGTGTTGAATAGAGGGGATTCGCTACATTACGTTCTCACATGCCCATTGACAGCTACTCTACATTTGAGGAAAACAGACTCCATCTCTCTGTCGAATTGGTTCAAATCAATCTCGGCGAATTCCTCATTGCTTCAAAAGATAATTAGCTGCATATCCTTAATAGAAAAAAAAACAATTGTTATTCCAAATGCCACCAGTACACATCATTGGTGGTGATGATGATGATGATGCTTTTCCTGATGATGAAGAAGTTTATTGAAAAAATCCATTGTCTCTACTTTTAAAATATTTTACGCTAAAAATCTGACAATTTCAAATAATTTTTAAACTCTTATTAATTGTGACTTTTCTGCTGAGTATGACTTTTTGAGTATGACTTTTCTGCAAATTAAGCTGGGCTGCTTTGTCAAATATGTAAAAATATGTATTTTTTTTTTTAAAAATAAACTTTCCAAGCAGGGTTTGCAGGGGCTAAAGCCATATGGTAGGCCTCCCTGCTTGGTTGAATCTGAAAAAAAATCTGAATCTGAATCTGATGTGTATAGCCCTTAAATTTGTTTTATAGCGCCATTCAAAAGAATTCCGTTACATGACGGTCTATGGGGAAAAATCATTTGCGGTTTATTTGAATGATGTTATACAATTTCAAACATACTGAAATTTATATATGTCACTCAGGTGCACTACAAGAGGCTTACTATAGAATACTGTGCGTATAGCACTACTACTCATCTACAGGGACAAACAAAAGAATTTGGTACTGTCTGTTAACAATAATGGCTGGAGCTGTGCTTTTTCAGTTGCGGAACGCGTTTTTAAATTGAACTCATTTTTTTTTGTCTATTACCCGTTGTGTATAAATTTTACAGATTCTATACAGGGCAGCACAAACGTCCTGGAGTCCGTTTAGGTTTATGGACGGAAATTCCAAAAGAGGAACTTTAAACTGTGCTCTAACTGAACTGAAATTCAGCATTCTATGTAGTCTATATACAAATCTATAGACCCTATAAAAGAATTCGGGCATTTTTTCCGAATAGTGTTGATCATTCCTAAAATTCGGTATTTAAATATGTTTTGCGTTATCAAAATTCTTTGCTTTTAATATCACCTTTCAGCTTATTAAACGGTAAAGATTTGTAAAATTATTTTGACGTGTTGGTAAGTGTTACATAATTTATGACGCATAATTTTTCGTTCTTATTTTTACCAGTGTAATGTCGAACTGCATAACATCTTCTTTTCTAAATCGTTTAAAAAGCGGTTTAAAACATGACGTTTGACAGCATTTTCGAAACAGTGCATATTCTTCATGGAAAAAGAAACAAGAACGAAAAATCATGCATCAAGCATAGATTATGTAACACTTCCCCACACTTCCAAAACAATTTTACAAATCATGACCGTTTAATAAGGTGAAAGATGATATCTAAATAAACAATTTGGAAAACGCACAGTTAAAAACACAATTTCAGGAGTGACCGAAATATTCGGAAAAAATATCCTATTTCTTTTGTGAAGTCCTGTATAGGATCTATAGATTAATACTACATAGAATGCTAAGTATAAGATCAGTTAGGAAACGTATACCACAATTTAAAATTTTCATTCTGGCATTTACGTCACTAAACGGAAATGTAATCGAGAACTTTTGTGCTGTCTTGTATATGAAATAGAGAATATTTTCATAACAATTAATAGGCAAAAAAGGAGTCAAATTTAAAAAATCGCTAAATAATCACTTCCAGCAATTATTGTTAAAAGACAGCACTTTAATCGAATTTTTTTGTGCGTCCCGCTCTCAATGTTTGATGAATGCTACACACACACAATATTTTATAGTAAGCCTCTTGTAATGCCTCCTTATATCAATTTCCGTAGGTGTGAAATAGTTAAAAGTTATTCAAATAAACCGCAAACAATTTTTCAACTACATTGGAAAATTTTAAAAAAGAGTTTGGAACTTGAATAAATATATTCAAAAATGATTTTAATTCGCATATGAAAACAACTGAATGTGTCAAAAAGCAACCTACTTAAAATTGAAAACAGCCCTAATTGAAATCGCCTCTTTTTTAATCACGTCATTACGTTTGAAACACGCGCACGTAATTAATATTCCGGGCAAGCCAGACCGGAGACAGAAATAATGTTCTACCGTTGAGCTGGCAGCAAGTCTGATTAAGGTGATTAGGACTAAAAATAAAATAAAATAATAAGAATCATTTACAAGACTCCAACAAATAAATGTTAGAGTTAAAAGAAAATAATTGCCAATTTCCTAAATTGCTGACGACGTACGATGAAACGAGATTAAGCACACTTCATTAGGGCATTTGTTATGTGTTTAATAATATAATTGCTAATCACACTCATGTGATATTTTTTTACTTTGCAAAACTCTACAGACCAGGTGCGCACGATATGCAATTGTAAACTTTTTAAAAAACATTTTCATTTTTAAGGTGGGATTACGTACACACATAACGAAAATAGTTTTAATCCTTAAATGTCTAGTATATCAAATTTGCAACACCTTTTATTAGCTCACAGGCTATCAAAGCCTGGGAGTTAATGTGCCCGCCGGTTCTATAGGTACGTATGTACGAACGCGATAACTCTTGACAGAAATAACCGTTTTGCTTCAAATTTTGTTTATAGGTTCATTGTGATAAGGCGCTTCCCTGATTCGTTTTGGGGGATCATTGGTTAAGTATAAAAAGGGGGAATGGCGGACAACACCCCTTAATTAAATAAATGGGTTTTTCATGCAGAATTATCCGATTTTCTTCAAATCTCTATAATAAAACCGTAAGTCATGTGACTGTCATCAACAGTTCCGGAATGTCCGTTTCACTTTTTCATATGCCAGGCGGCCATTTTTATTAAAAATCATTTTTTCGAATAAAACTTCATAAATGTGACATTTTTAGAAAGATCGTTCAAAATAAATTAATATTTGAGAGATGACTTACGTTCAATTATGTATATATTCTCCAATAACTTCAGTTGAAATTAGCTTCGCAGTTCAAATTCTCTATCCATGAAAGTAAACAAAAAAAAAAGATTCATTCGTCGTGAAGGTTTAAAATATTAAACCATTAAACCATGGAGATAATCGTTCGTAAAGTTAGTTTTCCATGAAAGATTTTTTGGAGCGCTGCCTGGTGTCAAAAAAATAATTCGTACCAGTGACACAATCAAAGTTTACCATAATTATGTGCTATACAACTCAACTTCATTCTTTATCTTTTCTTGATGTAAGCTGAATGTAAACAAATACAACTCATGTAATGATATTTAATGAATCAAATTTCGAAACAAATTGTCAGTTAATTTGGTATTTATGTATTATACGTGAAAGGAAGAGAGACCACCGAAAATGATTGTTAATCACCAACCATATTTACCATTATTAATGACCAATCGCTTTCAAAACAGTAATTTAATATACATTTACAAAATACATAACATCATTAAGTACTTTTGTGTTATTTGGGCGCAAATCTCGCCAATAGAATTTTTAAAATCGCCAATACCAGCTTTTATTTTTCGCGTGTGCAAATTAGAAACGATACTTTTATTTTGAAATCAAATGTTCTGATGGAACAGCTGTCGTAGACGCACCGGGGCACTATATTAACTATAGAGTTGCAATATAGAGAGAAAAAACGGGTTGCTGTAATTAGAATTATAGGCGGTAATGTTGGTGTGACATATTTACGTGATTATCAAAACTGGCTTCCAAAAGTTCAATGTTTCACCAAACCATACTCGAAAATTACGTGTTATAATATGCACTCCGATTATGTCACATTATTCAAGACGTTTTAAATGAGAATAACGATAGATTTTCTTCTTGATTCTCCCGTAATCAAGTCTACAGCCAAAGTTAGCGAGAAACAAACAAACAAACAAAAAAATATTGGCAACAATATGGTTCAGTGTAAATGGTGGATATCATTAAAGACTTTCACAAAATAGACTTCATTGCACCAAATCGTATTAACTAAAATACGCCATCTGGCAATGGATCCAATTACGGAAAACTACTTAATATGTTTAAGAATCTCCTCATTAGCAAGCATATTGCACAACTGATAAGCAAACGGATATGAAGCATAAATGCTTAAGTTGGTTAAGCGGTTTTTGTCAAGAAAGATGAAATACATAACAACAAAAAATATGCGAAATGCTACCATGATCGAAAAAGTTTTTGATTTGTCTATTAGAATCTTCCGGTTTGGCGAAGGATTACGAAAAAAAAAAAATTATGAATAAAAGTAACGTGTTACAGTGCTTAACATACATTTAAGGGAGACCAAACTGGTCGCCAGTGGCGGCTAGTTTTGTATATAGGTTCATTGTGATAAGGCGCTTACCTGATTAGTTTGTGGCGTTCATTATTTAATTATAAGGGGGGGGGAGGGGGATGATACCCCCTTTAATATACTGTCGATTTGTTTATTTTTCGAGGACTTATTTCAAATTCTTTTGAAATAAGAGTGCAATATACATAATGAGTGTGAATAGCCTGTGAGCTCAATGCCTCTTTTTTATTTAACCTTTAATACATAAATCAACCACTCTATTTATATAGAAATATTAATCCTGTAAAAATCACATCAATAGACTACTAAATGAAGTTAAAATTCTGTCTTAAAATTTCTGGCGTATAATCCTTAATATAAGTAAAAAACTCCAATTCTAAAAGAAAAATTCATGCATTTAAGGGTTAAGGATTAGACACCAGAAATTTTAAGATAGATTTTTAACGGTACTTATCCATTATCCTGTCGACCACTTTTCATAACAAAAACTATCGCCCAACGGTAACGCCCAATAAACAAATGGAAGAATGTTGTCATTGGAATATCAAAATAAATAAATACATAAATAAAATTAAAAAAAAAATCGCTAAAGACCCATTCACCAAAGTGTCAACTATCAGTAAGTTTGAATACAAAAAAATTACAATACATTAAATGAAAATAGAAAAAAAATCTGTGCTATTTATTTATTGACATTATTTGTCTTCATGATCCTTCATGGCTGGAGAATAAATATTTGTGACGTCAGTTGAAATGCATCTATTGCACTTAACTAAGCAATGCAACTTTTTTTCAGTGCTTTTTCTCTTTTAATATCACGGCACAGCCGTTTAAGGACGCAATTGTTATTTTAATGAACGAAATAACTCATAAACCGGTAAAACATAATGAAAAATACAGGTAAATGTTGAATTAAAAACCGCTTTATGACATAACAAACACGTTTAGTGCTTCTGACGTCAAGTGAATGGGACTGCAATTTTGGCGTTCAATCCTACAGTTTGGCAATAGTTTTTATATAAAAAGTGGTCGACGGGATTACGGAGAAGTACCTTTTTAACTTTATTTAGTAGCATATCTGTGTGATTTTTACAGGATTAATATTTCGATATAAATAGAGTGGTTGCGAAGAACTGGATTTATTTATTAAAAGTTAAATAAAAAGTGCTGAAATTTGATACACTATGCATTTAAGGGTTAAATCAATTTTACTGCGTTAAGAGAAACAGAAGAATCATCCATTAAGTGCTTTGCGAACTTACCTAATTTTGCCGCACTCATCGACGGATAATCTAAAAAATGCTTACGGCACTCACTGAAAATCTCATTAACTGAAAACATACTAAGCGAGGTATATTGTACCTGTATTTAACTTTATATTTATTAACTGACCTGCCCGGTGTTGCCCGGGCCCGTGATAATAAAATTGAACAAACCTAAAGTTTGTATGATTTTATATCTGTAACCCGATTTTGTATGAAATTATTTATTTAAAATTGCTGCGCACGCGACAGAAAATCTTTTATTTTCACTTTCCGCCGATAGGGGCGCATTCTGATATAAACGAACCTTCCGACACGTGTTCCCGCTGCCTGCGGAACCGTATAGTAGCCGTGCAGCGCACGGGTTGCAAAATATTTTAGTTCCACCTTTCGCCACTAGGGGGCGCTTCCTGTTCCAAACAAACCACCTTCCGAACGAAACTGCAACACGTGTCCCCCTTGCCTCCGGCACCTTATAGCAGGCGTCTCGCTGCAAAATCCTTTAGTTTCACTTTCCACCGCAAGGGTGCATAATTTGTTGTATACGAACATCCGATACGGATACCCAATGTATCAAAACCATACGAACGAGTCCATACGAACGAAATCGTACATTCAGAACGAAATCGGGCCCATAGAACGCGAGGAAATAATGCGCCCCCTGACAATGGAAGATGGAACTAAAATCTGTAACGCGATCAAAAACCAAGTCGAAACATCCAAACTACATTGTGATCGGGCCCATAGAACCCGAGATAAGAATGCACAGTTAGAGGAAAAAAAACTTGTAGGATTGTCCGCCAGGGGACGCGTGGTCAAGTGCTCAACAACATCTTTGATTATTGGTATGCATCAAATAAATACGGATTGTGTACTTTTATTAGGAACATAAATTTAATTTTTACGAAAGTCGTCTTTTGAAATTTCCAGTATTCTCTATACCGTTACATCGTTAGTAACGTAACGCAATCGTTACATTTATAAAACGCTACGGGATAAGCTATAAAAATGTTAATTTTCAAAAGTGGTATTTGTTTTGAGAGCAAGGCGTTAACCCCCTCCCTCCCCATATCCGGAAATATAACGAGTAATTTGTTCAAGAAAACCAACTTTCCCTACATTAACGCGATCATTAAAAAAATAATTATATTTTTCTGATAGTTAGACCATAACGAAGACGCTACGCTAAAATAGCCGCCAGGTGGCTTCCCTTCCCATCCTCAAATCCCAATCTATATCGTAATTAGTTATCTTAATTTTTGTTCATTAGTTAAAATTGGCAATTATTTCCTTTCATTTTCGCAAACTAAATGGAGGGATCAGCTGGAGAAACGTACTTTGTAGTCCCTGTCTGAAGCTTTCTCGAATTTTTTTGACTGGTGGTGTCAGATATTTGCAAAAATTAAGAAAAATAACCGGTCGAATTTTTTAAAAATTGCATTGTCGGATGCAAAAATTTTTTCTACATATGCTCAGAAATTTTCAAATCGATATCTTAATTAGTTTTCTTAAAATTTGCTAATTAATAAATAAATTCCAAATTCATTCATTTCTACTTGCAAATCGATAACACATGTTCTTTTCTTTAGCCATTTTGACAAAAAAAATGACATTTATGATGCGAAATTTAATAAGATTATAATTAATATCGTGGTTAATTATCAAAATATTAAAATTCTGAATCCCAGGTGCATGAGATCAGGCCTTAGGACTACCTAAATCTAAATTTTTAGGCTTGCAAGTACGCTAGATTTTGTTAGTCAACACCCACACACACATACACACACAGAGAGCGAAACTTTCTTTTATTAGTATAGACTAGCTGACCCGTCCGGCGGTGCCTGGGCCCGTGATAATAAATAATAATAATAAAAAAAAAACAGGTTATTATTATTTTATATCTTTAACCCGATTTTGCATGAAATTATATTTTAAAATGAAAAATTCGCTAAAAAGTATTCATGTTTTGTTGAGAATTTATTTTAACACATGTCTGTGGGTGGAGTTCAACTCACGGCGTTACGTAACATGACGTAATACATCCCCCGAACTAACTAGAACTTTTTAGTTGGAATAATTTTGTACCTTGAATATGGAGCGATATCTCGGCTGCTCTCATGGAATTTTTAATTTTCAGTCTAATTTATCATTATTAATTTACTGTTGAGTTCAAGTTTGTTGTTAAAATAATGAAGAAAAGGCAACAAGACTTTTATTTTGAAATTATGAACAACACAGCGCCAGATATTTATTTTTGTTTGTTCTTTCGATTTCACGCTTTGCTGACACATTCTTTTTATGTTTAGTGATAAAAGCGCTCATTTTTTTTGTACTTTTTGTCTGAACTCTTTGAAATCTTTATGGGTGATAAATAAAACGGGTTTTACGGCCCGTGTAAAAATATCGTGAAAAAATAGTGTTAACTAGTTGTAAAAGAAACGTTTTCTTCTGGCTTTTTTGTTTGTTTGTTTGTTTTCGCATCGGCTCCTTTAACACAGCCATAAAAAATAGTTCTCCTCTTCCGAACTTTCTGAAATTTTAATCGGTTAAATATAATTATATCCAAGCTCTCTCAATACAATTTCCAACTTGTTCATATTGTTTACTTGGACATTCATTTTTCACCTTATTATAATGTGAAGTATTGTTACGGTATACTGAATATGTTGGAAAGCGTTTCATAATCTGTGCTTGACGTGTGATTTTTCTTTCTTGTTTTGAATGATACAGAGATATAAATGCTTCGGGGAAGATTTTTTCTACAACGGATGCTCTAACTTTATTAAGACTTGTCTGTCTCCAGATGATGGATCGCCTTTCTACTAATTGTTGCAGCAGCGCTAAACGAGAGGAAATAAACACACACACCCTTTCCCTGTCAGGTAATTGCCCACCCCCTACCTTCTTTCACCCGGTTTCTAATTTCCGTTTATATGTCAAGGCTAACAGACGAGCCTTTGTTTAATAACTTTATCTTTTTGTTCCGAATCCGCCGTCTATTTAAACGAATTAATACACTGTAAAACTAATCGTTGGGGGCCACAATAATACTGACCCATCATAGATAGGCATATTATAAAATAGGAAAATAAAACATGCGTGAACTCTTTATAAAATGCATTGCAATTCTCATGAAATCGTGGCTTGATGACGTACTAAACTTTAAAGGCTGGATTACTGAATTGCGTAAGAGAAAGAAACACACTCATAACTCCAAAAATGATAATCCTTTCACTAACAGTTTACTGCGTCTCATTTCCAATTAAAACATATCTTTGAATTGAAATTGGAATGAAATACAGGGTCATGAAAAATCGAAGCGTGTGGAAAATAGGATTCCAAATATCTCGGCAGCTGATTATCCGATCGATTTCCTTCTTTATGCAAAATTTATGTCTTTTTATTGTCTTTTTATAGTCACTCCTTAAAATAAACCATTTCGAAAATGTTTATAGACCTTTTATCGGAAGGAATATTTCGAGAGTCCGAAAAAAAGAGTTTCGGATCCTCGAGGTGACTAAAAGTAAAATTCAATAGGCTTATGACATACTAAGTGCATACCCAATTTCAAGTTTCTATCTCAATTGGTTCGGGAGATAGAGCGTTTACAGACACAGAGACAGACGGAAGGCAAATTTTTTCTTCTAAAAATATGTTTTTCGGAATCTCCAGTGTTTGAAACGTGTCAATCCGTCAAATTTTTTTTTCGATACCCTATACTACGTATGATGGGTAAGTAACAAGCAAGAAAAATCATGCATCAAGCATAGATTATGAAACACATTCCAACACTTCCGGAAAACTTTAACAAATCTTCACTTTTTAATATACTAAATAAAATACCCATTTTAGAAAACGCACAAAACATTTGAAAATCAGATTTCAGCAGTTACTTCCCGTAGACGGAAAATAATTCCTTACTTCTATGCATAACTTTTCGTGACAGAAAGAGCTCAGACCCCTAAAACTTATAAATTCGTCGAAAAAAAGATGTGGAAATATACTTTCTTTTGTTATAGATAGAAGACAAAGAAAAGTTACAAAAATGAAGACAGTGTAGGCGCGATATGGCAAATAAATGGATTTAAACTACCATAAAGATTTCCCGAGCACAGAGAATAAACAGTCAGATAATAGAACGACATATTTTATTGTTCCATTTCAACTATAAAGAAAGATTCTCTCTAACAAAAGTTATTTCACCAAAAGGCTCCATCCGATATTACAATCGTTAGTTCATAACTAGACGTTACTTAGATGTTCCAAATAAAAGTTCAAGATTTCATTGATGTCTACACGTAATTTATATAGTTTGCACTAACAGGAAAAAGTTTTCGTCTGAAGTAATACAACGTATTTAAAGAAAACGGCGCAAAGTTATAATATCGCATTGCAGGTGAAGGTATCATCCAATCAGAAGTCTAGATTATCGGAATGACTGCGGATTGAACAAAACAAAAAAATTCGGTTCCCAAAAAGGCGCGAAAACAGAATTCTAGAAACCACTCGGAAGAACTGGGCCTGCAAAGAATGTTTAAATCAAATGTATTGAAACGGAAAAATATTACAGGCGTGGGATCAAAATTTCCCAAAGGGAAATGAAAGAAGAAAATATAAAAAGCATGATGCGATTTTGATACGGGGACTTTCATTAGATTTTGATAAGAGGAAACAGCATAAAAATATTTTAAGACGAAATTAAATGACAAAAACTTAGAATAAATTTAAAATAGGTTAATACTGTAAAATATATGAAGTAGATTGTGCTGTGCTTCTACAGCCTATTGAAGTTTTATCAGTTACCAGAACATTTTTGGGATTGAAACAGCGACATAATTGCGTCTGGGGAAATTCTTCTGGCTTCGATTTTATTCAATCTTTGTCTATCTCCAGATGAATGACCATTTTACTCGTAACTGTTGCAGCAACGCTAAACGAGGGGGAGGTAAACACACACACCCTTTCTCTGTCAGCTCATTAACTACCTCCCATCTTTCATTCGGTTTCTAATTTCCGTTCAAATGTCAAGGTTAAGAGGTTAATGGAATCCTCCTTTCTTCTTAAATTGTCGCCATGAAAAGGCTCTTTCTTTGTTTACCATAGAAAATTATGGATCATTGTGTGTTTATCCCCGATTCAAATAACTACCTGTATAATGGTTATTAAGGGGAGTCTTCACTCACTTGAAAACAGCCGCTCGCTAATATTAAACCTATTTGCAGGTTGTTTTCGAATTTCTCGTATAAATTCGAATATATATATTTTTTACGCATAAGATAGCTGAGGTCGATCCCTAATAGGGCTATTTTTTACTTTTTCGATTTCAGTTGCAGATTTTTTTAAATAAAGGCACTTTCACTTTCAATAGCGATTCCGAAAGTGAAAGTACCTTTATTAAAGATATCTGCAACTGGAATCGAAAAAGTTCAATAAATGCGATAAAACCGAGGACATTAAAACTTTAAGAAAGATAGCATACAAGAAAATGTTTTGTGTTATTCTCTGAAATGTTAGTTTAAGCACATATTATTCGTTATATGCCGACCAGTGACCAGGGAATTCAATATTAATTTTCATAACAAAAATAAAAAAAATAATAAATCTCTAGATAAAGCAATTCCAAAAGAAGAAACCTGACATTAAAACATGAATAACTTTTAATGAGTAGTATGTAGACAAGTGTTCGTAGAAAGAAAATCAATTTATTTGATTTTGATTTTGCGTCTTATATTTACATGCAAGTGTCAATGGAAATATCCATAACACCATACGATGCGTTGCTAAACTCTACAGATTCACAAACTGTTGTGCAGAACACATTTTGCTCAAAAGAAGCAAACTGCGATCATGTGACGAGAAGATTGCTACAATTTTTCCTTTGAAGTAGTATTAAAAGTAGCGTCACTGCTTGCTACAGACTACGGATTTTTTGTATCTCGCTACTAGCTACATTACATTTTCATAACCCAGCGCGCTACACTACAAACTACCGAAAAAAGTAGCGACTACTGTAGTTTCCCTACTTGTAGCGCGCTATACTTCCGACCCCTGGCTCCACTATAATGTTACGGTACACGCTTACATAAGCCATACCCTTTGCTTCCCTGTAGAATTATACTTACAAAACGTGTTTTACGAGTGTAGAAAATAATGACCGCCAAACTTGGTGATAACGAGTGAAATATGTCCAAATTCGACGTCAAAAACAATGAGAGATGCGCTAAATCGCCTATTTAACAGGATATCACCCACTTTATTTCGAAAGATACTGACGTTATACAGGGTCAATCACAGAATAACTAGTAACCATGAACTTAGAGTAATAGGACCTCTTAAAAATAGGCTTTGAAAGAAATATATGTGAAAAATATTTGAAATAGGTGGCACCTACGTAGAACTGTTCTACTAGTTCGTTTGTTTCTTCATTTTTGATTCCAATACAAAACTTTGTTGGAATCGGTTTTGGTTATTGCTTGTAAGTAACCTTAGCACAGTTCTGCGTTAGCCGCCCTACACTGTAAAAAAAAAAAAAACTCAAAAGCGTTTCGGCACAAGTCGGAAAGGTTTCCGGAAATTTATAGTAAACTTTGTGTTCTCTTCAGTTACTTGTTATTTCGGAATCGTTACACGTATTTTCGGAAAAATATTCAAAGCGGTGAATACTCTGAAGAAGTCAGAAACGTTACATTCCATAGCGGAAATGTTTTCGAATAGGTAGTGTAAAATGTTGGTTACTGAAAAATTCGGAAACGTTACACTCATTCCGTGTAAAGTTTAAAAATGGAATTCGAAATTAAGTAATATTTGCGCATGCTCATCTACTCCGACCTATTGCACATGTCATTATCACGTGATTTGTATTGTTCTTGAGAGGAAAGACAGCTTAAAACAGATGCATATGCTACGTATTTATATGAGCTGTAAGTATTCTGTTTTATAATTTCTTTTATTTGAGAGAACAATATGCTTTTTAAAAAAAATTAATATTATCAGATTCTATTTTATTGCATACTAGCAGGCTTTGCCCGCTACGCTGGTCGGTTCTCCAAACGAAATATATCCCTGAATTTGGTCATCTTGTGTTTTAAAGCAATATGCACCTTACTTTGATTGTCCTTCGCAATGCTGTAAAACGAAATAAACGTCATTGCTCTGTTATATTTTCTATTTTTTGCACAAAATTTGGCTATTAAAGATCAACTTCTTTATTTAATCATTTACAGTATGATTTGCTAAAGAACTATGTAACAATATGCAATATACTAAAATTACCCCTGGAAATTTATTAATGCAAGTTCAATCGAAATCCATTCTGCAGTATTTTTTATAAAGGCTAATGTTTCACGGCTTCAACTGATTATAGCAATTTCAACCCTAGTTCTATAATTAGACAACGTAGAACTATTAATAACGATAATCGTTACAAAAATATGCATTATCTCATTAACAATAGGACTTAGAAGAATGAACTTTATACCATTCTATATTCAGCATACAAAAATACATTAAAATATATTGTAATTGTCACTTAACTATAATACTCGATTTTTAAGGAATTTTTTTTAAAAGTTTGTTCATTTTTTTACCTCCTTTAGAGTTGGAGTTTTTAAAAATCCCGTCTTAGTGCGCCTCCACATACTAAGAAGTATTTCCCCCCAAGTTTCGTGTTTGTAGGTTCAGTAGTTTGGGCTCCGCGTTGATCATCTACCCAGTCAGGATTTTCAATTATATATATAGATAACAGTTTGCGGGAACAGATTTCGCCGCATTATCTTATAACAATGAAAAGAAGTCCGTCGCGTTTTATCGACAATTTGAATTTCTTCCATTGCTATAATAACGCGCGTATGTACAGAAATTATCATTTGTAATATTAGAATTTTGAGGTTTTGACGCCAAGAACGTCGCCAAATTTGTAAAATGTACAATATCTCACTAACTATAGGACTTAGAAGAATGTACTTTGTACCATTCGATTCAGCATAAAAAAATATATTAAAATTAGTTATAATTTTTTTTACTTAATTGTAATACTCGATTTTTAAGGAATTTTTTTAAAGTTTGTTCATTTTTTTAACCCCCACCCCACTTCTTAGGGGTGGAGTTTTTGAAAATCCCGTCTTAGTGCACCTCTACATACTAAGAAGTATTTTTCCTCCAAGTTTCGTGTTTGTAGGTTCAGTAGTTTGGGCTGCGCGTTGATTATCTACCCAGTCAGGACTTTCATTTATATATATAGATAATGCACTACACCAAAATTATCTCTGAAAAATTAACAATGCAAGTTTCATCGAAATCCATTTAGCAGAATCTTTTAAAAAGGATAATGCTTCATAATCGGGTTCAATTGATTATAGAAATTCCCCCTAATTCTATGACTAAGCAACGTAGAATGATATGTTATGCACTAAAACCTTGCTTCAAAATTTAGCTAACTAACAGTGCAAGTCCCAACAAAATTCCAGTTATAAGTGGCCGGATCGAAATTCCCCTTTGCATTATATATATACAGTAGATAGGTGAATGTATCTTTCATAATCATCTTGTCCTGATGATAGAAGTGGAATTTTCTTCTTGACCTTCTGGAATTTTCAAAAAGAAACTCTGCACACCCTCCGTAGCTGTAACATATACTCTCTAGTATACACCCTCTGTCTATAGCGTATATGCACAGTTTTTTTACTACACCACTGACAACTTTCTCCCATAGCTCCATAACTAAACAATGTAGAAAATCAATCCCTGAAATATTATCTAACTAACTGTGAAAATTCCATCAAAATCCGTTCAATAGAACTTTAAAAAAGGTAATCTTTCATAATCGGGTGCACCTAATTTTATCTAAAACTTCCCCCCGTAGCTCTATAAATAAGCAATGTATAACAATGTGCTTTCTTTTTAAACCTTTCTAAAACAAATTAACTAACTAATAGTGAAATCCTTTAAAAATCTGTTCGGTAGAACCTGAGTTTTAATCAATCTGATTGAAATACGAATTTGCGTTTTATAAATATTGTAGATGATGATGACATGATTTCTGTATTCGGATTCGTTGTCAAGCTTTTGCTTCAGAAAAGAAACGCAGAGGAAAACTTGTCTACAGATAATTGCCAACCATCTCCACAAAATTGCGTAACTAACTGTGTAAATCCCACCAAAGTCCGTCCAGCAGTTTTAAAATTATAAACAGTCGGAATGAAATACGAATTTGCATTTTATATATATAGTAGATATATCTTTCATAATTGCACTCATCTTTCCCAATCACTTTTCCATTAGCTCTATCACTAAGCAACATAGAATGATATATAATAGGGTCATTAGCCATACTTGAAAAGTCACTTCCATCAAAATTTGTTCAGTAGCATTTTTTTGTAAAGGTAATCTTTAATAATCGGGTTCACTTAATTTTAGAGCTTTCCTCTGTATCTCTACAACAGAGTAACGTAGAATAGCTATACTCTATAAAACCTTTCAAAAAACATTACTTAACTAACAGTGTAAAACCTAACAAAATATCATGAATAAACGGATTAAAATATGAATATGAGGTTTAGAGTCATAGTAGATGATAATATGATTTTCTGTAATAAGATTCATCATGAAGGTTTCGCTTCAAACGTAAACGATGCTTTTGCTCATTGGATACTTCTCTATTATCCCGTCGACCACTTTTCATAACAAAAAACTATCGCCAAATTGTAAGATTAAACACTAACAATGCCGTCCCATTTACTTGATGTCAGAAGAATTATACGTGTTTGTTACATCAAGTGGTTTTTAATTCGACATTTGCGTGTATTTTTCATTATGTTTTACTGATTTATGAGTTATTTCATTAATTAAAATAACAATTGTATCCTTACAGTCTTATATTTTATTTATTTATTTTGACATTCCAATGGCAACGTTCTCCCGTTTATTTGGCGTTACAGTTTGGCGATAGTTTTTTGTTAACGGGATAACAGAGAAGTACCCAACATGGTAGCTAAAACTCCAATTGGCGAGGTATCTGATTGCGGGAAAATTAGCCCGAAATCGTATGAATAACTAACAACCCAAAGAAAAGGGGAAACATGGATGAAGACTGAAAACAAATAAAGATACTTGTATAATACTAAACAGACCTTCGAAACTTTATTTTAGCAATCACGTTTTATTTTAAATCGTGGATTTTGTAGAATTAATAATTATACGCAATTACATAAATATCCGTAAGAATAATATTCCATTCCCAATTGAACAGTTAATGTTTCTATCTGTAAAAATAAACAAAATAATTAAATAACAAAATGATTTAATTTGAATTTCTTCCATTGCTATAGTAACGGATGTATTTTTAGAAATTCTCACTTGTATTGTTAGATTTTGACGTCAAAGACTTCGCCAAATTAGAAAAATGTGCAATATCTCACCAACTATTTGACTTATGAGTATTTAATGGATACCATTCGATTCAGCATACAAAAATACATTAAAATAGGTTATCATTTGTCACCTAACTACAATACCCGATTTTTAAGGAATTTTTTAAAAGTTTGTTCCTCTTTTTATCCCCCTTAGGGATGGAGTTTTTGAAAATCCCTTCTTAGTGCGTCTCTACACACTAAGAAGTATTTTTCCTGCAAGTTTCGTCTTTGTAGGTTCAGTAGTTTTGGCTGTGCGTTGATCATCTAGCCAGAAAGGACTTTCTTTTATATATATAGATTAATATTACATTTGCAGTTAATCTTTTGTTGTATACACAAAGTTAAATAACTCAATTGAATCCATTTGGACACTACACTGTTAACTAGTATTTTAAAAACACAAATTGCACAAATTGTGCTTATTAGTTGCTAAAATCAGTGTAAAAATTGTTTTAAACTCATAAAAGAGCTAAAATCCTACATGTTTCGGCTTCAAACTTAAAGCCATCATCGGGGAAGAGGAACAACACAAACGACTACTGATCTTTTAATTTTCGACACGAGAAGAATGAAATCAACAGCATGGAAAAATTTAAATAAAATAAGCGGGCACTCTTTGTTGCCAAAGAGCGAAAAACAAAACAATGAATTAACAAGGGGTTAAAAATGTATCCCATAAACCAGGTATGCTGAAAGAAAAGTTATCATTACAAATACAATCTTTTCTAATTTTAATTTCCAATGATTCCCTAATGGCGGCTTTAAATGGGTTATTGAACCTATGGATAATTCTTGCTTTATCGAAATTAATTACAATATCATTATTTTTAGCGTAAAACCGGGAGAGTGCAGTGGATAATTTTCCAAATTTTATGTCGTTTTTATGCTCTTTTAATCTTTAAACTACTAAATCTACTAACTACTACTTGTTAAATAACTCGTTCGATAGTTTCTTTATAATCTTGTTCCATGAATCTATAATAAATATTAGATATTTGATTGATGAATAATAATGTAGTACTAGTATTAATGAGGTACAGATAGCACCGTATATACGTCTTTAACATCTTTACGTTTTGAGATCGGTTCCGTTTCATAACTTTTCTAATGATGAAATGTATCGTTTATATGACAGAACAAATTCCTAATTTCACTTATACTATACGTTTTTCCTTCTTTTTTATGAATCAGATGTTTATAAATAAATATAATGGAAAATTTGATTATAAATCTATAAATAATTCTTTTTTAAAATCCGGTCTCGTGAATTCCATGCTGGTAAACAGATACATATGCATTATGAAAAGGCTTTATTTCCCAAAATAGATGTATTATTTTTAATACCTTTAAATAAATATATTTTTTAATCTTGTAAATAGAGGTATTATGTCAAAAGATTTCATATCTGTAAATAATTATTTTATTTTATGAACTGTATACTTATAAAAAGATATTTATTTTCTCAGGTTATCTCAGCATTTCTCAAGTTATACGAATAAAATAATACCTTTAAATGAATATATTTAGAAGCATGATAGTTGTAAAACACTATATTAAAAATATTTACAAATAGACAAAACATTTTTATCAATATATCTATTGATATATTGATACAATTCGTGAAAATAAAATAATTACCACAGATATAAAATATTTTCGAATAGTATAACTATTTACAAGATTTTTAAAAAAATGTTGAAAGGTATTACTAAAATCTATCTATTTATAAGTATAGGGAAATTAAATATTTTCATTGTGTATCTATTTAGAGGATGGAACTCACGAGGCTGCATTTAAAAGAAGAATTATTTATAGATCTATAAATCAAATTTTCAACATTATTTATTTACAAATATCTGATTCATAAAAACTGAGTGAAAAACGTACAGTATAAGTGAAATTAGGAATTTGTTCTGTCATATAAACGATACATTTCATCATTAGAAAAGTTATGAAACGGAACCGATCTCAAAACGAAAAGATGTTATACGGTGCTATCTGTACTTCATTAATACTAGTACTACATTATTATTCATTAATCAAATATCTAATATTTATTATAGATTCATGGAACAAGAGTATAAAGAAACTATCGAACGAGTTATTTAACTTTGTGTATACAACAAAAGATTAACTGCAAATGTAATATTAATACGCAATAAAATAGAATCTGATAATATTAATTTTTTTAAAGCATACTGTTTCCTCAAATAAAAGAAATTATAAAACAGAAATACAAAGAAACATTTCCAAAACACACAGAAACATTTCCGATGTACACAAAAACATTTCCGATGTATGCAGAAACCTTTCCGATGTATACAAAAACATTTCCGATATATGCAGAACCGTTACTGAATATCTGACTGAAATATAAAGAAACGTTTCCGAAATACACGTAAATGTTTCCAAAATATACAGAAACATCTCTGAATATTTTACCGAAACATGCGGAAACTTTTACGAATATCTGACCGAAATATGCGGAAACATAACAGAACCGATGGGCTACATTGCTACCCCACCAGATAGAGTAACATTTCCGAGTTTTTTTTTACAGTGTATTTGTTTGACGTCGCGACCCGTCTTAACACAAATTATGATTCAGGTCCTATTGTCTAATAGATGAGAATGTACAAGAAAGTTAAAGAAATACGACGAATTATAAATTACGGAATAAAATACGATAGCATAGGATACGGAACTCTTCCAGCATATCGTGTATCTGTCAGATCAGGCGCGAACTTCCGAGTATTATACAAACAATGCCAACTTCACGATAACTCGCCTATTTCATGTACTACTTTATATACAATTAATCAAAGAATCACTAGTGTCTAAGATTACTGATGTTCTAACTCCAGATGAATGATCGTATTTCTTGTGATTGTTGCAGCAGCGCTAAAAGGGTGGGGGGTATAAAGAGACACCTTTTCCCTGTCAGGTGAAGACCCGATGTTCCCTCTTTCATTCGCTTTCCTAATTTCCGTCCAAATGTCAAGGTTAATGGAACACGCATTGTTTTGTCTCTTTCTTTGGCGGGTAATGAAATCCTTTGTCCCATTAAACCGACTTCTTCCGATAATTGCTAGAACAGCGTGTTTTGAATAGACTGTCGCGTGGTTACCTGCGAAAATGCATTTTGTGACCACAGTAAAATTATTGATCACCGTGTATTTCTCGGCAATTCACTTAGCTGTCTCTATATAATAAGAATCATTCGATCCTATTTTTTGTCTAATTCACAATGGGATGTTGTTGTTTTAAAAAAATAAAAGTTGGTAGCACATGATTTTCCTTAATCATTTTTATTTGACTGTAAATGATGTATTGAGGCACTCCACGAATCAGCCATTGCCAAGTGACTTGAAACAACTAGATCGGCTCGAGTATCTAGACACATCAAAATGCCAGGCTATATTCAAGTTTTTGCATAGGGCAGGGGTTCCCAACTATGGTACAAGTACCAGTACTGGTACTCTCAGCTCTGGCTACCGGTACGCAAAAGTTTTATACTGGTATGTGAAATGAAATCCAGCATATTACTGATGAAATCAAAAAGTCTTAAGTTTATCCCAGGAAATATTTGAAAATTTCGAATGCGATTTTACTAGATTTTAACAAAACACATCTAATGTGAATATACTTTTTCATCAATTCTTTATATGAAAAACAAATACAGGAAAAAACTAAACATCGAATCTGACTTAAGACTAAATCTAACTAATATTGAACCAGAAATGAGGAAGCTGTGTTTGATAGAGCAAGTCCTCCCTCCTCATTAGCGGTACTAAGGGAATTACTGCAATAAAGCTACTATGTATGAATCAGTAGGCCAAAATATGTCATTAAGTATTGTGGCTGTTTTTTAACCAAAACGCTGAATTTTGATATGGTTACGTATTATTAAAATGTAATGAGAATAATACCCTATTATTTTTATTTGAATGTTAATATAAAGCAGTCAATCTAAGTACCAATTTAGTAATGTAATCATGCATTTTAAAGTACAGTAAATCCTGCTAAGACGGCATTAAAGACCTAGGAAATATTTCGTTTTAGACAGGTTCTGTTTTTGCAGTGGTTTTTATATTAGCTTTATGTTTGTTACCTAGTGGTACGTCAGTCTAAAAGTTTGGGAATCCTGGTATAGGGCATTCCACATCAAATCTGGCAGTAAAAATTCAATATGTAACCCATCATAACCGATTTAAATGAACTTAGGTGGATTTATTCGTACTACATATAGATATAATATGAGCGGTAAAATTTTTTGCTTAAAGTTGAATTATTTTTGGAGGAAAAAAAATATGAAAGTTTTGGAAAATTGCCATGTGTTGGTATTCTTGACTGTTCAATTTTCTTGACTGTTCAATTGTTATAAATAAAATCATATTTCAGTATCTAATCATCAAATCCTATTCAAATACTTTATACATGATACACAGGGTATGTAGATTTAAAAAAAAATATTCTTACGTTTAAAACATTTTATTGTGTCTAAAATTTTTTTAAATCGTTAAAATCGAGAACTTTTTAATGAAAAATAATGACTTAACAAAAAAAAAAAAGGCATTATCAACCAAAGGCGCAGTTGCTATGCATTTTATTTTTAATACAAATTGTACGTAAATGTGTTCTCTATCTGATTATGAAATAAAACTGGTGGGATTTCGGTTGTTTTAGTAGTATTTAAATGATATTTTAAAAAAATCATTATTTTTAAAGTTACAACTTATTCACTATATGATCCCTGGAATTTTATTTAAATGTATACATTTATTTTATATTTTTAATTACGACAATAGATATTGATTATTTTTTGGTAAAACCAGGCATGCATTCTGGTAAGGAGCAGTTATCCCCTCCCCGAATAATAAGAAAGAAAAACTTGCTCCCCATCCCCAAAATTTTTTTAAATGACGCCTTTAAAAAAAACTGGTGAAATTTAGTATTTTTTCTATAATAGTTGCTCAAACTACTGAAAAAGAATTAGTTGCCTACCCAGTTTCATTGAAATCGGTGATGGTGGGTTGTATACCTGTCTGAACTGACATGAAATGACTCGCATGTTATGTACACGAGCAGAGAAGACCGAGCATAGCTCGGTCAAAATTAGCTTTGAGTTCAAATATCATGACCCATGATCAAAATGACTCACTAATAAAATTTTCTCGAACATGTGACCAAGCGTCTTCTCGTGCTCGAAACCCATAGAATATAAAATTTAGTCAAAATGGTCTGAGTCGTTTTTTAGATAGAATTAGCTTGAGCCACAGTGACGCAAAAATGACCCACTAATCAGATTTTCCTGAGCATGTGACCTAGCCCAATGATTTTCTCGTGCCCAAAAACCGTAAGATTCAAAATTTAGTTCAAATCCTCTGAGCCGTTTTTAAGATAAAATTAGCTTGACCCATAATGACCCATGACAAAAATGAGCCGCTAATCGAATTTTCTCGAACATGTGTCCCAGCCCAACAGTCTTCTTGTGCCCCAAAAACCATAGGATGCAAAATTTAGTGTAAATAGTCTGATCCGTTTTGTAGATAAAATTAGCTTGACCCACAGTGACCCAAAAATGACCCACTCATCGAATTTTCTCGGACATGTCACCTAACCCAATGATTTTCTCGTGTCCGAAACTCGTAGGATACAAAATTTAATCAAAATCGTTAGAGCCGTTTTTTAGATAAAATTAACTTGACCCGCGTTGACCCCAAAACGACACACTCATCGAAAGTTCTCGAACATGTGACCCAGCCCAAAAGTCTTCTCATGCCCGAAAATGGTAGGGCACAAAACGTAGTCAAAATCGTTTGAACCGTTTCTTAGATACAATTTGCATATATATATATATATATATATATAACCACATACACACACACGCAAGATTTGCTCGTATTAGAATATGTGCTATACACTATCATTGATTAGATTCAGGCTACAGTTTCAAAATATTTGCGGAGCATTTTTGCCATTTCAAGTAGTACATTCAAAGGACATGGTAAAAACATATTAACAAGAAACTATATCATTATAGGCAACTATGTACACAAAAATTCCACAAGTGGGTAAAGGGCGACTCCATTCCTAGTCTGCAGCAGGTCATCTGTGCCTACTGGAATGGGATATAGTGTGATTTGTTTTTGTGTACGTTTTTGATTTACACCTTTCAGGAGTATTATTTTTGAAGAAGTAATTGGGTGAAGTATAGAACGATCTGTCGTAGATAACTAATTGCAAACACACAAGGAAGAGGGTGTTTTGTTAATCTTCTATTTGAAATTATTAAAAGGCCATATCCCATACAACCACAATAATCCTCCAGACATCGTACAATGGTCCTACAGATTTTGTATATGCCATATCCCGTGAGATTTAAACGCTAAATATCCATATGATACTTAGATGAAAAAAATGCTACAATTACATAATCATGAGAAAACTTTTGGATTGTCTTAGAGCACGCACACGCGCATTAGACTTATTCTTTGGTTTCTTCCAGTCTTCCATCATCCTATAATTGTCCTAAAAAGGCATCCACAGGACGTCTATAGGTGCAACATTGAGGAAATACTGGTTATCTTGAATATGATATCCTCTGGATATTTTTAGGATGTCAGTATGTTGTCGGGCATGATTGGAGTTAACTATATCAAATGTTTAAGAAACTCACCCTGAGCCAGTTCTGCACGGCGCCAAGCACTCCTGAGGTGATGATGAGGCAGAAGTGAAAGGTGATGACGATGGAGGCGGTGCTCTCGGTGAGGCGCGTCACACTTTGCGCCCCCTTCTCCGCCCCCTCCGCCCTCACCACGGCCAGCTGGAGCAGGCAGAAGGAGGACACCAGGCAAGGGTAGCCCAGGTCCCACAGCACTTGCAGCATCACCGCGGGCAGGATCTGGCAACAAAAAATAATTATACATGAAATTTAAGATTTACTTCGAGTTGGTGCTATATAACATAAATAAATAAAATGTTTTGAGCACTAAAGGTTAAAAAGTCATGCACGCTAGTTTCGGAAGTATTCAGCAGTATTTGTGTACCATCATCAGTGTAAAAAATAAAACTATGGTGCATTTTGCTCATATATATAGAGTGGAGAATCGGATTGGAGAGATATGTTTATTATTGCAGCAAGTTTGAAGGGACAGCCAATTGGAATATTCATAGGGTAAAAAAACTGGTAATATGAAAAAAAGTAGGTGGAAATAAGGAAGGATTTTTTGGAGAAGGATTGTGACAACGTACATTGTCATACAGCATTGATAACACTTCAGAGATGTTGTTTCGTATGTAAAGAAGCACTGCACTGACGACACTGTTCTGCCATGTGCCGCTACTAGCACATTTATCGGGCTAGAATTGCCAGTTTTAGCAAGCATGACTATCTTTCTAGCCATAAAAGAATAATACTGCGTTCACATTATAGAAGTTAACTTTTTTAACTTAACAACCCGGAATTAAACTTCACCTGCCCACATTACAATACATTTTAAGTGACTTAACTTAGCCACCTGTGCATGCACATATGTTGTTAAATATTTAAAAAAATTGAAAAAATTCTTTACATGTTTCACTCGTTTAATATCCATTAATGACTTAATTTCTCTGCTGAAAATTAATTGAAAAATTTATTCAAAATACCATGCATACTTGTATAAGATAATATTGAAAATGAACCCCTTCGAGACTATACATGATATTCGAGATTATACGGTTCGCGCCACTTTTCTTAAACAGTTGATTTTACTTATTTAACACGTCAGTGGTCGCGTGTTTGTCTTTTTGCCGCCCACATCAATTATCTTCTCCTACCCCATTTCCCCCTACAAATACAGCAAGGAAAAATCGATTTAGCTGATTTTGAATGTTTCTCCAGCCAACTAATTAAGTAGCAAGACGTTTCTGTTCTTGTTATTCAGATAAATTTGAAAAAAAAAATTTGAAATTCGTGGAAAAGTCTGCGAAACGATCACTAGTTATTTTTTTTACTTTCTTCTATCTATAATAGAAGAAAGTATTGTAATCGAAATTTTTTTCGACTTCCGGTTTTCGACGAATTTACACGTTTTAGGGGTCAGAGATTCCGAAAAACATGTTTTTACAAAATGTCTGACTGTCCGTCTGTCCGTCTGTCCGTCTGTGTGGCTTTTAATTGTACCATCTAAAAGTGTATGAAGTTATGCTTCAAATTGAACCTAATTTTTTTTTCTATGTTTTTGGCTATGGCAAGCAGATTCTATCAGAATTTGGGGATATTTCGACGATAGGGGGGCGCTGTGATCGATATTTTTGTTCCATTTTCACTATTGTACCATCTAAAAGTGTATAAAGTTATACTTCAAATTGAACCATATTTTTTTTCTAGGTTTTTGGCTATGGCAAGCAGATTCTATCAGAATTTGGGAATATTTCGACGAAAGGGGGCGCTGTGATCGATAGTTTTGTTCCATTTTCACTATTGTATTATCGAAAAGTGTATGAAGTTATGCTTCAAATTCAACCACATTTATTTTCTATGTTCTTGGCTATGGCAGGCAGGTTCTATTAGAATTTTGGGATATTTCGAAGAAAGGGGGCGCTGTGATCGATATTTTTGTTCCATTTTCACTATTGTATCATCAAAAAATGTATGAAGTTATGCTTCAAATTGAACAACATTTTTTTTCTATGTTTTTGGCTATGGCAAGCAGGTTCTATTAGAATTTGGGGATATTTCGACGAAAGGGGGCGTTGCGATAGCCATTTAAAGATTTCAAATTCAAAAAAGATGTGCAAATTCAAAAAAATTAGAAATCCTAAAACTCATTTTTCGTTAAATGTTCGGCCTTGATCCGGAGAATCCGGAACAATTTTTGCTTTGCCTCTATGTTAAAAAATGGCTGAGATATAGCAGTTTGAAATTTTAGGGTGGCTAACATTTTCAAAGAAGACAGCAGAATTCATCCATAAACGGGTTTAATTTATGAGCTTTAGTTAACATGGTTTCGGCAAATTTCCTTTCATTGTTGTAACCATTAATCCTATTATTTGCTTATCACTATATATTTATATTCGCCAACGTCAAATTCTCGCCAAACTTGGCGACAGTTGGCGGAATATCGCCAAATTTGGCGACCAAAATAAGTTGCCATAAATGAAGCCAACTTGGCTGTAGAGGACTAATTTGGCGATATTCTCATTCAAATTCAATGTTGACGAGAACTGGGATTGAATCTTCTTTATTTAGGTTCCACGCGTTTTACCTTCGTGTTTTCCATTAAATTAATTAGCTAAAATCATAAAACCAAGGAATAGGAAGGCTATGTGTTCCAGTTTTCTATCTATATTATTCACAACTAAAAAGAAATGGCGCATCTAGTATTTGTCGAGAATTAAATAAAAACCATGCACTCGTGACATCATAATTCCCTTTTATATTTTAACAGAATCATAAGGCTACTATAATTTGTGACTCGTGCTATAGCCAGTATACATACGTCAAGATACATGGCCGTTATCATTCTCTTTTTACGCGTGAAAGTTTCGCTAGGGTGCACCATTGTGAAATTAGGTAATTTTTGAAATTCAATATTTGAAAAACGGCATAATCATTAGATTTGAAAATTATATCAAGAAAAATTCAATTGTTTACCTTTCTAACGCAAATTGGCTAACAATTTTATGACAAATACTTTTCGAGCTTTTCATTTTTTCAGTCGCTTCAAATGTTTCATTTTCCCAGATTAATCTGTGGCAATGAATAGCGAAAAAGCCAGTCGTCAGCAATGCGTAGCTTTTTATTAAAAAGGATAGTCCTATGCTATCTCGAAAAGGCTATATAATCCCAGTCGTTATGCACGAGCGTTAACATTTATTCCGACTCATAAATCCTCCAGATTTGAAACGAGCTTTAGCAAAAGAGTAAATATGAATACGGATAGGTACCAGTTTGGAACCGTAGGGATCTAGGTAGAGCACTAGGAGCCTGGAGGTGGCGAGCAGTCCCAGGAAGACGTTGATGGAGGTGAGGTTCTTGCTGTGCGACAGCTGCGAACGGAGCCGGAGCACGGTGAAGAGGCAGAGCACGGCGAGCACGGAGAAGAGGCTCGCCGTCACGTACACGTGCAGCTCCCACGTCCACCGCAGCTCCTCCACCATCGACGACCAGTCGCGGTGGTGCTCACGCTTCCAGTAGCTGCCTGCAACAAACAACAACAAAAAAACGATTATGTTATATTTCTTTTACATGCTAAAAGGTGTGAAGTAACAACATAAAATAACTTTTATTAGGTTTATATTAAAATCATTAAAATTACGGACATTACATTACAATTACATAAAACATATTAAAATTGGACGTTTCGGATTTACATGAAAATCGCTCATCAACAAACATTTTTCTTAACGTAAGTCCTTTTAAAATAATAATGTAACTTGTTGTTGTGCCGTGTGTCGCTACTCTCCTATCGAGGCATCCTAGTACAGCTTTCCTGAAATACAGAATGTTGAACCATACCATACGTAACTTGTATGTTGTGCATTTTTCCAACAACTTAAAAATCTAAACGTATTTTACGGACGTCAATCTGCGATTATGCAAAGTTGTCAATGGAAAATAATGCACGTACACCATGGTTAAGCGTTGTTCTTAACGTAAGGACTTACGTTAAGAAAAATGTTTGTTGATGAGGGATTTTCATGTAAATCCGAAACGTCCAATTTTAATATGTTTTTAATGTTTTATGTAAGTGTAATGTAATGTCCGTAATTTTAATTATTTTAATATAAATATAAATATGTTCAGACGTAATATTTTTGTTTACTTCAAATTTTATGAGGTTGTTTGACATGTTTCGGTTCACTCCGAGCTATTTTCAAAAACAAATGAGAATATTCCAGAATGGCACGGTCTTTCAAGTTATTATTTGAAATGCTATCATTTCATTTTCATGTACTTTTTAAAAAATTACGCACGTTATCGTTTATTTTTTACTTGTTTGTTTATTTTCATACCTGTAACCATGGAGTCATTCGAGCCACTATTTCGGTAAGTTAAAAGAGGCTGCATCCTGACATATTGTATTTTTGCGTGTTACAATCTCTATGGTTTCTCTTATTATGGATGTATAAACAACATAACTAACTAACAAGCAAAAATGCCAGTGCCTGGGCTTTTTACTTTTTGTAATGAAAGCTACCTAAAATGCCCAGGTCAAGGCCATTTTACCAACTATAACTGTGTCTGCAGCAGTAAAGTTAAAGTACATTGTTTGGTGGTGTCATCGGGTGGTGTTTCAACAAACAAAAACACTCTCTCTACAACAGCCTTTTTTAATGTCTTCAATAGCCATTACTTTTGATAAATGAACAAGTATTTTCTATCTATTTTTAAACAAGTCAACCAGACTTATTAGAACTAATAGAATCGAAAAACAAATAGATGGCACCCCATTAACACGGGTTAAAACATAAATAAAATTTTCTGCAACGTGTCTTTCAACGATTATAATAGATGGATTGACATTTAAGAGAGACATCATATAAATAAAAGCAGTATGACTCACTTGCCGTGACGCCTGCGTAGTCGGTGGCATTTTCCCACTCTTCCGTGAAAGTTCTTGCAGTGCCCCTGTAGTGCTGGCTGCTGCTCCCCATCGCATCACTGCACGCACTCTGCAACAACAAAGAGAATCATTTTTAGAGATATCTTTTATTGCCACCATTTCTTTCAAGAATTTATCCCTATTTTTCCCTTTAAAAAAAGAAGCTTCTGGTTTTGACTGTTATATGTGTATTTACAAAAAACAACTTTTCAAAAGTAAAACAAGATGGAAATTGTACGTTAAACGTGACAAATCAAGTGCGTTCGTTTCGTGCTATAACTAGTTTTACAATGTAAAAAAATCATCGTTATAATTTCAGTGAAATAAATTATATCGTCTGCTAGGAGCGATATGAGGATGCCTTTTTTTTTTTTCTTATTCGTATACCATGTTTACAGATGAGAATTTTTTTTGGAGATCTTGTTTTGCAAGGATGACCTCCATGGTTTAATATTTCTATGACTCACGATGAATGAATCTTTAGTTTATTTACTTTAATGGATTGAGATATTCGGCTTAACATAACTTTCACCGAAGTTATCTCAGAATCTATAAAATTTTTTGAATGTAACTCATCTCTCAAGGAAACAGTTTTCTTAATGATCTTTCTAAAAATGTTCCCATGTTTTATTACCGCCATGTTTTAATATTTTTATGACTCATAATGAACGAATCGAATTACTCTAATGGATTGAGATATTCAGTTAACGTAATTTCCACTGAAGTTATATCTCAAAATTGTTGATTGTAACTCATCTCTCAAGCAAATATTTTTTTTGGATCGATCTTTCTCAAAATGTAATTTTTACGCAATTTTATTCGAAAAACTAATGTTGAATAAAAATGGCTGCTTGTCCTGTGGAAAAAGATGTGGTTAGCCCGTATTGGTTTTCCTCAGTCGCATGACTTGCGCTTTTATTATATTAGATTACGCATGATAGAATTTAACAGAATAAAGAAAACTCTCATTAATAACTTTTTAAGTTTTGGTTCGATTTTCATAAAATTTGAAATGACTCGACACAATTCTGCAACGATTCTAAATATTAAATTTCAAATCATTCGGTTGGGTAGTTTTTGCGCTGCTATATGCGGACGGACGGACGGACCAGACGATGACGTGCTACGTATTTATATACAAAGCGTTACATACGTATATATATATATATATATATGGGTACAAACGAACTTAAAAAAAGAAAGAAAGAAAACAAGTTGAAAGTTGTGGCTAAAAAATGGTGTGATATCACATTTTAAAGCTCATATTACGGTACTTATTTAACATTTTCCATTAAATAAATTTATCCGGTTTACCCGTAATGTAGGTCAAGTGCCTTACGTATATGTTGATACAAATCCCTTTCTTCTATACCAAACACATCATAACGTGATTCAAAAATTTCGATTTTGTAAAAATTATGCATGATGAGCTTGGCGGCCATCTTTCCATATTTTACACAAATTTCTAAGCACCTAAGTCCGTAGTTAAAATTTGAAGTTCGAAATTGTTACTAAAGCAAACATTTACGCTTTTTCTTTTCAGACTTGGGAGCTTAGAAGTTTGTATAAAAAAGTATATTTTTAACAAGAATTTTGAGGTTTCTGTATCAGATTCTTGCGGGTTTTTTAAATAAAAATACCACTGGTTTCATGCTTCTATCTATCACCATGTCCGAGTTATTGATTTTCAAAGTGAGGGGTTCTTCGTGAAAGACCCTCTACCTGTATTTGCCTAAGATGACACTGTCGAAAATTTTTACCACACAGCCACCATTTTTGTGGTAATGCGTATGCAACGCAAAGGCCTTTTATCCAGTGGGCGGTGGTTGCCTGCCCTATTAGATAACGTTTTCTTAATTTTATCTATGTCTGTTAGTTTCTCTAAGTTTCGATGTTAGAGACCATAAGTACGTTTTGCTTACTATAGTACTATAGAAAACAGGATAGGAGAGCTCTCCCAGAAAAATTATCATAAACGACAAAATTTAAATTTTAGAGTGTACTTGCTACTTTTTCTTATTTCATTTACTCGCGTTATTAATTAACATTTTAATTTAATTTTCTGCCTCATTTCCTTGATATATAATAATAAAGAGCTCCTTCAAAAATTGTAGCATGTATTTCTAAGCTCGCACTTTACCATGAAATATTTAGTTTCCCCAAAAATTTTCACTTACGATATAATTAGACAGAAATATCTTAATTAATTAATTAAATTTCTTAAGGATTAAGAAACTGTATGATTTCGTCAAAGAAAAATAATTATTAATAATTTTTACTTAACATAAAATGTCTCGAGGTAATTTAAATTAAATTTTTATAGGAATACTATATTTATAGAATAAGTCAATTGGACGGGTTTCTGTTAGTACATATTATATATATGTACTATATATACCTATATATGTTATATATATGTAGTATAGTATATCGATTATTTATGTGATTTGATGGTTTTTATTAACAAAAGTTTTATTATATGCATGAATTAAAGTTAAACTATCTGGAATATTTTCAAAACCTTTGATATTTATACTGTTTATAGTATTCGGAAACGCGTTGCGTAATAAAAAATGATTAGTTCGAAATTTTGCCGAAAGATGGCGCTTAAATGCTATATATACATATAGGAAAGGTTTTATCTGTATAAGTTAAAAATTCAGGAGAAACTGGCACCTTGTTAAACGTTGGTGATAAATTGCAATCGATAATCAGGGCAAGAAGTAGTAGGCAATGAATGTAGTAATTAATTTCTCCCTAAAGAACAAGATAAGGCGTTTATTTAAGCACAGGAAACATTTCCCACTGGACGAAGATATTTCTAAAGCCCTATAAATCATTATACCATTTAATTGATCTTAAATAGCTAGTTTAGAAATCTATGAATGATAAAACATCATATAACCGTTTGATCATCACTTGAAAGCAAGATAAAACTCTCCGTTCTGAAGTTCTGTAATCGCTTTTTATTAGATGCGCGGATAACTACACAATCGACGTAATATGGACACGAACCAATCAGTGAGAGGCGAATATTGAGATCTGAGCGGCGAAGCGAATGACGCGAGAGGGAGAGGTTTTAAGGAGAAAGAATCCCAGATCTAGTGGTGCAGTGTTTTCGAAGTAAAAATATCTAGCGCGCGAAGACAGCTCCGTGGAATAAAATAACAAAATGGCTTTTAAAAACATTAGCTTCTCTCAAAAACATTAGCTTCTCTCAGAATATTATAGATTGGATAGTTGATAAGAGTTACGAATGGACTTAAAGTTTTAGATTAAGATTTTGAATAAGATACGCGTTTTGAATTTTAAAAGGAAATTAAATAGAAATAGATATTACTAGCAAAACCCGCGGCTTTGATCGCGTAATTGTTGAAAAATGCCAAGTGGTATTCGTGGGATTATTTTCATTAGAGGAAATTTTACTGCTACAGATAATTCAAAAATTACTAATTAAGCCACAACTTCATTCTTATACTGCATTAGGCGAACATAATGAATGAGAAGATCTAAAATTAATTCCAAATTAATGGTAATTTAGAACGTATTTTGAAGGTTTCCCTTTCATTTCATTTTTCATTTGAAATTTAGATATTTTTAGAAACTAAGCGAGTATTTACATCTTAAAAGTAAGCATTATACCAAATTACAATCTTCTAGTTAAGCAAATTTCTGTAATAACTATATCACAGAAATTGCAATTTGAAAACATTTTTGTTCCTGCACACATTAAAATTTCTAAACTTTTAAAACTGCTCTATAGATGAATTGTGTCTCTAACATAACAATGGTGTAAAGTTTAAAGTTTCTGTCCCTAGCAATTTCAAATAAATCATAGTTTATAAGGTTTTTAGGACTTTTCCAGCTCATTTCACTGTTTTAAATATCGATTTTTTTTTTTTTATAAACGTTCTTAGCGAACCCTGAATTTTACAAAATAGTCACCATGCTAAATTTCGACTTTCTAGGCCAGCAGCATCACTAAAATCTCAATTTTTTTTTAAATTTTTGCTTCTGCACCTTTTTTAAATTCGAATTTTGTAAAAACTGTTCTGTGGCGTTCTGTGCCGTTCATTTACGTCTAAAAAATAACATGCTTGTCAAATTTTAAGTTTCTATCCCTAACAATTTCGGAAAAAAAACAATTTATAACGTTTTCAGCTCATTTTGCACCTTTAAATTTCTAATTTTTAATAAACTGTCCATACCGAGCGTCCGCATCTTAAAAGTTGCCACTATACTAAATTTCAAGTTTCTAACCCGAATAAATCCAATTAAGTCATCATGTAGAATGTTTTTAGAACGTTTTCCGCTCAGCTCAGCCTGTTAAATTTCGAATTTTTTAGAAACCGGTCTCTTCATTTGCATTTTAAGAGTAACCACCATGCCAAATACGAAGCTTCTATACCAGCTGTACCGCATAAATTGCAAAATAAAATAAAATAAATATAATAATAAAATAAATATAATGCATAAATTACTCCTGCCCTAGTAAATTTCGCATTTTTACTATACTGTTCTGGGTGATCATTTACGTTACCATGCAAACTTTCAAGTTTCTAGCTTTAACAACTCCAAATAAATCGTAACTTAGAACGCTTTCCGAACTTTCACACTTTTAAATTTCATTTTTTTTAAACTAGGGGGCTCTGCCCCCTGCTCGCTACGCTCACCAACCCCCGTTCTGATTTCACAGCCTCTTAAAACCTGGTAATGTATCCTGTTTTAAAAAGATGATGATGATGATATCACGAACGGCGACTTTCTTCTGTAATCAGGTTATAATGCTTTTTCAATTAATTCATTTTTTTTATTTTTTATATTCATGTGTAAACACAATTTTTATGACGTAATTTTCTTTATTTCCTGCTTTCAACATGTGATCATTTAATTATTATTTTAAACTTTCATTATTGTTTTTAATAGTCTCGCACAAATGCATTTTTTATTTGAGATAAAACATAATCCTTTGCGCTTATTTAGAAATTGGCAACAATATAAAAAAAATGACTTTTTCAATAAAAGATTTTTTACTCGATTTTTAAGGATTTTTGGAGTTTTTATTGTCCGACTGTGATAATTTTTTTAATTTCTGAAAGCTTGTTCTATTTTGCGTCTGGTGGTATGATTTTCGAATCCGTAGGATGGCTGGAAAAAAGTAATAGCTCCTCAAAAAAGTCCCTAGTAAAAAAGCGATGAGAATAACCCGGAATATCTACGTAGAATTTGATTGGTCCATTTCGTTTTTGGTTCAGTTCCAGATTACTTTTTTTTAATATAGAAGGACTCTTCTGTGCGACCAATTACGTCTTAAAAGCAACAACCATTTCAAACTTCAAGTTTCTATCCTTAACAATTCCACAGAAATCTATCTCAATTTAGAACGTTTTTAGAACGCTTTTCGCTCATTTCACTCTTTTAATTTTCGATTTTTTTAATTGTTCTGTGCGACCATTTATGTCTTAAAAGCAACAGCCATGTCAAATTTCAAGTTTCTATCCCTAACAATTCCATAGACTATATTCAGTGAGCAAGTTATAGTGAATCTCAGTAATACATATAAATTGCATCATGTTTTAAATACTGAAACATCATTAAATTACACTGCAGACGATTTTTCCCTCGTAGAACATTGTGTAATAGAACTATTTTGTGTGCCCTGTTAATTAGTAATAAATTATTTACACTCCATATTCTACGAAAAGCATGTTTTAGTGCGCTACATAATTGCATATCAATTTCATCCATTTTGAATGGCGTAACATCATCGAAATGCACTTGAAACGATTTTTTCCTATTGACCGTAATATAACAGAATACTTTTGACTGTCCTTGTAAATAAACTATAAATGCTACACACTTTATTCTCAATAGGGATTATGCTACAGTAAGTGTCAATGACATACAAAAATTTCAGGGCAATCCGAATATATTTACGTGAGTTAGAGCACGGACGGACGGCAGACAAACCGAAATCATAAACACTTTTCGACTAGGTTGGAAAGTGTTAAAAAGAGAAACTAATTCTAACTGAAATTTACCTTACTGAAAAATGGTCTGCATATAACTGCGCAAAAACTATCCAACCGAATGGTTTGAAATTTAATATATAGTATCGTTGTAGACTTTTGACGAGTCATTTCAAATGTTATGAAAATCGAATCGAAACTTAAAAAGATATTCATAAAAGTTCCTATCGTACGTAAATCTATATAATAAAAGCGCACGTCATGTGACTGAGGAAAACCAATACGGGCTGACCACTTCTTTTTTCATAAGCCAGACGGACATATGTATTCAAAATTACTTTTTCGAATAAAATGGCGTAAAAATTACATTTGGAGAAAGATCGATCCAAAAAATGGTTTGCTTCAGAGAGGAGTGACATTCAACAATGTATCGATTCTGAGATATAACTTCAGTGGAAATGACGTTAACAGCCGAATATCTCAATCCATTAGAGTCCATAAACACAGGCGATTCATTCATGATGAGTCACAAAAATATTAAACCATGGAGGCCATCCTTCGCAAAGAAAGATCTCCAGGATAATTTTTACAGCGCTTTTTGGTGTCTTCGCATTTGTAAAAGTGGCCTACGTAATAAGAAAAAAAAAGGCATGCTCATTTCGCTCCTAGCAGACGACATAATTGGTTTCACTGAAATAATGAGGATGATCTTTTTTTTTTACATTGTGAAACTAGTTATAAAACGAACGCACTTCATGTGTCACCTTTAACGTACAATTTCCAACTTGTTTAAAACAAGAACGAAAAATCATGCATCAAGCATAAAGTATGAAGTATGAAACACTTTCCCAACATATTCAGGTTACGGTAACAAAATTTTTCTGTTTAATAACGTGAAAATTGCTATGTAAGTAAGCAATTTAGAAAACGCAAAGCATATTTGAAAATCCGATTTTAGCAATCACCCTATACAGTCGGAAAAAAATATATATATTCAAATTCTTTACGAAGTCCTGTATAGGATTTATTTATTTGTATATATACTGCATACCCTATACTGCATAGTATGCTAATACATACTTCAAAACGCAGCCTGTTATAAAAACCTCGAAATGATACTTTTATAACGCACAACATTATAACAAGAAAGAAAAATCATGTACCAAGCATGGATTATAAGACATTTCCCAACAACCGCTGTTTTATAATAAGGTATCTAAGTAAACATTTCAGAAAAACACAAAACACATTTGAAAACCAGACTTCAGCAATTACCGTCCATAGCCAGAAAAGTACTCCAATTCTTTTCTGCAGTCCTGTATACGAATGCCCTGTGTATGAATGTCTATATACTCTCTAGTATGCTACAATTTAGTTTAGTAATAAAACACATAACACAGTTGGAAATTGATCTTTAGCAGTTTTTACCAATAGACGGATAATACATACTTGAATTATTTTGTACAGCCCTGTACATTACTTTAAGTTTTTTATTACGCGCCACATTTTAAGCTGTAGTTTAATTCAGGCAAATACACGCTGAAATCACGCTACCAAGAATTATCATACATAGGCAGACATGTATTCAGTTCTTTGCGTGGCCATGTATATGATTTTATTTATGTAGTAAACCTCAATAAAGTAGATCAATCGCATGACTATTCGGGCATATTTACGCGAGTTAGAGCACGGACAGACAGACGGCAGACAGACAAACCGAAGTCATAAACACTTTTCAACTATGTTGGAAAGTGTTAAAACCCCCGAAATGATATATTTATAATGTGTAATAGTCGTATTTTTTCTACACCAGTATTCACTGCAACTGTCAGTGACTTAATTCACTTCAGCACTTTATTTTTTAATTTAAAAGAACTCGCCCACTTAAACTGCTGTAATCATGGCAACAACAGATTGTTTTTTAAAATTAAATATATTTGCAGACTGTTTCAAAAATAACTTCTATTACAATACACAGCGATATAGGATCAGAATAAACTTACTGACGCAAAGAGTGAGTTGTGTTGAAGCGATTAGAAACCATATAGGATATGGATATCGATTAATCGAAACACTGGACTCATCAAAATAAGTGAAATGCTCGAATTTATTGTTGTTGGTTCGTACCGTATAATTTAACGCAAGGCTTTTTAGCACTTTCCAACCTAGTTGAAAAGTGCTTATGACTTCGGTTTGTCTGGCCGTATGGCCGTCTGCCGTCTGTCCGTGCTCTAACTCCCGTAAATATGCTCGGATTGCTCTGCAATTTTTATATGTTATTGTCGTTATCTATAGCATGTTCCCTTTTTCAACGGAAGTGTGTAGCACTTATAGTTTTATTACAGGGACACTCAAAAGAATTCCGTTACATTGCGGTCTATGGGGAAAAATCATTTGCGGTTTATTTAAATAATGTTTCACTATTTTAAACGCATTGAAATTTATATATATCACTAAGGTGCATTAGAAGAAGCTTAATATGGAATAGGGTGTGCATAGCACTTATAGTTACTTTACAGGGACAGTCAAAAGAATTCCGTTACATTACGTCTATGGAGAAAAATCGTCTGCGGTTTATTTAAATAATGTTTCACTATTTTAAACGCATTGAAATTTATATATATATATCTGAGGTGCATTACAAGAGGCTTACTACAGAATAGTGTGTGTATAGCAGTCATCGATCATTTACAGGGACACACAAAAGAATTCTCTACTGTCTGTTAACACTAATTCCTGGAAGTGCGTTTTAAGTTACTAAACTCGATTTTAATTTTAACTCGCTTTTTGTCTATTACGTGGTGTGTATAAATTCTGTAGATCCTATACAGGGCAGCACAAAAGTTCGCGAACACATTTCCGTTTATTGACAGAAACTCCAGAAAGATAATTTTAAACTGTGCTACGCGTTTCCTAACTAAACTAAAATTTAGCATCCTAGCATATACAAATCTATAGATCATATACAGGGCTGAATAAAAGTATTCGGATATTTTTCCGAATATTGTATCTGTTGGAAATTCCTGAAATTATGTTTTTAAATATGTTATGCGTTTTCCAAATTGTTTACTTAGATGTTATCTTTTAGCTTATTAAACGGTATGTTTTGTAAAATTATTTTGGAAGCGTTGGAAAGTGCTACATAATCTATGCTTGACGCATGATTTTTCGTTCTTTTTTTTTTTTAAGGTAATTTTTAAATTTTGTACTTTAAAATACTGTAGAATACTATAAATATTTGTATGACAAAACGTTCTTCAGAATTTCATGTTTTTTATATATTTTTTTCTAATCATAAACTGTCGATGAACTTCTATGTGAAAGACAAACTGGTTTCTACGGCAACGCTGTTTTTCCTATTTTTAATTAAACAGAAGTTTATTTTTCGCCAGAGAATGCATATCGTCTTCTTCCATTGATGAAAATGACGTCGTTTCAAAAGAAAATGTATGCAATATAATTTATAAAACTGGTATATTTTACTATGATTACGTGAAAATGACGACATTTTCACTGGCTTTTCATTCCTTTTAGGACTGATATTAAGGTTTCAGTCCGTCAAACAATGTCTCTAAATCAAAAAAAAAAAAAAAAAATTAAAAGCCACTTACTTTATTTACTCACAAATAATAAAGAAACGTTTTTAAATGTATAGAATGTACCTTAATTGATTTTTTTTAATTCATAATTTTATTTATATTAAAGCAGTTTAGTTTAAATGCTGCCTTAAAATTAAAATTTTACTAACAATTTGTTTTTCGGATTTTAAAATATCAAATTAAGTATTAATGATGAATTGAAAATTTTACGAGAGTATTATCTTCTGATTTAGTTTACTCTTGTAGATTATTTATTGTTGAGTTCGATCTCTTTAAATATTCATCATCTTTCTGTATCTGGAAACTATAAATAATTATGCTGCATCTGGCAATGGTACAAAAGTAAACAAAAATCTAAAAGCTTGTATTCAGACTTCAACCATGACTAATATTTTGTTATTTATTTACTCCCTATGTAAACATTGTATTACATCTGCGTTTGAATAATCAGTTAATTTTCAGGTATTTTATTTTGAATAAAGCCGGAACACATCTAGTGAGGATTTTATTGAAATTTGAAGAACATCTAAAAACACAAATAAAAGCGATGTCACGAATCCAGCTTTAAGCAACGTATTTCTTTCTCCTAGTCCTATTATTTCTTTTAACTTATTTCTGGATGTATCTGCTGCTCCAACATCCGATTGCATGGCTTATCTTTCAGCTGATAATTTCGCTCATGGCACTAAAAAGTTCACTGCATTTACTTTTGGTATTTCTGATGCTACTTCTAGGAATGGAAATAGAAACTTCAGCATGAATTCCTCTATATTTATTCTTTTACTGATGGTGATTAAAGTTAGTAATTTTTTCTGATATCAATAAACAGTTCGTTGTAGCTACTTAACGATCATTCTGATGCTACTTCTAGAAATAGAAACTTAGGCATGAATTCTTCTACTTATTCTTTTGCTGATGAAAGCTGATAATTTTAACGATGTCGATAAGATGTCTGATGGAACTATTTTTGATAAGCCTGATTCTAATTTTATAGGAATAGAAATAGGAATAGAAATAGAAACCTCGACATGAATTCCTTTACTTATTCTTTTACTGATGATGATTAAAGATAACATTTTTTCTGATATCAATAAAAAGTTCGTTGCAGCTACTTAACGATAATTCTGATGATAATGCTAGAAATAGAAACTTAGGCATGAATTCTTCTACTTATTATTTTGCTGATGTCGGTAAGATGTCTGATGGAACTATTTTTGATAAGCCTGATTCTAATTTTTCAGGAATAGAAATAGTAATATTAATAGGAATAGAAATAGAAACCTCGACATGAATTCCTCTACTTATTCTTTGACATTTGATTACATGGTTCCTCTTGAAGCTAATAATGTTTCCGAAGGCAATAATAAGTCTGATGCAACTAACTTTAACAATTCTAATGCCACTTCTATAAAATGAGAAACTTCAGCATGAATTATTCTTTTATTTATTCTTTGACATCTGATTGTATGGCTTCTTTTAAAGTTAATAATTTTGCTGATGGCAATGTGTCGGAATTACTTTTGATAATTCTGGTGTTGCTTCTAGGAATACAGAAAGAAACTTCAGCATGAATTCCTCTACTTAATCATCTTCTGTTGATTATACTGATATTGCTCCTAGAAACACTCTACCGTCATCATGCTACTGTTGATGCTTCGAGTAATAAAAACTTTAGCATGAATCCCTCTACTTATTCTTGTACTGTTGATGATTACAAAAACTTCTACAGATTCTTTAGCAAGCATATTACAAAAAAACCGAGAAACCTAAACCTCTTTATAACGGAATCCAGCTTTAAACGGAAAAATGTTATGGTTCCCGTAAAGCTAATTCAATACAATGTAACCTTCTAATAACAGGAACTTCAGCACAAATTTCTCTACTTATTCTTCTATTGATGATTATATTGGGTACTTTTATGTTAGCCGGGCGCCAGTGATCGACAACAATTTTTGAATCTCGCCAACCCTTTTTTATTCGCCAATCTTTCAACATTAGCTAATGTCAACGAGCCATTTTTTAACATTGCAATATAATATCTTAAAAACTTATTTAAAATTAGCTAAAATAGAATCATAATAAAATATGTAAACACAAACATATCAATACAAATAACGAAATCTCTCGTATAAGGTTGCAATGCAAATGGTGCCAATTGAAACAAGATTTGGCGGGTTATCTCTGTCGCCCAGCTAACATAAAAGTACTACTGCTTCTAATAAAATAAACTTCAGCGAAAATTTCTCTTACTTATTCTTCTATTGATGATTATATTATATTGTTGTCGTTATTCTTATTTCTATTAAAAACGATAGAGGGGATAAACAACAACAACAAAAAAAAAAGATATATTGCTTTTAAATGCTAAAAGGTGTAAATTAACAACATAAAATAACTTTTATCAGATTGTTGACATGTTTCGGCTCACTCCGAGCCATTTTCAAAATCAAATGAGACTATTCCGTCATGGCACGGTCTTTGAAGTTATTATTTAAAATGCTATCATTTAATTTTCATGTACTTTTTAAAAAATTACGCTCGTATCTTTTATTTTTACTGGGTTCTTCATTTCCATATTTGTAACCATGGAGTCACCCTTTCGGAATACTTTCGGTAAGTTAAAAGAGGCCGCATCGTTACCTATTGTATTTTTGCGTGTTAGTATCTCTATGGTTTCTCTTATTATGGGTGGATAGTATGTATTGGACGGAAAAATTATTTTATTTTCATTGAAATATATTTGGACGGTTTCTTCTTTATATAATCTTGCATTCATGCATATCCATAGATATATCGCATTGCATAGATATCATCTTACACCTTACGGTAAAGATTTGCAAAATTATTTTGGATGTGTTGGAAAGTGTTACATAATCTATGCTTAACGCTTGATTTTTCGTTCTTGTTGTAACTGTATTCTTGCAAGATCCATTCCCTTTTTGCCTAAAACTGCTGTTGAGATAGGGCGAAAAACTTTCGACTCCTACTGAACTCCCTTAGGGGGTCAATTTCTAAAATCTCTGAAATAAGTGTTTAAACATTTTTTTAGTAGAATTGTTTTCCTGAATTTCGCGCTCCTATCTAAAACATGTTGTTGAAATGTGACGAAAATACCTAAAACTCTCGACTCCCCCCCCCCCTCCTTTAGGAGAGGAATTTTCGAAAATCCTTTCTTCTATTGCTTGTCTAGGTCATAACAGCAATCTAGTGGCCAAATTGTGTGATCCTGACTTTAGTCGTTTCAGCTGGGAGTTGATGAGTCAGCCAGTCTCTCTTTATAGAATAGTATAGGCATACATGTATAGCGTTATTGCTGTTTTGCACGGTTTCGCCGGCTGGATAAGATAAGTTTTAAGTGCATTTTTAAAACAGTAACTGCCCGATTAAGAACGCTGTCTAATCTTTTCAAAGTTACATTTAAAATACATTTCGATATCGAATAAGTCGTCGTTTCCATGGCAATCGAACTTTTCTCTTATTGTTGTCTCCGACACTAACAATATCGAAGTCAAATGGACAATGCTCAAAATCGGACATTCATTTTCAGATTGAAGCATTTTAGTGAATTTAAATTTTGTTCTAAACCGTAGAATACGATCTTTCATTTTCTTTCTATATACATGTAAATATATATGACAAAACCGGAGTTATAAAAGTATATTTATTTAAGTTAACCTTACTTTAACTGGTTCAGTATGAAGAACAGAAAAAGTTTTTCCTGAAAGAGTACGTATCATAAAAGCGAATTTTTTTTTTCATTGCGTCGCCAACCAGCGATCCATCGCCAAAAACACGAATTTGTCATAATTTTTTACGCACTTTATATCGAGGTTCCGCAGCAATTTTTTTAATAAACGTATATATCCTCATGAAAAGAATATTCTGTAATCTTTTCAAAGTTTTCTGAGTGTGCGCCTGTTAGTAAAACGAATTCTTTCATGAAATTTTTATTTCGCTTTATTCTGGTTGCGAAAGAAATGGGCGAAAAGCGATAAGAGGTCGCCTGAGAAAACGTTGAACACAAACGCGTCTCGGTAATTTTGACTTTCGCAATACCGAATAAGAAGAGTTAGTTGGAGGAAAAGAAAATCCATAAACCGCGAAAGAAACAGAAGCACGTATATCAGCGGATTTATTTTTGCAGCTGGCGGGCAGGAGTTTCATCTCTTTGTGTTTAGGATAAAGCAGATTCGTTCTTTACTCTTGGACTTCTACAGAACTTCCCCCCCTCCCACGAAAGTGCTTCGGGAGGAAAATAAAAAAGAAATATTTTTTTTCGTTTTACCACAATGATCGCAAAAAGAAAGTTCTTTTGATTTATGAAATAATAGCTAACTAACCGTGATTCGCAAAGTATTACATACGTTTCATTTTTACTTTCTTCTATCTTTACAAGAAGAAAGTATCGGTTTCGTGAAAAATTTCCACTTGCGGTTTTCGGCGTATTGATACGTTCTAGAGGGTCTTGAACACGATTGGACTGCTTTTAGAAAATGTCTGTCTATGAGTCTGTCACTCTGTCTGGCTGTCTGTGACAAAATTTTTGTGGGTACTCTATCTCAAGAACTAATACACGGAATTTATTAAAATTTTATATTCAGTGAGTCCCTGATATAAATGGGGGATGATTTACACCAAAACGTAACCAGCATCTATTTATGTCAAGATCTAACAGAATCTGAAGTTCGATGAAATTCCGTGCTGTAGTTATTGAGCTATGGTAAAAATCATGAAAAAAGTGGTATAGCAGCACCACCTATTGGGATATCTACACCAAAACGTAATCAGCGTCTATTTATGTCAAGGTCTAATTTGACGTTTGATGAGAATAACTGCATTCGTTCTTGAGATAGAGCACCAAAAACGAATCACCACCCATTTATATCAGAGACAAACTATATATAAAGGTTTATTAAATTTCGTGCATTCGTTTTTGAGAGAGAGCGCCCACGAAAGTTTTGTCACATACAGACAGACAGACGGAATGAGTTACAGACAAACATTTTCTAAAAACAGACCAATCGTGTTCGGGACCTTCTAAAACGCATAAATCCGTCAAAAACCGGAAGTCGGAAATTTTCATGAATTCAATATTATTCTTGTAAAGATAGAAGAAAGTAAAAAAAATTCGAGTAACTCGATTTTCGGGAAAATGGAAAAAAAAAAAAAAAAAAACAAGAAAGAAAGAAAAACCATACATAGATTCTGAAAAACTTTCCAAAAAAACCTTACAGTTTAATAAGGTTGAAAGAGTATGTCTAACAAGAAAGGTCTCCATATTCGCATGCTCAGAAAAACTTGAAAAAATTACAGAATATTCTTCTCATGCGTATATCTGTCTCTAAAAAAATTTCCTGCGGAACTTTGATATAACGTCCGTAAAAAAAAATATGAAATACCGTGTTTTTGGCAATTTATAGCTGGTTGTCGACACAATGTAATTAAAAAATATATATACGCTATTAGGATAAATACTCTTTAACAAAAACTTGTTCCTCGTCATACTAAACTAGTTTAAATAAAAGTTTAACTTAAATAAATACACTCTTATGACTTTGGTTTTATCATATTACATTTATATGTATATAGAATGAAATTTAACCATCGTATTAAGCTGTTTAGAACGAAATTTAAACAGATTAAAATTGTTTCAATCTCAAAATTAAGTACTAGTGTAGGAGAGAAGAGAACAGTATTGTTGCCATGAAAACAACGACTTATTCAATATCGATATTTATATATAACGACAGAATTCTTAATCAGGCAGTTACTTTTAAAAATGCATTTAAAACTTTTCCAGCCGGTGAAATGCTGTAAAATTTAATAACTACACCATTAGCAACCTGAAAGCAAGAAGATATTTTTTTTAATAATATAATAATTAATCCATATAATGAAAAACATAAATTGTAATATATAAGCTTATAGAAATAATAATAAGCTATTTCATCGTTTAAGTTTGAATTCATTAAGTAGTGCGCATTTAGACACTCGTTTAACAAGCAATTTCCAAATGCATTAAAATCACTTGCATTTGGCGGGAAAAAAAATGTTACTAGCCAAATATAGTATATGTCCAAATCTATAGATCATACAGTGCTGCGCAAAATAATTCGACTCCTTTTTTGACACTGGAAGGTCATTTCGAAAACTGTATTTTTCAATGTGTTATATGTTTTCTAAACTGTTTACTTACATATCTTCTTACAATTTATTTAACGGTGAAGTTTCGTTACAGTTTCCTGGATGTGTTGGGAAGTTTTTATAATCAATGAGTAGAAGAAGAATGGGGGTTCTGCATCATCAGGAGGTGGGACGTGGAAGGCGTGGCCCAAATGTGATTGACAGGTTACAGATGATGGATGAGTGACAGGTGATCACCTGTCGCTTAGCCATCACTCACCCATCACCTGTCAATCACCTTTTGGCCACGCTCTCCATCCCCACCCCTACTGCTGATGCAGAACCCCTATTCTTCTTCTACTTCTATGCTTGACGCATGAATTTCGTTGTTGTTAAATGTAAAATAAGCTGCAATTTTACGCCTCTAAAATAAGTACCCTTTTACAGTCAATTTTTAGCCCCCTAAGCATCTCTAAAACCCCTCTCTCGTGATTAATAAATAATCCATGTAATGAAAAACATAAATTGTTATTTATGAGAAGGGACTATTTAAAGCAGGAGAGTCTTCAAGAGGGAAGGGGATTTTAGAATTTTGGAGGTTAAAGTCCGACCCGCGGCTCGGGTAGGGTTGAGACTATTTTCTTTTTTTCATTGCATCTTGGGTGAATTTCTACTTTTTTGCTGTAGACTTACATTATTTCGGGTTACGTTTGGTTTCGGTTTCGGTTTCGGTTTTCACTCGTGCGAGTCGTGTTCGGGATGACCCGATTTTTCAAAACAAAGTCTAAAAATGTTTCCTTTTTTTTCGATAAAATCTATATAGAGTAAAAATTTCATAACGGACACTTCCAAATTGCGGAAAGGGTTTATTCAGGGAACAGGACAGTTTTCTACATGTGTCGGAAAGCGTTTCAAAATCTGTGCTTGACGCATGATTTTTCGTTCTTGTTTTGTCTCTTTGTCCCAGTTTTTGGGATAACTCTATGCAAGCTGAAATCCGGATTTTCGTGCAGTTTTATACATTTTTTTACTCCGCAAATTGCCTGCATCGTCATAAACAAATAACAGGAAACAAATATCAAAATTCCTATGATTTATCGATGTGAAAGATTTGGTGTGGAGGGAAGGGGGCGGAGGGTGAGGCTCGTTATCGTCTGCCGGAAGGGAGAAGAGGGGGTGGTCGCAAGTGTATCGATCGTGGGGCAATCGATCTCTCTTCAGCACGGCCAAGGTCATCTCTTCCATCCCGGGATGCGGAAGATGAGGGGGACACTTGTGGATATTACGTTAACACTCATCAGCGACGCACACGCACACACGCCGTCGACTTTTCCCTGTGTCATTGTTTTGAGGACAGAGTTGGAATGTCAAAACACGAACGCGTGGCAGCGATGCATTGTTTGTTTTAGTTCTCGCTAAATCAATGTTAAGATACTTTGTTGTTGAAAATAAAGTAAGAAGTTTGGGTGATCAGAAGGGTCACTTTTTCCAGACAGCGGTCAAACCGTTGTTTGTTATCCAGAAATACGGATCACTCGTTATTTCGTCATACTTTTAATTTTGCGATCTTTAAATGCGGTTTTGAATAGGGACTTTTTTCTTTTTTTTTTCATTTTGTTTATTGAATATATTCAAAATTTTATAAAAATGTATCTTAAAGTTTCGAATTTGTATCATGTTTTCCAATTTTTCTACTGAATATATGCAAAATTTTCTAAAAAAGTATCTTAAAGTTTTGAATTTGTATCATAGGGTTTTAAATAGGAACTTTTTTTTTCAATTTGTCTATTGAATATATTCAAAATTTGTTAAAAATGTACCTTAAAATTTTGAATTTGTATCTTAAAAGTTTTGAATTGGTATCGGTTTTCCATAGGGACTTCTTTTCAATTTGTCTATTGAATACATTCAAAATTTTCTTAAAAGTATCTTAAAGTTTTGGATTTGTGACATAAGGTTTAGTATAGGGACTTTTTTGTTTCAATTTGTCTATTGAATATATTCAAAATTTGTTAAAAATGTATCTAAAAGTTTCGAATTTGCATCTTAAAGTTTTAAATTTGTATCTTAAGGTTTTGAATAGGGATTTTTTTTCTAATTGAATATTGAATATATTCAATTAAAAAAAATGTATTTTTGAATTTGTATCTTAAAGTTTTAAATTTGCATCTTAAGGTTTTTGAATAGGGACATTTTTTCAATTTTAATATTGAATCTATCCAAAATTTGTTAAAAGTGTGTCTTAAAGTTTTGAATTTGTATCATAAAATTTCGAATTTTTATCTTAAGGTTTTGAATAGGGACTTTTTCCAATTTGTTTATTGATGTTATTCAAAATTTGCTTCCTCTAACAAGACAAAGACAGACTGGCAAACCGAAGTCTGACAGCTGAAGTCTGACAGACAGACAAACCAAACTCATAAACACTTCTCAACTATGTTGGAAAGTGTTAATAATGTAACGGAATACTTTTGACTGTCCCTGTAAAGGAACTATAAATGCTACACACTTCATTTTCATTGAACATTCTATAGTAAATCTCAGTAACATATGAAAATTTCATGGGAATCAGAGTTTATTGACGTGAGTTAGAGCACGGCCGGAGAGGTAGTAGGCAGACAAACGCGGAATTCATACCCATTTTCGACAATGTTGGGACGTGTTAAAAAGTATATAACATGAAAGATACAAAAATGAAAAAAAAAAAAAACTTTTCTGTACTTGTATTAAAAAGCCATTTATCAAAGAGTTGCAACTCGAAAAGTACTAAAATCCACGCGACACATTTAGCAATCCATCATCATCCGTCACATTTTAAACTCTTCTCTCGTAATGACACCCTCCTTTCTACTCCCTGTCTCAGACTTTTAAACAATAGAAAAGAGATGACATCTTCATCAGTCTCTCTCTCTCTCTTTTCGTCACCTCAATTTAAATGTCAGGATTTTTACGGAACGAAACTTTTTTATTTTATTTACTCATTTCACTTTAAGTTTAGTTGCGTGATTATATATTCTTTTAACCAAGAACGAAAAATCATGCGTCAAGCATAGATTATGAAACTCTTTCCAACACAGCCAGAATAATTTTACTATACACATTTGATTTATTATTTTTTTTTATTATTGTTTATTATTATTTGATTTATTATTATTTATTATTGTTTGATTTATTATTATTTATTATTATTGGATTTATTATTATTTTTATTGACTTATTATTTTTTATTTACTTTTGATATATAAGTAAGGAATTTGGCAAAAACATAACACATTTAAAAATCCAATTTCAGGAATTATTGACACTATTCGGAAAAATACCCGAAGTCGTTTGTGCAGCCCTGTATAGGATCTATAGACTTGTATATAGACTACATAGAATGCTAATTTTTGATTCACTTAGGAAACGCGTAGCATAGTTTAAAATTCCTTTTGGAATTTCCGTCCATAAAGGGAAATTTTCTTCGACAACTTTTGTGCTGCCCTGTATAAGATCTATAGAATTGATACAGACAAAGTAATAGAGAAAAAATGAAGTTAAATTTAAAAACGCGTTCAGCAACTGTAAACGCAGTTAAGGCAATTTTTGTTAACATACAGTACTGAATTCTTTTGTGTGTCCCTGTCAATGAACGATGAATGCCATACACACACTATTCTGTAGTGAGCCTCTTGTAATGCACCTTAGTGATACATATCAATTTCGCTTTGTTTAAAATAGTGAAACATTATTATAATAAACCGCAAATGATTTTTCTCCATAGACCGTCATGTAACGGAATTCTTTTGAGTGTCCCTGTAAAAAAACTATAAGTGCTATGCACATCCTATTATACAATAAGCATCTTGTAGTGTACCTCAGTGATATATATCCATTTCAATATGTTTGAAGTTGTGTAACATCAGTAAAACAAGTAATATAAAAAAATTGTCAATTCCTAATTAGGTCAAAAAAAAAAAAAAAATCGCTTCGCCACGGACGGTATTTATTCCTAAATTTATATCCTGCTAAATATCTTATATAAGAGAAATTTTTTTCTCCCTTATAAAACTAAAATTAATTAATTAAATTTAATTAACGAATTAATATTTGAAAAAATTGTATTAACATCAAGTGTCATTTATTTATTTTAACATTATAATAAACATTATAGAACCAAAAGCAAAAGTGACTTCTCAAGAACAACCTAGATATATTTCTGCTTTTTCTTTTTTCGCATTTCTGCGTAAATAACAAAACCTTGCCACGATGAGAATCGAACCCGCAATCTTCCATATACTAAACTGGAGGTCCGACCACTACACCATGACTAGATATTCCGCTGTCTTAAACGTGGCTACTTATTTCATTCGCTTTTTATGATGCAAAAACTAAAATTATTTAATTTAATTTAATTAATGAATTAATATTTCAAAACTGTATTAACATCAAGTGTCATCCACTACAAGTTTTAAAAAACGTGACTGCAGATTTCTGTTATGGCCTAGGCAAGCAATAAAAAAGGATTTTTGAAAATTCCCCTTCGAATGTTTTAGATCATTTTGCCATATCTCAGCAGCAGTTTTCGGTAGGAGCGTGAAATTCCAGAAAAAATAATTTACTAAAAAAATAATTGAACACGTGTTTTAGCGATTTTAGAAATTCCTCCTCCCTGAAGGTGTTAAAGGGGGGGGGGGGTTGTCGAATGTTTTGGGTCATTTCGCCATATCTCAGCAGCAGTTATACGTAAGAGCGCAAAAATCAGGAAAACAAATCTACTAAAAGAATGATTAAACATGTATTTCAGCGATTTTAAAAGTCCCCCTCCCGGAGGGGGTTAAAGGGGGGTCGAATGTTTTAGGTCATTTTGCCATATCTCAGCAGCAGTTATAGGTAAGAGCGCAAAAATCAGGAAAACAAATCTACTAAAAAAATGATTAAGCATGTATTTCAGTGATTTTGGAAATTCCCCCCTCCTCGAAGGGATTAAAGGGGGATGGGCGAATGTTTTAGGTCATTTCGCCATATCTGAGCAGGAGTTATAAGTAGGGGCGCGAAAATCCTTAAAACAAATCTACTAAAAAATGATTAAGCATGCGGATTTCCGTGATTTTAGAAACGGTTGTAATGTTCGTTTTTTTTTTTTTTTTTTTTTTTTTTTTTTTTTTTTTTTTTTAAACCGATTTTACTCAAATGCAAGAACCGTACGAATCTTTTCATTATTTTTCAGTACAAAGAAATCCTGTTTCAAGCCTACCTTCCTAAAAGTTTAAAACAATAAAAGAATATATCCAAATCCACGCGACATTTCAAGCTATCCATCATCTCTTGTCACACTTTAAATAATTCATCGGGTAATTGCTCACATAATTCTCTTGCACTGATCTGACATTCAGACTTTAAATAATGAAAAAGAGATTTCTTCACTAAAACTTCTTTCCTTTTTATAACCGTGAAATTCAAATGTCAGGATTTTTAGTAAATGAAAAAGCTTTACTGTATTTTATTTTATTAAAAAAAAAAACCTAAAAACGGAAGTGCTATGTGGAAAAGACAGCTCATTAGGGCGTTTTGTCAAAGAGAAAAAAAAGGAGGCTGAAATTTAGAAAGGGCATGCGTGAAAAATGAATATTCATAGGGTCCGAATTTTAAAGGTGATTCGATTTGTTTTTGTGTGACTTTTATAAAGAAAGGTTAAAAAAAGAAGACAGTATAAATGTATTTTTCTAAACTTTCAATGTTTATATTGAAAATCATCCTATATATTATTTATGTTGTCAGTATCCCATTTTCTAAGCTAATAAACAAGAACGGAAAATCATGCGTCAAGCATAGATTATGTAACACTTTCCAACATTTCCAAAATAATTTTGAAAATCTTTACCGTAAGGTGTAAACTGATATCTAACTAAACAATTTTGAAAGCGCATAACATTGTTAAAAATTCAATTTCAGGAATGACCGACACTATTCGGAAAAATATCCGAGCTCTTTTGTGCAACCCTGTATAGGATCTATAGATTAGTATTTATACTAAATAGAATGCGAAATTTGAGTTCAGTTAGGAAACGCGTAGCACAGTTTAAAATTTCCTTTCTGCAATTTCCTACAATAAACGGAAATGGACTCGAGAACTTTTGGGCTGCCCTGTATACAATCTATACAATTTATACATACCAAGTAATAAACAAAAAATGAGTTCCATTAACGCGTTCAGCAACTGAAAAAGCATTCCCAGCAATTATTAATAAGCAGTACTTTAAACCGAAATTTTTTGTGTGTCCCTGTAAATCAACGATGAAAGCTATACACACACTATTCTATAGTAATCCACGTTAGTGATCTATATCCATTTCAATGTGTTTGAAATAGTGAAACATTATTAAAAATAAACTGCAAACGATTTTTCTTCATAGACCGTAATGTAATGGAATTCTTTTGAGTATCCCTGTAAAAGAACTATAACTGCTATGCACACCCCATTCTATAATGAGTCTCTTGTAAGGCACCTTAGTTATATCTATCAATTACAATGTGGTTGAAATTGTGTAACATCATTACAATAAACCGTAAATGATTTTTCCCCATAGACCGTCCTGCAACGGAATTCTTTTGAGTGTCCCTATAAAAAAACTATAAGTGCTACACACTTCTGTTGAAATATAGGGAACATGCTATAGTAAACGATAATAACATACAAAAATTTCATGACAATCGAAGCATATTTACGGGAGTTAGAGCACGGGCAGACGGCAGACAAACCGGAGTCATAAACACTTTTCAACTATGTTGGAAAGTGTTAAAAACGCAGAACGATAAATGAGGTATCACTCGAAAGGTTTTTGAAGCGGTTTCCTACATAATACACTCACATTTCGTTAAAACATGTTTTTTTTAAATTAAAAAGTTGCAGTTCATTAAAAATTAAATTGGCATTGTTTTCATAAATGAAATGATAGATTTTTCTCAAATCAATGTTCTCACAAAAATAAAATGCCGCATGCCCAACAATGATTATAAAAAAAATAAACAGTACAAAAAAGATAAAGTGGGGACTAAATGGGCTTATTTTATATTTAGGATTAAAAAGCAGAATTGAAATTGAAATGTTTAGAAGAAAAAGACACCCTCGATCGATCAAAGCCGTGGTATTTCACGTGTCACCTAAAATGTATCCTTTGTGACATTAAATTAAATTTTATTTTATATGCATTCAATTTATTTTTCTTTGTCCCGTGTTTTTGCCAAAGTGGACGACGTCTTCAGTGTAGTTAAAATAAGATTGTTAATTGTTTTTTCTGGTGCGTGCCTTTTGCTATCTTCAATCAGTTTTAACTGTTGCTTTCATGGTATAATTGAGATCCTATCCTGGCTTGAGTCATGTTGTTTGCAGATATTTTTAATCCTTAATTTTTCTTTAGAAGTTTAAACCTGCATCTAAAAAATGTTAGAGTGTAGTGCGAAATCCTGGCACGGGTTCACTAGTCGCGCTTTATCTTATGATTGCCTGATTTTTTTCAAAAAATTTCGTTACAATGCAGTCGTTTGGCATGAGTATCGAATCCGATGATGGAAAATTTACGGCATTTTTTTTTCACACCTGGTAGAAAACACGAGCTAGTGAATTTATTAAGGTTATCATTTTCGTTCTGTTTATTTTTTAAGATATGGCATTAGGAAAATACCCACACCGAAAAAAAAATCTAAACTATATTTTTAGGATGTCTAAATAGATTTCTCAATGTATAATCAGAACTTAATTAATATGAAACTAAAATATAGATAAAATGCTTAAGTTTTACAAAGCGGAACGTAAACGGTTTATAAAAACCTTTTAATGATCTACCTATGTTTCAGCGCTCCTATACGGCGCCATTTTCAAGATATATAACGATAAACAAAAGTATTTTCGCAAATTAACTTGGAAAATAAACTTGGAAAACATAAATCACGAGATCCTATATGTAAAAAAGCCGGTACTTGAATTAGTCAACTGTAAACGTGAGAATTAATATTTCCTTATCTCTTTTTTACAACAGAAAAGTACCTCGTGTCAAATTTTAGGTCATTCAAATGAGGCTGATTCATTGCATAGGTTCATGTTACACATATAGATTTGGATTTTAACAAGAACGAAAAATCATGCGTCAAGCATAGATTATGTAGCACTTTCCAACGCTTCCAAAATAATTTTACAAATCATACCGTTTAATAAGCTAAAAGATAACTTCTAAGTAAACAATTTGGAAAACGCATAACATATTTAAAAACATAATTTCAGGAATTTCCAACATATACAATATTCGGAAAAATATCCGAATACTTTTATTCAGCCCTGTATAGGATATATAGAATTGTATATATACTACATAGGATGCTAAATTTTAGTTCAGTTAGGAAACGTGTAGCACATTTTAAAATTCTCCGTCTGGAGTTTGTCAATAAACAGAAATGTGTTCGCGAACTTTTGTGCTGCCCTGTATAGGATCTACAGAATTTATACACACCACGTAATAGACAAAAAGCAAGTTAACATTAAAATCGCGTTCAGTAACTTAAAACGCACTTCCAGGAATTATTGTTAACAGACAGTAGATAATTCTTTTGCGTGTCCCTGTAAATGAACGATGACTGCTATACACACAATATTCCGTAGTAAGTCTCTTGTAATGCACCTTAGTGATCTATATAAATTTCAATGCGTTTAAAATAGTGAAACATTATTTAAATAAACCGCAGACGATTTTTCTCCATAGACGTAATGTAACGGAATTATTTTTACTGTCCCTGTAAAGTAACTATAAGTGCTATGCACACCCTGTTCCATATTAAGCTTCTTCTAATGCACCTTAGTGATATATATAAATTTCAATGCGTTTAAAATAGTGAAACATTATTTAAATAAACAGCAAATGATTTTTCCCCATAGACCGCAATGTAACGGAATTCTTTTGAGTGTCCCTGTAAAAAAACTATAAGTGCTACACACTTCCGTTGAAATAGGGAACATGCTATAGATAACGATAATAACATATAAAAATTGCAGAGCAATCCGAGCATATTTACGGGAGTTAGAGCACGGACAGACGGCAGACGGCAGACGGCAGACGGCCAGACGGCCAGACGGCCAGACAAACCGAAGTCATAAGCACTTTTCAACTAGGTTGGAAAGTGCTAAAAAGAGTAAAATAATTTATCCATCCAGGCTTTTTTTCCCCTCCTATTATCCGTGAATCAATAGAAATCTATATGCGGAAAGGGAACATTTGCAATCATCACCTACGGATTTTTGGCATTATATTTATTGACATTTCACTTGTATATTTAAAGTGTAGAATGAATAGTACGCCATGAACTTCCAATCGGAAAACCGTTTTTATCCGGTCACCAGTATTTGAAACACATTGGGTTGTCCAATTATGAGAAGGCCATTCAATTATCTGAAGCTTATACCCACAATTCAATTCGTTCTCGTTATACATTTCGATATCGAAAAAGTCATTAATTCCATGGCGACAAAAACTTTGTTTTCGTCTCCGACACTAGTGGCATCGAAATTGTACCGACAGCGCTCAGAATCAAAGGTACCACCTACTACTCTTGGTACACCCTAACCGCGACCCACGTTATGCACTGCATGATGTTTAAAACATCACATGGAGTGTATCCTTTTTACATGGCGATTGGTGCAAAACGGGTGGGGGGGGGGGGGTCGCGCCGCTTTGCACCAATCATCGTGTAAAAATGATCCACTCCAAGTGACGTTTTAAACGTCATGCACCGGCCATGTGTAACGTAGGTCGCGCCCTAACTACTCTTGGTAGTTAGGGTGCCTCTATATAAGAGTGGTGACATACGCACATGCATAATGACTGTGCTTAGAGTGATGTTTTTGTGCAAACTGTGGCAAACCAACATTCCGTATTTTGCGATAACGCCTGGACGAGTTCGATTATAAGAGTGAGACAAGTAGAGTTGCAAAGACTAAAATAAACCCGGTTTAAACCTGAGAATATACCGGGTTTTTGGGGAATAAACCGGGTTTTTTGGGAATAAACCAGGTCTTTTGGGAATAAACCTGGGAATAAACCAGTACTTTGCAACTCTAGAGACAATTCGCAATATACCCGGCCGGTTCATGACTTTTAAAACGTCACACGGCGATTAGCATAAAACGGTGCGTGCTTGATTTGTACCAATCGTCGTGTGAATTTGATCCACACCGAGGCTAACGAAAAAGACAGGCTACCGCGGTGCATTTCGCTTATCTTTTTTTACAGACCACGAGAGTGACGTGATGCTCTTTTCGTACACCTGCATTGGTGCATTCGAGCATCACGTGACTCCGGCGGTCTGTAAAAAAAGATACGCGTAAAGCACCGCGGTAGCCTTTCTTTTTCGTTAGCCTCGGATCCACACCGTGTGACGTTTCAAGCGTTATGAACGGGCCCTGTATAACGTAGGTCGCGGACAAGTTAAGAAGCCTTAGCTTGGCAATAGCAGCAGGCTTGCCAAGATACTTGGCAATTCGCTTTTGCTCAGAATAGTTTCAACCAATCAAATCTTATATCCCGTATGTCGCCACTCTGATATCGAGACACCCTATTGGTAGTAAAATCAAAACTTCCGATTCTGAGCGTTTTGTCGGTATGATTTCGGTATCGGAAAGTCGCGTTGGTATCGAAGACAACAATAGAGAAAAGTATTACTGTCATGGAAACAACGATATTTTCGGTATCGAAATCTATAACCTAAGAAATTAAAATTGGGCGCAAATGCTCGTATTCACCGTCTAACTTAACCTACAAAACCTTGATCGAACGGTCGAATCATACACTGTTAAAAATATCGTGAAAACTTATCTCTGTTTTTAACGGCTCTCTATTTTCTGACCAATGAGAACGCTCCAAGAGCGTTCATGTAACATTCTCATTGGTCAGAAAATAGAAAGCCTTTAAAAACAGAGGTAATTTTTCACGATATTTTTAACAGTGTAGTCATCATTAATCTGATTGGGCTTCAGTCATAATCAGGTCCAATCAGGTGAATCGTAAATTTCGTTTGGGGGTTCGACGAAATTTTCTAGGTTGAGGTACAGCGCCTCAGCAATAAATAGTGTGAAAGCCGGCTACAAATTAGTACTAAAAAAATTAATCCGATAAATGTACAACGATGCTGAACAATAAAACGTCGACCGCAGCGACATCTAGGAGCTCTTTTCAACGTAAACATTGTATAAGAATCAAATTATGAAACTTTTTGGCTGGTGATTAGTATTTTAAATACTTAAATTATTAAAAAAATTAATTGCTTAAAGGTGTTCAATACTGGCCCATTTACTTCGTATTATGTTCATGTACCCTTACTCTGATATATACACCAGATTAATAAAAACCTGCTATGAAGGGATAAAATTTGGGTATTTTTTTAATTCCCTGACAGTAAAAACGCAAATAAAACCTGGACGAATTCGATTATACGAGTGAGACAAGTTTACAAACATTATCTTGGTACCAATGGGAAGCTTACCAAGACGCCTTGGTGATTCGGTTTTGTTTGAAAATCATCGTAACCAATCACATCTTATACCCTGTATGTCGACTCTCTAATATCTAGGCTCCTTAGTTTCACTGGTATAATCGAACTCTTCTAGGCGAGTTTCGACAAGTTCTGGAATAGAAGATGTCTGATTGGCCATAGTTTGGACAAACGCGTCTGTCTAAGCACAGTCTGAGCATCGTATGTCAGCTCTCTCGCGACGTACGTTATACACGGCCGAAGCATGGCGTTTAAAACGTCACATGGAGTGGATCATTTTTGCACGACGATTGGTGCAAAGCGACGCGCCCACCACTTTGCACCAATCACCGTGTAAAAATGATCCACCCAATGTGACGTTTTAAACGTCATGCACCGGCCGTGTATAACGTAGGTCGCGGCTCTCTCATATAGAGGCACGTTACATGAATACGAGCAAAAGAAGTCTTCGGGCGGGTTCACGGCCCGCAACATGAGTTACTAAGGTAACACATATCTAAGTCAAAGCTTTCAGAGACCGGTATCACGTCTTGCGAGTGTAGGTGGGTGCGGGTTCGAATTCTGCTATCTCCGTTGCACACTCTTTGTGGAGCTCTCGGCTGTATTTCTGTGTGTTGTAAATTTCTTTGTGTGTACTATCTCGTCCCTGTATATACTGACGAGGACTTATAAGCGGGCGCTTGACGCAAAGCACACAGATCAGATGCATGTTAATAAAATGTCAAATGTGCCGATATCACGTGACTTTTTGGGGGTTACTCGTAGCGTTCAGAGCCGAAAATTACGCAGACTTCTGGTAACCCACATTACCTACATAATTTTGTTGGGTAAAGTGATCACGTGGCTGGGAAACCTGGATTGTTTGTTCGCTTTATAGGAAATTATAGCATTGAATAGCATTTCATTGCTTCGTGGGATAATTAAGTGTCTTCTGCGATATTAGAAACTGTTATCATATGGCTTGTGGTGATGTGAACTTTACGTGGAACTATGAATGTGAACTTTACGTGGAACTACTATTAACTGTCTTTCTTTATGACTCCTACTGTACACTTGAGTTCTGACAATTTGATTGGTCTATATTTAACAGGTCTATGATATAATTGGCCAACGTCGCCAAGACGATTCCTCCAATGATCACTATGATAAAAATGTAGTAGTAGATTGGTTGACGAAATTATTTGTTTTTAAGTATGCCTACAATTTTACCCAAAAGCGTTCACAGCTATTCTAACCTAATTTTACCAAGGCAACACTAGATACCGGGCTTGCTCATTCATTCTCATGACGTCACAAATAGTGACTGCGAGGCTAACGAAAAAGAAAGGTTACCGCGGTGCTTTACGCATATATTTTTTTACAGACCTCTAGAGTGACGCGATGCTCTATTCGTAAGCCTTCATTGGTGCATTCGAGCAACACGTGACTCCGGCGGTCTGTAAAAAAAGATATGCGTAAAGCACCGCGGTAGCCTTTCTTTTTCGTTAGCCTCGCAGTGGCTGGCCGCGACCAGCGTTTGGTTCAAAGCGACGTGCCCATCGTTTTGTGCCAATCGCTGTATATCTTTAGTCGCGGCCAGCCACCATTTGCGACGTCATGATAATGAATGGAGGAAGCCACGACCTACGTTATACACGGCCGGTGCATGACTTTTAAAACGTCACATGGAGTGGATCATTTTAACACGGCGATGGGTGCAAAGCAACGCGCCCTCCGTTTTGCACCAATCGCCGTGAAAAAATGATCCACTCCATGTGACGTTTTAAACGTCATACATCGGCCGTGTATAACGTAGGTCGCGAGGAAGCCCGGTATCTAGTGTAGCCCTGGAGGCACGCTAGGTGAATACAAGCAGGGCTACACTAAGGCTCCTATAAGGGGAGCTGACGCATATCCATTCTGTTGCCCAAAATAACCGCCATATTGTGACCTAGCTCAGCATTAGGAAACCGCCTCAACGTCCCCGTTACTGTCACTCGCCGTCCACTAGTACGGTAAGCTAACCGGTTTTAGCTTGGTTTTTCGTCCGCTGGGTCATTAAATGGCGGTATGATTCAGCCTGTATTATAGGAGCTCTAGGCTACACTAGATACCGGGCTTGCTCATTCCTTATCATGATGTCACAAATGGTGGCTGGCCGCTACCAGCGATTGGTACAAAGCGAAACGACAAAATGAAAGACATTCAGCGATTGGCACAAAACGACAGGCTCGTCGCTTTGCACCAATCACTTGTCACGGCCAGCCACCTTTTGTGACGTCATCATAATGAATGAGCAAGCCCGGTATCTAGTGTAGCCTAAGACTCCTATAATACGAGCTGACGCATATCCATTTTGTTTCGGATTATTCGTGCTGAGTTCAGCATCAATCTACCGCAGCCGGAGTTAGTTAGGGTTGCCTAAGACTCTGTTCTGATTGGCTAAACCGGTTCTGATTAGCTTGGTTTTTCGACTGAACTTCAATTTGAGACCCAAATCTGTGAGGATGCGTCAGCCTGTATTATAGGAGCTCTAGTGTAGCCTTGATACAAGCAAAAGAAGCCTTCGTACGATCATTTAAATTACAGGGCCGGCGCTAGGCATTTTACTGACTGAGGCGAGCATTATTTTGCCGCCCCTATGCCGTGATTGTTTTTTCACCACTTCTCAAACTGTTTTAAGAATAAGTAAATTAATTTTGCTAACTATGATTTATTTAAAAGAAAACAATTATACATAAAATTAATTTACAATTAAGAAATTTAAAATAATCAAATTACTTAAGAAATTTTGCATCTATTTTGAAAATATAACAACATTTAACATGAAATTAAATGAATAAAAATTTTATCATATTCTAGTAATATTTACAAACAAGTTAGAAATTGTACGTTAAACGTGACATATCAGGTGCGTTCGTTTTATAACTAGTTTCACAATGTAAAAGAAATCATCCTCATTATTTCAGTGAAATGAATTATGTCGTCTGCTAGGAGGAAAATGAGCATGCCTTTTTAACACTTTCCAACCTAGTTGAAAAGTGTTTATGACTTCGGTTTGTCTGGCCGTCTGCCGTCTGTCCGTGCTCTAACTCCCGTAAATAGGCTCGGATTGTACTGCAATTTTTATATGTTATAATCGTTATCTATATGATGTTCCCTATTTCAACGGAAGTGTGTAGCACTTATAGTTTTTTTACAGGGACACTCAAAAGAATTCCGTTACATTGCGGTCTATGGGGAAAAATCATTTGCGGTTTATTTAAATAATGTTTCACTATTTTAAACGCATTGAAATTTATATATATCACTAAGGTGCATTAGAAGAAGCTTAATATGGAATAGGGTGTGCATAGCACTTATACTTACTTTACAGGGACAGTCAAAAGAATTCCGTTACATTACGTATATGGAGAAAAATCGTCTGCGGTTTATTTAAATAATGTTTCCCTATTTTAAAAGCATTGAAATTTATATAAGGTTCATTACAAGATACTTACTACAGAATATTGTGTGTATAGCAGTCATCGTTCATTTACAGGGACACACAAAAGAATTCTCTACTGTATATTAACAATAATTCCTGGAAGTGCGTTTTAAGTTACTGAATGCGATTTTAATTTTAAATCGCTTTTTGTATATTACGTGGTGTGTATAAATTCTGTAGATCCTATACAGGGAAGCACAAAAGTTCGGGAACACATTTCCGTATTATTTAACTCCAGACGGAGAATTTTAAACTGTGCTACGTGTTTCCTAAGTGAACTAAAATTTAGCATCCTATGTAGTATATATACAAATCTATAGATCCTATACAGGGCTGAATAAAAGTATTCGGATTACTTAGATGTTATCTTTTAGCTTATTAAAGAGTATGATTCGTAAAATTATTTTGGAAGCGTTGGAAAGTGTTACATAATCTATGCTTGACGCATGATTTTTCGTTCTTGTTTAATTTTTTTTTAATTAGATATGCCACGTTTACAAATGCGAATTTTTTTTTACCATGGAGATCTTGCTTTGTGAATGATTACCGCCATGTTTTAATATTTTTATGACTCATAATGAACGAATCGAATTACTCTAATGGATTGAGATATTCAGTTAACGTAATTTCCACTGAAGTTATATCTCAAAATTGTTGATTGTAACTCATCTCTCAAGCAAATATTTTTTTTGGATCGATCTTTCTCAAAATGTAATTTTTACGCAATTTTATTCGAAAAACTAATGTTGAATAAAAATGGCTGCTTGTCCTGTGGAAAAAGATGTGGTTAGCCCGTATTGGTTTTCCTCAGTCGCATGACTTGCGCTTTTATTATATTAGATTACGCATGATAGAATTTAACAGAATAAAGAAAACTCTCATTAATAACTTTTTAAGTTTTGGTTCGATTTTCATAAAATTTGAAATGACTCGACACAATTCTGCAACGATTCTAAATATTAAATTTCAAATCATTCGGTTGGGTAGTTTTTGCGCTGCTATATGCGGACAAACGGACGGACGGATCAGACGACGACTATAGGTGCTACGTATTTACATAATTACGAGCGCACCTAAAAAGCATCATATCAAGAATTAAATTGACGTTTCAAAATCTCATTCGCTTTGCTTTTCCTTTGGAAAATGCATTTATGGTAACGACGTTATAAATATTAGTAAAAAACAAAAAAAATACATTAGGTGAAGCTAAGCTTAAAGCATACATTATTAAGCAAAATATGTCAAACATTTAAAAACAATCAAATTATGTATAAAATTTTAAGTAGCAAAATAATAATATTAATAACAAATTATATATCTTTTTGAAACTTGCACAAAAATAAAATCCCTTATTAGTAGTATTTAAAATAAAATATTTATTAAAAATAAAACAAAATTTCAAGATCTAATTTTCCTTGATTTTTCTTCGGCGCAGTCATTTATTATAGTACAGAAATCAATATTATAAAGCAATCACATTATCAAGACAAAAATAGATAAACATACTAACGAAACTACGTATCACATTCTTGAAATTAAATAGGAAAATTATGATATGAATTGAAAATTACATGATCATTTGAAATTGTATACATGAAGATTAAATTTTACATCAGTAATATTTACAAAAACACGAGTATCAACGGTGAAATAAATAATTCAATAAGAATTGGCCTTGAATTTTTTTTTTCAAAATCGTTTATTATAGCACCCTAATATTAACAAATAATTGTTTTTTAATTTGCTAAAATAATTTAACTAACTGACCCGACCGGCGTTGCCCGGGCACATAAAAATATAGCACGAAGCGCGAAAAAACTGCAAATCGTAATATAAAAGCGCAAAAAATATAAAAATCACTCCACGAATTCCGAATAAACTTTAATGAAAAGAGAAAAAAATTACTATATTGGGATAGAAGATTGATGCCAGATTCCTTTTACTAATGTGGAAAAATCGTGGCGAATTGCGGAAAAAACACTAAAAGTTGCATACAAAAATCACAGAGAACAAAATATACTATTGGGCTAAGAGATTAAAAAAAAATATATTTTACGAATGTCCAAAATCGCCACAAAACGCTAAAAACTCTAAAAATCAAACAAAAGAATTCAAAAATTGCTGAACGAATTCCGAATAAACTTTATTGAAAAGAGGACAAAATTTTCTATATTGGGTTAAAAGATTAAAACCTGATTACTTTTACTAATGTGGAAAAATTGCCGCGAAACACAAAACCAAACTCTCTAAAAAAAAAAAAAAAAAAAAAAAAAAAAAAATCGCGAAGGACAAAAATTACTACTGTATGCTAATACATTCTAACGGTAATTCTTTCCCGAAAGTCAAAAATTGGAGCGAAAAAACGTTAAAAATCGCATTGAAAATCGCTGAACACAAAATGTAATATATTGGGCCAAATGTTTGAAACCGAATTCCTTTTATGAATATCAAAAAATCGCCACGAAACGCAAAAAATGCTAAAAATTGCATTGGAAATCGCAATAAAAATTACAAAAACTTCCAAAATCGCGGAGAACAAAATTTAATATGATACGCTAAAACTTTGAAACTGAATTTTTTTTACGAATGTCAAAAAATTCCACAAGAAACGCGAAAACTCGAAAAAACTCTGAATTGCATTAAAAATCACTAAAAATTCAAAAATCTCGGCGAACAAAATGCACTACATAAGGCTAAAAGTTTGAAACCGAATTCCTCTTACGAATGTCAATAAATCGCCGCAAAACGCTAAAAATTATAGAGAACAAAATTTACTAATAGTGAACTGAAACATTGTAACAGGGATTATTCACGAATGCCAAAAAATTACCACGGAACACGAAAAAACACTAAATATCGCTAAAAACTCGAAAATCGTAGCGGTCAAAATTTACTATATTAAACTAAAGGTTTGAAACAAAATTTACTATATTAGGAGAACAAAATTTACTATATTAGGCTAAAAGTTTGAATCAGAATTAATTTCTTTAACGAATATTAAAAAATCACCGCGAAACGCAAGAGAAAAAAATCTCGTCAAAAATCACTAATAATTCAAAAATCGTCATGAAGAAAATTTACTAGAGTGGACTAAAACATTGTAACCGGAATTCTTCACTGTAATTATATGCAACTTCTTTGACTGTAATTATATGCAATGTACTCCGTATTTTTATTTTAAATAAGAAAAAAATAATCACTTCTCTCTTTTTTTCTTAAGTTTGGACACATACAATATGCGAGCCAAATGCCGCCCCTCTAGGGGTGCGCCCTGAGGCGACTGCCTCACTTGCCTCATCCCTGGCGCCGGCCCTGATTTAAAATGTGTAATCCAGGTGTTTTATGAATTTACGAATACATCGCAAGGGAATGTCTGCTGTCAATGGGCGCGTTCATAGACTGAACCCCGCATTTCTTGGCATAACACATGGGTAACCCGAAGCGTTCGGAGACCGATATCACGTGACTTTTTGCGGTTTTCTCGTAGCGTTCAGAGCCGGAATTTACCCAGACTTCGGGTAACCCAAATTACCTGGAGAATTTTGTTGGGTAAAGTGATCACGTGGTTGGGAAATCTGATTTGTTTGTTTGCTTTATAGCTAACTGCAACAGTTAATTGTTGTTCTTTATGACTCCTACTGTACGTTTGACTCCTGACCATTTGATTGGTCTACCTTTAACAAGACTATGATATAATTGGCCAACATCGGCTAGGTTGGTTTCTGCAATGTTCGTACAATCAAAATATAATGGTAGATTGGTTGACGGAAGTGTTTGATTGTAAACATGCCCATAACTTTACCCAAAAGCGTTCACAGCCATTTTAACCCGACTTTACCCTGATGACGTCATTCCCGAATTATACGAGTAACCCGCGTTTTGGTCTCTGAACGCGCTCAATATCGAGGTCGAACCCACTTCTAAACCAGAAAAAATAAGAAACCACGTAGATATTTTTATTTGAAATGGACGACCGATTTGATTTAATGGATTTTTGTTTGTTTCGCGAATTCTATTAACATCTCGAAAAGCGGGGCCTCCGTGGACGAGTGGTTAAGACACCATTCCGCTAATCGCTTGAGAGCGTACCTACGTTATATACGGCCGGTGCATGACGTTTAAAACGTCACATGGAGTGGATCATTTTTATACGGCGATTGGTGCAAAACGGGAGGCGCGCCACTTTGCACTAATCGCCGTGCAAAAATGATCCACTGTATGTGACGTTTTAAACGTCATGCACCGGCCGTGTATAACGTAGGTCGCGGTAGGAGTCAGGTCGGCGCGGCGGGTTGGACTCCCGCCAGCTCCATTGCACACACTTTGTGGAGCTCCCGCATGTAACTCTCTGGTGTTGTAAATTTTCTTGTGGCTATCTCGTCCCTGTATATTGACGATGACTTATAAGCGGGCACTTGATGTCAAGCACACACGTCAGATGTATGTTCTCAATAAACAATAAACAAATAAACTCGAAAAGCTCTACAACATTTCAGTGCGTCGTGGTATAATTAAATGTTTTCTGCCCTATTAGAAACTGTTGTCATATGGATTCTTGTGAATGTGAACTTTACGTGGAACTATGAATGTGGACTTTGCGGGAAAATAATTCTTTTGATGTGCCTGTTTGGATTATGTGAAAGTACAACAATTCGATAATCTCTTTGGATGAAGTTGGCCATGGAATCGTTCAAGAATTTTTAAGATAAGTGTATTTTATATTGTCTGAAATTTTGATAAAAAGTTGTTCATTTATTTGACGTGAATATCAGCCTCATGTGTAAATATACGCAGGTCATAAACTGAAAAATTTTAGATATTTAGTAAATGAAGGACTATATGATTAAAATCAGGGGTCGGAAGTAGCGCGCTACAAATAGAGAAACTACTGTAGCCGCTGCTTTGTTCAGTAATTTGTAGTATATTTTGAACAATGTAGTGTAGCGCGATGCAAAATATTAATAGTTTGTTACGAGAATCGACGCTACTTTTAACGCTACTTCATGAAAAATGTTGTGCCATTCTGTAAATCATGAGACCGTAACTTGTAAAATTCGGATCTAAATTTTTATCTATACCTATATTGCTATTTTTTTTTTAATGCACGGTATTTCTCTTAAGTGTTCGGAAAATCGAGTGAAATCGCTCCAGATTTTTTTAAGTAACTGTGTTTAAATATATGTTGTATTACGCATTTCGTTTTATTTAGATTTCGTAAGAATTACTGCCTATTACAGTCCCTTTTAAGTTGGAATTTCTGAAACATTTTTGTAGATCTACGCCGATCATGACTCCTAGAACTCAAAACCACCCTCAGTACAAAACTTTATCTATCTATTATCACTTTTTTATACACACGATAACTTCCATAATTCTGCACAAATCTCTTTCAAACGGATACATAAAATCAATTGTCATAAAATCTCGGTCGAGTTCGTCAATGGGCAAAATCGAACCAAGGGCAGGGGAGGGGGGCTTTTTGGGAAAACAGAAAAAAACTTCTTAATTATGATACATATAGAATCCGTTTAATGTTATTATTACTTCTAGGAAAAGGGTAAAAAAATTATGTATGACAGAATTTTGATATAATTAAAAATGGATTCAAGGGGGGGGGGATATAGAGGTTTAAGAAGAAAAAAATTTATAACTTCGTCAGTTCAGAAGATATCAAATCCGCTTAAATTTATTATAAATCTTCTTAATATTATCTACAACTTTTATATTGACAAGTTTTTTTTTTTTTTTTATAAGACTAACTCTTACAGCGAAAAAAAAATTCCTGCTGACTCCGCCTACAGACGCAAGTATATTTCGAAGTGGGCGGTCCCAACTGCCGCATCATGACAAAAACGTCCTTCTTCTTCAATTTCAGTAAACAGGCACCCCACGGTTTGCGTCTTCGAAATCTACCTGTTCCTGTAAGCCGAGCCGTGATGGATTTTTTTAATATGCGTATAAGCTAACATTTTAGAAATTAACACAAAACATTTTCTTGTATGTTTTCTTTATTTTTGAATGCCCTCCGTTATATCGCACTTATTGAATTGTATCCCGGCAGACGCGATATTACGAGGGGTCACTTTATTATTTAATACGTGCCTTCAATTACGAGAGTAAATTGAATCCTTTGACAAAATCTGAAAGTAGCGAAGAAGTGACTGCTTTTCAAAAGTAGTTTGTTGTCGATACTTTTTAAAACAAGTAGTTAACTACATTTTCCATAAACTAGTTGTTCGGTACAGTAAAAAAGTAGTTTTTCCTACCCCTGATTAGACCCCCTATTACCTGGGAGCAAATGGAAAAATAATTTGTCATAAAATAGCTTAGTATTTTAAAATTACAAAAATAGTTGTATGCTCTTGAAATGTCATATTTTTTATTCGAAATAGAATAAATCATATTTTAGCGAAATAATTTATTCATTATTTCCCTTATTCATTGAGTTATTAATTTGTTTTTTCAATTTGAATATATTTATACGGAAGTGTTTAGAGGGTATGCGTATCAGGGTTCGGTGATATATATCAATGGATATATATCATGATACATATCCGTAATTTATTTTCAAAATATCATGAAGTTTGATATTTTCACATATTTGATATTTATTTTCAAAATATTCCGTATAATATTTTTGATATTTTTAGTTAAAACAAGTGTAAAGGGACTTTTTAACTGTTATTGGCTGTGTCGTTCTCTAGATAAAGAATTTTTGCTCTTATAGTGGTTCCCCCCCCCCCCCCCAGCCAAAAAAAAAAAAATCTTTTCCAAGCTTTATGTTTGAAGTTGAATTTTTAAATGTAGAATCAATAATTATGTGGGACAATATTTACTTAGTTTATCTTTCAGTGGCTTTTCTATCTAATTTAGATAAACTTGCAGCTTCATTAGAAATTTTTCTCGTTTCGGTTTTGTTCAGTTAAGCAGACCAAGCTTACTATATTTATGTTCAAATTTTCAATGAAAACAAATTTTGTTGTTAACATAAAAATTTCATAAAACTTGATTACTAAATCCTAATAGTTTGTTTTTTGTGAGTGTAAAAAGCAAATTGTGTCTGTTTTCAATTAGTTGATCTTAAAAAATTTTAATTAAGTGAAAAAAAGATAATAAAGCAATATTCTAAATATCTTTTTCTAAGTTTTCATGCTAAATGTTTTGATGTCTAATTTATATTAACTCTGAAGATCAATAAGTAAGTCATCAATATCATCAAGATCATCAATAAGTTGACTATTTTGAAAATATCGGATATATATAAAAATATCGAATATGTTTGATATTTTCGAAAATATCATATTTACGAATATATTTATACTGTAGTGTGTTTTGAGGATATGCATATCGCATTTGTAAAGGTCAGAGTACCTGCAAAGAAGTAAATCTCCGTTTCTTACGATTTCCCCTCTGGTCTAATTTATAATATTGCTCTTAATATTTTTTTTTTTTATCTTAATTTTTTTTTTCTGTGCGATTTTTGGTAAATTCTTTCACGTCAAGAATATTTCTTAAGGCTGTTGGTCAGTCAAATCCCCAATTCCTCTCGCTCATATGTTAAACCTTTGGGTGTAAAATGAATTGGTATCTTTAAAATATCTCCTGTACTCTTTTTAAAGGATCTCTCTTTTTTTTTCTTAGTTGTTAAAATGTTTCTAAAATATATACTTAATTTTATGTGCAGTGTTAAAATCTTACTCCGTTTCGCTACGATTTTAACACATACAATTACGAATTAAGTAATATATTTTAGAACTATTTGGACAACCAAGGAAAAAAAGACATCCTTTAAGAAGTGTACCCAGAAAACAGAAGTTTTAAATATTAATTTCCTGAGGATATATTTTAAATATGCGAATGCATCCTACGCCCATAGGATTAATATTAGCGAGGGGAATTCGGGAGTTCACTGATGAACAGCCTTAATCATGAGACGTAGTTTCCTTAAATTTTTTTTTATAGTTTGTATAAATTATAAAATTACTTTTATTATTTATTTTTACCCATAGAGTAAGTGAAAAAAAAGTTTAAAAAAAAGTGAAGTTTTAGTAGTTAACCCAACATAAATGGCCGATTACTATAGCTCAGTAAAAACATCCGTGATTGGTCGCTTTTGGCTGATTACAGGAACTGCCCATTCGAAATATATTAATTTTGGTTCAAAATGAAATATTATTTATAAAGCCCAGCCGAAGCATGCGAATTTTCTAGCGTAATTGTTGAAATATGCCAAGTGGTATTTATTTGCCTATTTTTATTAGAGGAAATTATGCTGCTACGGATAATTAAAAAAATTCCTTCATTCTTATACTGCATTAGGCAAACACAAATCTGAAATGAATGAGAAGAATTAAAATTAATTCCAAATGAATGAAATGCATCATGAAGGGTTTTAGTTAATTTAATTTTTCATCTGAAACTTTAATTTTTTTAGAGTTTTGAATTTTTTAGAAACTTAGAAGTTTTTCTTAGCGAGCATTTACATCTTAAAAGTAACGACTATGTCAAATTTCGAGTTTCTGGTTATCCAAATTTCTGTAACAACTGCATCACAAATCTCAATTTTAGAACGTAGTGTGTTGCACACTTTAAAATTTCTAAATTTTAAAAACTGTTCTCGGGATAAATTTGTCTCTAAAGTGATGTAAAATTTCACGTTTTCAGATAAATCATAGTTTAGAAAGTTTTAAGAACATTTCGCTCTTTTTAAATTTAGATTTTTATTTTAAACTGTTCTACATGATCATTTACATCTTAAAAGTAACAGCTATATCACATTTCAAGTTTCTAGTCCTTTCAGTAATACAAAAAGCTTAATTTAGATCTTCTTTCCCTACATTCTTTTAAATTTCGAATTTATAAAAAAAAACTTCTGTCTGCATTTGCATCTTAAAAGTAGCAGTCATGTCAAATTTCAAATTTCTATCCTTAACAATTCCATAGACATCGTAATGGAACAGATGTGTTATTATACTCATGCACCGATGTTTGGCAACTTTTGATTGGCGCGATTTCCAAACCCACGGCCAAACCAATAACTTACTATAATAGTCAGATTACCATAAAAGAAAAAAAATCTCTAAAATTTGGCGACTTTTTAACTTTTTAATACCGATTAAAAAAAAAAAGAAAACCGTGCCATCATCATAGCCATCATAATTTAGAACTTTTTTTCCTGCATAATTTTAAAATTCGAATAAAAAAAAAACCTTCTGTGGCTGCATTTGCGTCTTATAAGTAACTACCATGCCAAATTAATTACGTTTTTATCCTTAACAACGTCATAGAAATCGTATTTCAGATCGTTTTCAGAAGGCTTCCGCCCCCCCCCCCATTCACTCTTTTTAAATTTCAAATTTTTTAGAAACTGTTCTTATTCAGAATTTACATCTTATAAGTAACTACCATGCCAAATTTCCAGTTCCTAACCAATTCTGTATCACAAAAATCTTAACCTAAGAACATTTTTCACTCCTCCCTTCGGGGGTGGTGGCACCGACATAAAATGTAATCTATGTTGAAGCAGGGACTGTCGCCAACAATTTGCAACCATTACTTTTGAAATTGGTTCGATAGTGCCAGAGGTGATCCTTACAGACAAACTGAACTTCTTTAGAATATTAGTATAGATTTCTCATTATGGTTAAACCTAAAGGCTCATATTTTATTTAGATATACATATTGTTTTTAACCTTAACTTTTTGTCTATAATATATGTGAAGAGTAATTAGAAATTGGAATGCATATTAATTGCATTCTTTTATTTGCTTTATGAGTTGTAATTTTAACCCCCCTATTGCTTTTTGAAATACAGTTTTCGTTTGTCATTCTCACAAAAAGGTGCTTTTTACGATCACAAAGTGATAAAAAGTAGTCAGTGTAGAAAATTTCCTAGTCTATTTTTATTTATTTAAGTTTTAAATACATTTCTGATATACTCATTAAGAGTTAAATATTAAAATTATTTAAGTCAAAATACCTCTGTGGACATCTAAAACACAAACTTTTGACTGACGTTTAAACAATTTTTTTTTTTTTTACATATAATTTCTTTTTCAGTAATAACTAGTTGAAAATCTGTAGTTAAGTTCTAACATAATATTGTTTTTTAAATGGTTTTATTTTTTACTAAAAATTTAACCTAAACTTTGTTATAAGCCAAAATAGTCTCCCTCTTTGAACACTGAAAATAAATTAAAAAAAAGTGCCATAGATGTAGCCAGTACATGCCAAGTCATCATTAGGTAGTTTCGGAGAGAGAAAGCCATTTTGTTTTTTACTTACCCATCATACGTAGTATAGGTCAAGACTTGTAATCGTTTTGAAAATCGAAAAAAAAGAAAATGACGGATTTACACGTTTGACACTGGAGATTCAGGAAAAACATATTTTTAGAAAAAAAATGTTTTTGCAGTCCGTCTGTCTGTGTATGTCTGTAAACGCTCTATCTTCCGAACAAATTGAGATAGACTTGAAATTGGGTATGTACTGAGTATGTCATAATGGGAAGAAACTTACTGAATGTCAGTCTCCTCGATGATTCGGAACTCTTTTTTTTTCGTACTTTCAAAGTATTCGTTCTGATTAAAGGTATATAAAAATTTTCCAAATTGTTTATTTTAAGGAGCGACAATAAAAAATATAAATTTTGCATAAAGAATGAAGTGGATCGGGTCATGAGTTGCCGAGAAATTGGTAATCCTATTTACCACACTCTACGATTTTTCGTGACCCTGTATTTCATTCCAATTCAAAGATATATTTCAATTTGAAATGACTCTTCATCTGACGCAGTAAACTCTCAGTCAATAGGATTATCTCTCGACTCTCGAAATATTCGTTCTGATAAAAGGTACATAAAAATTTTCGAAATTGTTTATGTTAAGGAATGATTATAAAAGACAGTAAAATAACATAAATTTTGCATAAAGCATGAAGTCGATCGGATCATGCGTTACCGAGATATGTGTAATCCTATTTTCCACACGCTTCGATTTTTCGTGACCCTGTATTTCATTCCAATTTCAATTCAAAGATGTATTTTAATTAGAAATAAGACGAGTAATAAGACGCAATAAACCGTTAGTGAATAGGATTATCATTTTTGGAGTTATAAGAATGTTTCTCTAGCGCAATTCAATAATAGAGCCTTTAAAGTTTAGGACTTCATCCAGCCAGGATTTTATTCGAATGGCAATGCATTTTATAAGTAGTTTACACATGTTTTATTTTAATATTTTATAGTATGCCTATCCATAATGGGTAAGTACTACGGTGGCCACTAACGACTAGTTTAACTTTATGTTCTGTGTGAAGTTATTGAATTTTTTCCAATTTATTAGTTCCATATAGAATTTGGCAAATTTTTCAGTGTATGGCCATCCTAAATAAGGCAACGAAAAGCTAATTTATAATTATAATATAAATTTTAGACAGCTTTTACATTACATTTAATAGAATTGCTGAAATGCATCATTTCAGAAACCTGAAAACCAAGGTATACTTAAAAATTCAAAACTTAGCGTTTGTCTCCTGCATGGAATTTTCCTCCGTGGACTTGGCGTGTCCATTTTTACTGATATTGTTTTTTTCAGTCATTTACCAAACATTGTGTGCCATATAGGGAAGTCTGAAGCACTAAGAGAATTAACACTTTGACGGAGAGTAGGAAAAACTGAAGTTAGAAAATTGACACTGTATGTTTTTGTAATTTTTAGAATATTAGAAGTATAGTTTTACTCTTTCTGCTTAAATAAACTTAATTTTGATTAATTCGGCACCTTTCATTAGGTTGCAGTACTCGCTTCACAACCACGTCAGGGTGGCCAGTGGTCAGGGAAAAATACAGTAAAAAAAAAGTAATAAACACCAGTATATTCTTATAGAAAATTTTATGTTGATTGTTCGATCAAATAATCAATTTGAATTTTTCTATAAGAATACACTGGTAATTTTCATTTTTGTTTTACTATTTTTTCCCTGACCACTAGCCACCCTGCACGTGCATACTGAAGCTGCAACTCGTATAACAGGTGGAAAACGAACTTCAACCTAAAAATTTGTTTCCAAAACATGACACTGGGCTTCTACTTGTACGCCGGTAAATGCACATTTGTGCTGCTATAGCCGTAGTGTCTAAAAACGACCGTTTCGTTTTGGACGGCTATTGCCGTCATGCCACATAGCGAACCTCGCTTTGACGGCTATAGACGCAAGTGTCCGTCAACGTGTTAAGTAATAAAATCCTGATGCGCATTTTTTTTTCAGAAAATTACATTTCATAATCTCTTTAAACCTGAGTACACAAATGTAGACCTCTGTTCTTTTCCTCATAAAAATTTAACTGTTTTTTTTTTTCATTTTTACTTCACCTGTATACAGGATATTCCAAAAACATCGACCTCAGCTATTCAATGCACAAAAAAAAAAAAAAAAAAAAAAAAAAAAAACATTCAAAAATATTGAAATACAAACAAGATATTAAAAAAAAATTACTCCCATACGATTAACATTAGCGAGCGGGTGTTTTTAGCCTCTTAAGGGAAGAATGAGTCAATTTGACTCCTTTTATTGAAGAAGATAAAGGGATAAGAGTGATTCTTTCATTATTCAGTGAGATTAACATTTATTGATGGATGTTTTATAGAAATTAAAAAAATACATTAACTTGTAAAAAAAAAAACTAATAACAAAAGTTTTAATCATGTACCACGAAATGAATCCTGGCGTTTGAGAATAAAAATGAATTAAAAGTGAGAAAGTAGCAAGTTTGGATTTGAGAATAACTTTAATAAGGGAATTAAATGGTTTGAGGGGGACTCCAAACATCTAATCGCCCTGGGGGGTAGTCCATCGGTACCTTTCTACCATTTCATCCCGGTATCTCGCGAAACGTATTTTTTTACTTTCGTAAAACAAATGTTATTTCCTGTTCCCAATCCTATCGAGACTATTTTCTCATCTAGAGTTCGGTTTAAGAAGTGGGAAATAAAATTAGAACGTGATTTTCGATAGATTTTTAGAATGACAGTTGGGAAATAATGGGATGTTAGGTCGTATTTCTCTCTTGACTTTACGGTTGTTATCTATTCTCCCTTTAAGACGAAAGAGGAACGTCTCATACTTGAAGCGTTCAACTTTTATTTATTAAAACAAATATAGTAACTGGAGGTACATAAAGATTTCTGGAAAGTAAATGAATGTATTTAAAACACAGACTTCCATAGCACACGAGTATGTGTGCCAGAAATATTTCCTGGGGTGCAGTACCACAGGAACACGTGTGCCATCCATATTTTCATGGAAAACAATTTATTTCTATGAAAGGAGACTGTTGATAATTTACTAGTAAATCTGCAGATCAGCAGCCTCAACGTCAGCGCTGAAAGTCATTGTTTTTAATCTCACTTTTCATATTATTCAGCATCTTACAATGTGCAATTTAATTTTTTTATGTTACATGCGTATTTATAGGCCTATAAAATACTTCGGAGGATTCAAAAATGAGAAGCGTTCCACTAGACACGGTTTATGCAATGTTATTCTGACATTCTTATGAACTTCTTATTCTTGTAATTTTTTAGATAAAAAAATGCATTCCTTATTTTGATAATTTTTGAATAAAATAAAGAGAAAATAAATGAATTTTAAAATTTGTAAAAAATAGAAAAATAAAATATTTTATATTTCCCTAACAGTTGCAAAAAATGTTCCAATAATTGAAACAATTCATTTCAAAATTCTAATAGATGTATTAACAAATTTTCAAAGCTATTGCCTATATTGAAGATCTCCCTATCGAAAATTTAGCATCCGTAATTTTACATTCAAATCCATTATTCAAAAAGGCGATTTTCATCTCAGTTAAAAATGAAATTTGAAAATCGTCTGCATTCCCATAGGAAAGCAGGATGACCTAAAAAGAAATGGTCTCTATTTTTCGAACGAATGAACCCAATGTAACCAAAAACTGTACAGCTCATTCCGGGTACCCACCGAAAATCAACTTAATAGGACGATTTTTACGGCAGTTATCGCGGAACATACAAACACATAAGCTTTTTCGGCTCTCCACAGTGAGCCTCAACTGGCGTTTCGGCAATTATCATCTACTTATAATAAAATCCGAAGGCAAGAAAGTGTCTGTAACCATTCCGGGCGGGTCTCTGGTCTGCGAATTGACCGTAGTTAAACGCCACGTTAGGCTTAAGCTTCAATAAAAAAATACAGTTTAACATACGATTCTACTCTTAAAATATTTGTAAAAGCATATTAAAGCTTTTAAATATTTTAATTTTGTTTAAAACCTTCAAAAACTACTTCATATAAAACATGTTTATCAACATTTCTGTAAACACTTTTTTTTCAGAAATAACGGTGAGTTGTTTCGTAGGGATGCTTTGAGGTGATCCAGCCAATATATTGGTGCCATGTACCGGCGGATTTTGAAATTTTGCTTCCGTCGTAAAAAAATGTTTTTTTTTCTTTATAAAACGTAATTAAAATATAAGGAATACATAGTACAGCGTAATTTGCATTTAATTTTGTTTATGTAATCAAACAATGAGTTATGTGGTGAGTCAAGCTGTTTAGAAACTCATTGGTAACACTTTTTTTAAAAAAACTTTCGCACATGGATTATTGTTTAATATTTAATTTGAATGTTTTGTCCAATTGTTGAACTATTTCATAAATTTAATATTGAGTAATTATATATATATATATATATATATATATATATATATATATATATATATATACAGTAAAACCTCTAAATAACGGACACTTCGGGAGCGCGGAAACTGTCCGCTATTGGGAAAACCTCAGAGATTCAAAAATTGCTAAGAAATGCTTAATGTTTCATTAATTGACTTTTATATGTCCTAAAACCTGTATTATATGATTAATCAGAAATTAAAATTATTTTTAAGCAATAAAACTGAAATAAAATTGTGCATACCTTTATCCACTGTTTATTAAATTCTTACGAAAAAAATCTGTTACAAAAGTTTGCTTTTGCTGGCGATTACATGTAATTTGTTTTTCAATGGGAAGTTTTAACTCTGTCAGTAGTTTTAATCCTTCTGAATCATCTTTTTTTACAAAAAAATTGTGTAACTGCTCACTGTATTTTGCTGCTTCTTGGAAATTCTCGATACAGGAAACATCTCCAGTTTCAGTATCTGTTTCATCATCACTAATAGAGTAAGTTTTTGTCGAAAATTCTGAAGGAATATAATCGCATACATCAACTGATTCTTTTTCAGTAGTTAACTCATCATCAATTTTAATGAAAATTTCGGCAGTTTCTTCCCTTCTGATACATTTCATTAATTCACTTATTTCGCTTAATTCTTCATTTGTGTCGGAAATGTGTGTTTCATTTTCTTTTAATATGAAGCCTGCTTTTCTGAAACATTGTCGTACGCTTTCCGGTTTTATGTTTTTTACAGCTGAGGGAATCCAAATGATAGCATCGGGGGCATTAACTAATTTTAGGCAGTTCTCAAGTGTATTCATATAATCTAACTTTGAAAGAATGTGGCGTAATAAAAGCTTTCTGTACCAGGCTTTGAAATTGTGTATTACGCCTTGATCAAGGGGCTGGCATACTGAAGTTGTGTTTGGGGGAAAAACACAATTTCAACATTGTCGAATTTCAAATGTTTTGTATGAGAACTTGCATTGTCCAAAAACAAGAGAACTTTTCTTTGTTGCTTTTTCATCCTATTATCAAAGGAAGTTAACCATTCGATCATTAAAGGACTGGTCATCCACGCTTTCTTATTCGCTCTCCACACAATACCAAATTTATTAAATTGAATGTTCTTTGTGAAACATCTGGGTTTCAGAGATTTTCCAATAATAAGAGGGATTTCAAATTCTCCTAACACATTGCAACATAATAAAATAGTGAGTCACTCTTTTGACATTTTTCCGCCGATATAGTCATCCTTTTTAAAACACAAAGTCTTGTTCGGGAAAATTCTGAAAAAGAGTCCGGTTTCCTCGGCATTAAAAATGTTTCTCTCCTCATAACCTTCACAAATTGATTGTAGTCGTTCGTGCCACAATCTTCCACTTCTTTAAGATTGTGCTTCTCCACATATTGTTTTGAAAGAGATGTTGTGCCGAGATCGGAACTTTTCCAGCCATCCACTGGAAGCCTTAAAATCGTGTAATTCGAGTTCTTTCGCGACTTCTAAAGCCTTTTCCTGAATCAAAGGTCCACTGATAGGAATGTTTTTTTGAACGAAGTGAAGTAAACCAATTCAGGATTATAGAATCAATTTCAATGGAATTAGTCTTCCTCAATTTCACATTTTTTGTGTTCCCGTTAGAGTTAGTAATCCACAAATTTCTTATTTCTTCTTTATTTCGTAAAATCTCTCCCACCCGTGTTTTACCTATTTTAAAACGTTCGGCAAGTATCCGGAAACTCAATTTCTCTTTCTCCGATACACTTACAATTTCAAATTTTCTTTTAAAGTTAATCGTTTTCTTTTTGAGGCCATTCTCTAAACATTAATCACAAACAAGAATCAAACAGTAACCGACATTGCGAAATAGTTTTTTTTCCCCTGCTCTCGTTGTTCAGTTTTTATGAACTTCAGAATCAGAAGTTTTTAGATGTAGGGTAAAAACATTCCATAACTTTATCACAAAGTAAAGTTTATTTACAGTTCTAATTTGTACACTCGTACACTCGTTTGTTTTAACTCACAAAACTATACACAGCAATACTTATGGCGTAATAATATATATTAAATTTCTCAAAATAAAAGAAATAGAATCTCAAAGCCATTTTAACTGCGTATTAACAAAAAAAGGTAAACATGAACACAAGACTGTTGCCATCGGCAACGTAACTTACAAAATATCAAAAACAAAGATAATAATCATGTAGAGTTTTAACCCAACATCCTCCCACCTAAGTTAAATTTTAACATAAAAGTTAACTTACAATTAATAATAGTCACAATTACAATAGCAAAATTATATAAATAGTTCACAAGTCCAGTCTATGAGGCATTTTAATGATACGGCCACTTCTAGTTTTCCTTGCCTCCTCAGAAGATTCAATATTGCAGTCAATTGATTGACTGGCTGTTGGTTTCTCACTTAATATTGTACCTGCCAATTTTTCTCCAACTAGAAACGACTCTGATGCTGACACTTCTAAAGGATAGAGACGTTGTAGCGGTCTAAGCAACTCACCCCTCGCAGTTTTTAGTCTCACAAGTCTTGTAACACCATCTTTCCCGGGGATTACCTCGATTATTTTCCCAAGTGGCCAACTGATACGTTTTGTATTGTCGCTTCCAATTAAGACAACGTCACCAACCGCTACTTTGGCAGCTCTTTTATGTTCTGGTCTCTGAAGTAGAGCTCCCAAGTATTCCGATCGAAATCTATTTCTTAAGGCCTCTTGTAAATTTTGACGATACTTAACACGTTGGTTAAGACTCCGGTGATCAATTCTATCACAGTCAGGAACACCACTCACTTTGATATCTTGTAGGAACATTGAAGGAGTCAATGGAACAAGCTCTGCGTCGTTATCTGCGACATACGTCAACGGTCTTGAATTGATTATGGATTCGCAATCACACAGCACCGTCGTCATTTGTTCGTAAGTTAAAGAAGATCGGCCCAGTACTCTTCTCAACAATTTTTTAAGAATACCGACCAGTCTCTCCCACCAACCACCCCACCAAGAGGCAGTCGGTGGGTTGAATTTCCACTTAATAGGATGAAGAGCAGTGTCACTTACAATAAGGTTCCAATCCAGTGCACTTAGCAGATTTGAAGCACCCACAAAATTGGAGCCATTGTCACAATAGATAGTGCTGCATCGTCCTCTACGGGCTACGAACCTGCGCAAAGCTAGTAAAAAGGAAGGTGTAGATAAATAATCCACTAATTCAATGTGTACTGCCCGGTAGACGGCACATGTGAATAGACAAACCCAGGATTTCTTATTATCTCTGAGAAACAGTGGCCCCGCCAAGTCAACTCCACAGATCTTAAATACAGCAGCGTCTCGTATACGGTCCTCTGGAAGAGATGGAGTGAGAGTATCGAGCTTTTTTACAGAATGTCTCCTACAAACAATACATTTGGATAAGATGGATCTCACTGTCTTCCTACCATGCAGAATCCAGAATCTCTCTCTTAAAATGTTAAGCAGCATTTGAGTCCCAGCATGAGCATATTTTTCATGATAGTATATCACTATACGCTTTACAACTTCATGTTGAGATGGTAAAATTGCAGGCATTATAAAATCTTCACTATCTTGTCGATACAAAAGTTTTGTTTTCAATCGGATAATATCGTTTTTATCCTTGAAAGCTCCCAGAGTTTTTAACTTTTCATCCTTTTCATTAACGAAGCTTTCTTTCTGTATTATTCTGATAACTCTATACTCAGCTACAGAAATTTCTTCGGAATCAAGGCTACCATATTTTCTACTACTTCTCGGAATACGACTATTATTGATGAATCGAAGTAGCCAGGCATTAATTCTTACAGTTTTGTTGTAGTTCGAAAACTTATGGATAAAGGAACTGTCTATATTTTGAAGGTTCACCATAGATGATACTATTTCCTTTCTCTTTTCCTTTAACACTTCTTCTTCATTTACTGAGAATTCTGATCTAGGCCATTCATCAGATGGGTAATACAGCCAAGGAGGACCTTTCCACCACTCTGTCTCCAATAATTGTCGAGCGGAACAACCTCTGGAGGGTAAATCCGCTGGATTGATCGACCCAGGTACATAATACCAATTTTCTGGTTTACTCACTAATCTAATTTCTCGCACTCTGTTATACACAAATGGTGTCCAGTTTTCGCTACCCTTTATCCAATATAATGCGTTACTGGAGTCAGTCCAAAAGAAGGTGGGAATATCTCCTAATTTTAAATCTGCTATAACTCTTTGCCACAGTCGGGTACCAATAGTGCACGCTAACAACTCTAACCGAGGAATTGTAATAGACTTCAGCGGAGCTACTTTAGATCGTGCTTGAACTAGTTGACATGAAGTTAAGTTCTTACTTTCACTCCTTAAATATATGCAGGTAGCATAAGCTACTTTGCTCGCATCACAAAAGACGTGTAAACTTAAATTGCAGGTATCATCAGGGTCTTTTATTAAGCATCTAGGTATAGTAACTTCTTTTAGTAGATCCAGCTGTTTTCTCCACTTTTTGAATTTTTTAGAAATTGCTGATGGCAATTTCTGCATCCCAAGTTGTTTTCATTTCCCACAGTTCTTGTAACATTAATTTCGGATATAAGGTCACTGGACAAGTATAACCAATAGGGTCAAAACTTTTGTGGACTTCTGACAATATTTTTCTTTTAGTAACAGGTCCATTATCTTCACAAACTTCTTTTAAATTTACAGAATGAGTATCTGAGTTCAAGAACCACTGCAGGCCTAATACTGGGACAACTTTATTTTTTGTACAAGAAGCCTCTTTTGTTGAGGAATGGGGATAATTGTGCTCCCACCCTCTAAGGTCAAACTTCCTTTCTGACATAATATCTGTAGCTACTTTAATGAATTCATGCAATTCTGTCTCCGTTTTTGCACTAGTTAGACAATTGTCTACATAAAAGCTGTTCTTAAGTTTCTGGACAATATCAATAGGGTATTTTGAGTTTCCAAGTTGTGCTTCCTCCAAAATCATTTCCAGATGATACTGAATCACAGAATTAAGTAAGAAAGGACTACTTGAAATTCCGAAGACGACACGACAATGTCTATAATATTTCAGTTCATTATTTTCGTCATACCAAAGAAATCTTAAATAATCTTTATCGCTTTCTTGTAGGCGAATTTGTAAAAATGCTTTACCGATGTCCGCCGTAACTCCAAACTTGTTCATCCGAAAACGTGTTAATATTGTAGGAATTAACTCAACAAGGTTTATCCCTTTCTCCAGGCAGTCATTTAAGCTTGGGAAAGCTCTCAGCTTTGCTGAAGCATCAAACACAGGTCTGATTCTAGTTGTGCTATTTTCTTTCACGATATGTCTGTGTGGTAAATAATGAGACGGTAATTGAATCTCGTGCTTAGGAATTTTTTCAATTATTCCTTCTTTTTCCCATTCTTCAAATATTTTATTATAATCATCATATAAATTTTCTTCTTTCAACTTCCGTGCAGTACCTTCCAGCCTCTTTAAAGCCAAGTTATAATTATCAGGTAGTGGAGGGTGATCGGCAAGCCAAGGTAAATGTACCACAAAACGATTGTCTTTGTCGATTTGAACTGTGTTAAGAAAATGCTCTCTGGCGGATTCATGAAGGTCTTCTTTAGTTTTCTTCTCAGAAGGATCTGTAATACCGAGAGTGTCAAGAGTCCACAATTCTGTTATTGTTCGAGTAGTAGAAAGCATAGAATTAGCTACTGAGATTTCATTTACCTCTGAAGAAATCTGGGGTATACGTCCCATTGTGGTCCACCCTAAACGTGTTTCCATTGCTGTTAAACCACATGATAAGGATTTGTAACTGCCGGTAATGATTTTTCCGGCTACATCGGCTCCTATTAAGATTTCAATAGGACCTATATAATCATCGTTGACACAAATATTATAGTCAGTAAGCTCTTTTAAATGAATCGCAGGTATTGTCGGTGGAACGCTCCCACAGATAACAGGTTGACTCAGTACTTTAAAATGACAGTTATAAGATCCATCGCAACTTGTCAAATATAAAGTAAACACATCATGCTTGCACACTCCTGTATTTTCTCCTCCGAACAGAGAATGCTGAAGATATTCATAGTCTTCCCTTTTATATTTCATCTCTTTGGCAGTGTTTTTTAAAATGTAAGAGCGCTGCGAAGCAGAATCAATGATGGCTCTTGCCTTCCGTTTTCTCCCATTACCTCTGATTAAAACCGTTAATGTTAATAACATAACACTAGGGCTTTTGGATATATTCGCAAGTGCTTGATCCTCTTTTGAAACATTATCTAACTCTGTAGTTTCTTTTCCGGTTGGTGAGAATGCTGGTTGCTTTATGTTACGACAGAGTAATATATGATGTCTTTTTCCACAACCCAAACAAGTTATCTTTGAATAACACTTACGAACTTGATGACCCGGTTTTAAGCACAGAAAACAGCACCCTGATTTCTCTACGAGATTTTCTCTATCTTTCATCGTCATTTTCCGTACCTTCAAACAGTCAGTGGAATTATGGAAATTGCGGCAAAATATGCACTGCTTTTGTTCATTCGAAGAGGTCAAAAGCTCAGCTGCACTAGCTATTTGACGAGTGTCCCCGTATTTGTGTCTTTCATTTCCAGCCCTCTTCTCTTTGAACAATTTAAAATTACTCTTGGTCTCAATCCCAAAGTTTTGAGAGGCTAGGATTATGCGCTCCTCTGCCTGCACTTCATCTTGAAGAAAATCAAGAATTGAATCGAGATCAGTCTTTTCAGTAATTTTAGATGTATTTTGATCCTCCTCCTCATGTGATCTATGACTTACAGATCTATATCGTTCCCAAGCTAGAAGCGTTTCCTCAGGTAAAGCAGATTCGACAAGTGGTAAAAGCATCGACGCATACTTATCTCTCGTTACCCCTAGTATTTCAAGCGCACGAAGCTTTGTTTCTAATAAATCATAAAGATTTCTCAAAGATTTTTTCGACATATTCTGCTTTTGGATAACCACCCGCATAGCATGCACAGTCACAGTGACGTCATTGTGACGTCAATGTGAGTCACGTACGTCACGTCACATCTGTGACCAAAATGCCACCACTTTGTAATGTCACACTGTGACCAAAATGTGAACGTCTTGGAGATCTAAAGAAAACTTAAAATAAACTTTAGAACATCTTATAACATAAAGAAAATTACTTTTTGACAGCTTTAGAAATTTTTGTGACGTTGCAATGACGTCACTGCAAGTCACATAAGTCACGTAAAAACTATGACCAAAATGCCAACACTCTGTGACTTCACGGTGTGATCGGAGAGTGAATTTGGAAAAATAAAACTCATAAAATATAGATTTGAATTATGTCATGTACCTAAATCATTAATAAAAATATTGTCACACACTATTTAAATATATTGAGTATTTCCAAAATAAAATAATAAATAAATATCTGTCTACATATATGAGGCAGATAATTTTTTACAATTTTCATTACCATTTTCATGAAATTTAACAAAATATACTATATAATACACAGGTAAAAATCCTTAAATAGAAATTTAGTTATTTATCAAGTTATAAGCAATTCGTGTCACGTGACGACCAGTTTTTCTCCTGTCTTTCACTGTCACGTCGGATATTCAAATCAAAACGCCGACTTTGACATTCTTTTCTGAAAGATCTTCTGCTTTTAACAAAAAATGGAAAAGGTTTTTCAATAACATAGTTTCTGAACAAAACACGAGCCAATTTCGTGTATTTCCGAGCAAAAATGAATTAAAAACATGTCATTCCTATAGCAATTTATCCAAAACTGGCCAGTGCTTAGTAAGATGTCACCTCTATTAAATATATTGCTCTTTTCGATAGAGTGTAAAAAATAAAAAATTTGTACTTAGGAAATTTGATTGCAATTTAAATTTATATCGAAATTACTTTATAAAGCCTATTAAATCAATTATTATTTAAAATTTATCTTTACTTTTGACGTCTAAAGCAAATGCAATGGATTAAAACATATATAAAAATGTAAATTTTCACAGCTTATTTCTAAGAATACAAAACTCTCTCATATGAAAAAAGAATATTATAGCATCATTGGGAGTTCATTTTTCAGCCAAATAAATTATAAAGGTTTTGAAATGTCTTTATTTAAATTATTTTCTTCCTATATCATTTGCGGTAAAGTTGGAAACATCTGCTAGCTGTTATTTTGTTATGTTTAAACAATACTGCGCGCGCATATTGAAGGCAGACGACTTTTTCTCATTCGAAGTTAGGATAGGATTAGCGTGTGTTGCGTTCTTTTAACTTTGTAGATTTATACTGTGTAAGTAAATTAACGTTTTAAAGTGAACAATCTCCATTTTAAAGTAAACCATCCATTTTAACATCTCCCTGTGTCTAGCCGGGTGCTTTCATAAGGCCTGAGTGATATTTGATTTCTCAGATCTATGAACACACCTCTCTGCTGGAATAATTTGAAAATTATTGTAGTGGATGTACACGTACAGTCTAATTTTTCAATGAAAGGGAAGCAGATAAGGAGCATTCAACAATAACACCTTTACCTATAGATCAGCAGGTAACTTTTAATGTCTTCGCAGTTTTGTTAATAGTGCATGTTTAGTACTAGTACATTTAATATTGCATTATTATTTGCATTATTTAAAAATTAAGATGTTTAAATTTTCTTTTAAAAAATCACTTGTATTAAATTTTATCTTTAATGTTTTTAATTTTTTTAAATAGACTATTTGGAAAAAAGCTTAAAGAATTTACTAACAATATGTATTCTAAATGTAAAGTGTTATGTAAAAGGAGGCATTTATTTAATGTTTTGCGTTTCTTAGTTCAATTTTCATAGTTATTCATTATAATTAAAAACATTGCAATTTTTAAAACTATTAATATTTGATTTACAATTTAATAATTTCGTTGCTAGTGTAGGTTTCCAGAAATAATTTACCGGTATATTTGAAAAAAAAATGTGACATTTTAATGCATTGAATAATTTATTTGTCGAGATATGTCAATGTTAGATGCACAAAAATAATAAATATTGATGAAACAATAAAATAACTGTTTAGTTAAGGTAACTTTTCCAGCTGTGTTATCGAATGTTTTTACTGTAAAAATTGATATTTAAGTTCTGCATTTAGTATTCTATTAAAAACTATAAATAAAATAATTTGTAAAGAAAAAAAATATATAATTATTTTTTTGGCATTTATGATCTTAAGTTCTATATTTCATTTACAACGAAAACTGTTTTACTGCTTGATACAATGTTTATTATTTAATAATATCGCACAATAGGTATATCTATTATTTAAATTGATTCCTAATATAAATTTTTCAGAATGTTTATTTGAAAATGTATACTTATATTTTCTTTAAAGTTGTTCTCAAATCCAAAATAGCTAATTTCTGGCATATTTCTGAATTCATTTTTATTCGGAAATACATGAAATTGGCAGGTGTTCTTATTCAGAAAAGGGTAGATGTGCCAGTAATGGACCGCCTTCCAGTAATGGGACACTTTCAATGTTTTTGGTTTATAAAAAAATAACCAATAAAAATTCAGCTTTATTTATTTCATTAATATGCTATCTTTAAATTCTAGTTTTAAATGCAATCATAATATCATTTATCTATTACTTTTTGTGAGGTGTCCATTACTGGAGTTTAGGGTGTTTTGATTTATTTCTGTTATTTACAATTAAATTTAGATTCAAATTGGGAAATGTGACTATGAGCATGGTTAAATATTGTTGGTAGAGTAATAGAATATTAAAAAATATTGAATATAACAATTATAACTATTAATTAAAAAATAATTGTTAAAGAAATTCCTTAAGGATGTCCATTACTGGCACATCTACCCTATATATAATCGAATGGCGTTATCCATTTTTTGGTAACGGCAGATGATGTTTCAGAAAACACTATCAAAGTCGGTGTTTTGAAACAAATTTCCGACGCGCAGCGTCAGAAACGGGTAAAACGTGACCGACATTGATCTTAAGTATTACATTTATCTAAAAATGGAAAACGCTATTCATTCCAAATAGCTTTAATAATCAGTCATGCAAGTGCCATGCGTTTAAAAGTTTGTTCATAAATGTGTCAGAAAGTTTCGTGTTAACCGGTTTCTCAATCAGATGCAAAGTTTTAATTTGAATACGAGTTGCATCAATAAAAATGATTGCCGATCCAATCCTTATCGTCGATCTTATCCGTATTTGGTGAAATCTTGTTATCCGAATCTATGCGAAATCATTTATCAGGTTCGGTCGGGTTGTGGGCTTACAGATTTTTTGTTGTTGTTGTTGTTGGGTTAGGATAAGAATACGGGTTGAATCAAAATATAGTTTCAGTCAACCATCATTCATGTTCAAGTTGACATTCAATCATGTTCAAGAAGTATATAACCGGATTCGTGTATGACTCTAGATCCGAGCCGACATCAGAAATTTTATCGTAACACAATTTCTGATAAAATCTGGTTACTCGGTCTTATGCAAGATTCTATTCCAAACAAGACTTACAGTAAAAACATTATACCCGACTTGGGTCAGATCCGGTTCACGAAAATCAGGTCAAACGACAACTAATCTAAATCTATTCTGTAGCCAAACAAATCCAAAAAGATCGATCCGAAGTTTCTGGATTGGATTCGGGTAAAATCTGGTCACCAGACCCGGTGCAGTGTCGTCACAAACGTCACAAACTTGAACCATAAAAAAATTTTGATCCGAACAATCCGTATAGGATTCGGGTAAAATCTGGTCACCCTATCCGATGCAGATTCGTCACATTTTTCACATTGAAGTCGCACGGTGACTTCACAAAGTAGTCACATTGTGAGGTCACAGAAAGCCTTGAAAACGGCCATAACGACCTCGCATTTACGTCACAGTGACGTCACGACGACGGTCACAAAGTCACGGTGTGACGTCGCCGTGACGTCACCATGCCTTACGGGCAATGACAGAAGATCCCTAACATACACCTGTATAAGTAGCTCTTCTCTCCCAAAACGTAATTTCAATTGTTCTATTGCTTTCTCATAACTATTTCCCCCGGGTGGAAAACTTTTAATTAACTCTTCGGCAGCACTTCCCTTCTCCATACATTGGGATAGATATGCAAACTTATCATGCAGATCTAAATTAGGGTCTTTATTAATTTTCTCAAACTGCCCCCAAAAACTAACCCAGTTCCTTAGATTTCCATTAAATGTAGGCAATTTTATTTTTGGGTAACGTAATAACGTATTTTTCTGAGAATCACTACAATTCGAAGAAACGTCTTCTCTTTCTGAAAGCAAAAGCTGACTCAACTTAATCTGTAATAACCGCCAACGGTCTATATAACATTCGGATTCATCGATCTCTTTTTCAATTAAATCATCTGTAATGTTTTCAGAATAAAGAAACTGTTTAACATTTTCTTCAGAATTTAGCATTAGCGTAGCTTTCTCCTCAATAAGTTTCAGTTTAATTATTTTGTCAGAATTGTTAAGTTTGTTTCTTCAGTATCGAACTCGTTACAAGCTTTGCTAAACAATCTCCTATGCTGAGTTCTAATTTTCTTTGCTGCTTCCATATCAACTCAAAAATAAGACAAACAAAACAAAACTTACTCGATAATCAGCAGCCGAATCCTGTCGCGGACGCCAGATGTTCAGTTTTTATGAACTTCAGAATCAGAAGTTTTTAGATGTAGGGTAAAAACATTCCATAACTTTATCACAAAGTAAAGTTTATTTACAGTTCTAATTTGTACACTCGTTTGTTTTAACTCACAAAACTATACACAGCAATACTTATGGCGTAATAATATATATTAAATTTCTCAAAATAAAAGAAATAGAATCTCAAAGCCATTTTAACTGCGTATTAACAAAAAAAGGTAAACATGAACACAAGACTGTTGCCATCGGCAACGTAACTTACAAAATATCAAAAACAAAGATAATAATCATGTAGAGTTTTAACCCAACACTCGTCACATTCTTGGCGCCTTTAATTCTCGCACCCAAAAAATAAATATGCAATTTCCCAATTAAAAATAAATAAATAGAGTAACTCTTTTATCTGTTTTACATAAAAGTGTAAAATAAATAAATGAAAGTAGTATGTTAGGTTTTCAGTGAATATTTTTCTTTTGCTCAGATTGCCATGTGACGTCTCTGATTTCTCTCTTCTACGCAATCCAGTTAATTACTTTTTAAAATTTACGTTATTTTGAAGTTAACTAAAATAAAAGGATATTCCATTTTTTTTTTTGTTTCTTGACACTACATAAGATTATCTGAAAAATTGTTTGATCTTGGGTAAAATGAAACAAAAATACTAGTCATCATATTATCTATCCTAAAGTTTCATGCCACTTTTATCTTACGCGCATTTAAAACGAAAGAGAGAATGTTGTATGTAATGTATTATGGAATTCTGGGGATCAATAAATTTGTATTTCTAGACATTAATTAGCAGAAAATCCTAAATATTTCAAGGAGGGACTTTTTTTTTCTCGGACGTGGGAGGGGGGGGGATTTTTCACAGCTCACCCGCTACATTTATCTGTGATCGCAACATTTGTGACACATTGCTCTGATAAATTTAGAGGCTTTTTATTTTTTTTTCCATTTTCATTCTCGTTAAAAAATATTTTTTCATCCTTTATCGCCAAAATTACTGTCCGCTATTCGGAATGTCCGTTATTCAGAGGTTAAAGATACAAAAATTTAGGTTTTGGGAGTGGGGATTGTAAAACTGTCCGTTAAATAGAGGTGTCCGCTATTCGGGAGTGTCCGTTATGGAGGTTTTATTGTATATATATATATATATATATATAATTATAATATCTATGAATTTCAAAAAACATTATATATATATATATATAATATATAATATATCCTCATCATTTTTATTTGTAGAAATCATTTGTCATTTTTAAAATGTACTTTTCAACAATACAAACCTTTCAATAATAAAATCTTCATTCTGTTTGTTTGTATAAAGTCTTATGAAAATGGAACGCAGATCAACAATCCGTCATTTTTACGAGGGTTATATACTAGTGTATTTAGAATCCAGTTGCCCTCACCAGAATTTGATATTTTCGACTTAAAATTGTATAAAATCCACAAACATGGCCGCGATTTGGAATTGTGAACTGATTCGCTCAGCAAAATAGCTTTGTCAATGTCTGCCAGAGAAGCCACTTCGGCGGTCAACGTGTTAATTCGTAAGTCAGGATCTCAAAAGTAAAACATCTGAGAGGCCACACATTTAAAGTTTCCATTTTTAACACTTTCCAACCTAGTTGAAAAGTGTTTATGACTTCGGTTTGTCTGGCCGTATGGCCGTCTGCCGTATGGCCGTCTGCCGTCTGGCCGTCTGTCCGTGCTCTAACTCCCGTAAATAGGCTCGGATTGCTCTGCAATTTTTATATGTTATAGTCGTTATCTATAGCATGTTCCCTATTTCAACGGAAGTGTGTAGCACTTATAGTTTTTTTACAGGGACACTCAAAAGAATTCCGTTACATTGCGGTCTATGGTGGAAAATCATTGACGGTTTATTTAAATAATGTTTCACTATTTTAAACGCATTGAAATTTATATATATCACTAAGGGGCATTAGAAGAAGCTTAATATGGAATAGGGTGTGCATAGCACTTATAGTTACTTTACAGGGACAGTCAAAAGAATTCTGTTACATTACGTTTATGGAGAAAAATCGTCTGCGGTTTATTTAAATAATGTTTCACAATTTTAAACGCATTGAAATTTATATATATCACTAAGGTGTATTTCAAGAGGCTTACTACAGAATAGTGTGTGTACAGCAGTCATCGTTCATTTACAGGGACACACAAAAGAATTCTCTACTGTAAGTTAACAATAATTCCTGGAAGTGCGTTTTAAGTTGCTGATCGCGATTTTAATTTTAACTCGCTTTTTGTCTATTATGTGGTGTGTATAAATTCTGTATATCCTATACAGGGAAGCACAAAAGTTCGCGAACACATTTCCGTATTATTTAACTCCAGACGGAGAATTTTAAACTGTGCTACGCGTTTCCTAACTGAACTAAAATTTAACATCCTATGTAGTATATATACAAATCTATAGATCCTATACAGGGCTGAATAAAAGTATTCGGATTACTTAGATGTTATCTTTTAGCTTATTAAATGGTATGATTTGTAAAATTATTTTGGAAGCGTTGGAAAGTGTTACATAATCTATGCTTGACGCATGATTTTTCGTTCTTGTTGAATATTAGTAAGAAATATAAATGTATACGCACATTCAACTTACGAAAGAAAGCCACAAAAATGGGTGTTCAAAGAAATCGATTTTCACATCGATCATCTGACTCTATTTCAAAATGGTCAACTGAAAAATAAAGTGCACCCCCCCCCCCCCTTGAGTTCGTCAATCGGTTCGTGTCTACTATTTTGTTCCGATGTTTCTCGAAAAGTATTTTTCTTATTACCGTTTTATTGACCTTTTTTTTTAAAAAAAAAAAAAAAGAGGGAATAAAATTAGAACGTGAGATTTCGATAGATTTTAGAGTCGGAAACTTTACAATAAAACATTTTGAGGATTGTTCATCCCGGTAACTCGGTTTGGGGATGTACATATATAAGGTTAACAACATTTTGGTAATTTTGAACCCCCCCCCCCCCCTTTAATGATATCGTTATCAATTTCTAAATTCTTATTTTTACTTTTGCGTTTGCAGTGATTTTGTGATATGGTTATACATTTATTATTCGCATACTTTACGGATTCATATCAAGAGAATAAGTCAATAAAATATCACTATTATACATATGAAACAACCTTATATCAAATAACATTTAAAAGAAATATTTTCTATTTAAAAGTATTTAATAATACCTTAATGTCACATAATGAATGCACTCAACAATAATATTGTCTTTTTGCATAGGCCCCCTTAACGGGGAGGGTGAAATCAGAACTTCTTAACACAACAAGTGGACAACAATCATTTCAAACCTATTTCGCACCTGCTTTCTTTAACAGCGAATTATATACGCAAATAGTAGAAAAACAGGACTAATTTTATAATTATTTAATGACTTTAAAAATAACTTTATCTTTTCATAAAAATAGATAAGACTTTAAAAAATATAATAAATAACAAATTATCAAAAGAATCCCCCCCCCCCCTCTCGCCCTTTAGAAAAGTAATTTTTCCTTTGCGTAAAACGAATCTCATTTCCTTTTCCCAATCCTCTACCGAGGCTATCATTTCATCCGTTGAATCAAAACAGAGTTCGGTGTTTAAGGAGAAGGAAATAAAATCAGAACGTGACAGATGTCGATAGATTTTTAGAGTGACAGCTGGAAAAATAATGGGGTGCTATGTAGTATTTCTTTCTTGATTTTACGGTTATGAATTCGACCCATAATTTTTTATTTTAGAAATCCCGTTTCTTATATAGAAAAAGAAATAAAACGCTAAAGATTTTGGTATTTTATTTCAAACAATCTCGGGTTGTACGAGTCCGATCACGACGCGGTTTGGCTCATTCTACTCGATATCGATATAACTTGCAGAGTTTAGTTCCGAATTTCGCCAGTGAAAAATTAATCAACAAATCAGTTTTTAAAAATACGTTGATGCAGTTTCGGCAGGATTCTAAATGAAATTTTCTTACTAAATAAACCGATCAGCATAGTAGCGGGAGAAGCTAAATTTTATTAATAATTAAAAAAAATCATTGCATTAAACATCAAACCTTATTGTGTGTATCTCCCATACATAAAGAATAACATCACTCAAGTTCATGGGTCAGCTATGACCCACCCCGGTAGCTTTTTCGGAAAGCCTCACGTTTTCAGCACCTTGGCGCGAAAATTACGGTTGGCGTGGTGTGAATCCAACGCTATGTACCCCTACTTGTTTGTGATGTCAAACGTATAGCAAACAACAACTTCATTCCTTTGCGGCAGTGAAGAGAGTGTTTGTTTTGTGTCCCCCCCCCCCCCCCCCCAAATGTTATCAAGTGAAGAAGATAGCATAAGGAAATGTTATTTTGCCGCCATGGTTTACATTTAATACATTGCTTTTAAACAAAAATCTTTTTGATATATAAATGCTTTTAATTTCACAATACATATAATTCAAACTTGAATGAGATTTTTCTTCAGTTTCTCTCCTTCACCAGCATACAAAGTTTAAAAATTGTTATTTTTTTTAGTTATCTTATTTTTTACTTTCAAGTAACAATGTATAACCATTCTAAATTGCCACCCCCCCCCCCAATACACACAGAGAGGATATTTGATCAGACGTCATTTCAGATTCAAGTTCCACTCTGTTTCAATACAACGAATGATTTGTTCAAGAAAACCACCCTCCCCTACATTTAACGCGTTTATTAAAAAAAAATAATTACATTTTTCTTATAATTAGAACATAACGAAGACGCTACGCTAAAATAGCCGGCAGATGACACCCCTTCCCGACCTTAATTTCAAATCTATATCTTAATGAGTTACCTAAATTTTTGTTCATTTGTTAGGGTGCTTTTTTTCATTTATTTTAAATTTTCCTTATTCTCTTTATTTTATTCTATATAAGTTGTAGCCCCCCCCTCTTTTTTAATAATTGTAATGTTTTTCATTTAATATTCTCTTTATTTTATTCCATATAAGTTTTACTTTTCTCTGCTAATTTTTAACATTAGTTCTATAATAATGGAGTTAAAATACCTCTTACTTTTAAATGTCAAAGCTAAAACAAATTCATTGTCTCTTTTACTTAAATTCATAATTTTTATATATTCCCTGTAAGTTAATTTCGCTTGCACGGTGGTCCTTATACCCATAGGAATTTTCACAACACTCGCACACTTGGGTAATAAAAATACTATTTCCCATACGACGAATGATAGCTCGTATTGTCAGAGTTTTATGACTCTTTTTTACCAGCCCAATTATTCTGTTTTCGTAAACAACATTCACATGGGAGGTCGCCCAAAGGCAGCAGTTTTTATATCTTCGTGGAAAGCGAAACGAAGGCGAGAACAGATGCAAACATGCCAACCACCCCTATGGGATAGTAGTTCAACCCGAATGGAGTGACAGCCAATGGAGGCAGTGTTTTTTCCCCTGGTATAGCGTAGCGCGGGAGAATGTAACTGGGATAGTGTGTTGTTGAGTTTCAGGGAGGGCTTAGCCCCCCCCCCCCCCGATAATTTTTCATTATGGAAGCTGTAGGATTGAAGTGGCATTCGAAATTGAACTGCGGAGTTGGAAGGTCTGAAAAAGAAAAAATATCTGGTACCCCTGTATGGAAGATGAATTATTTTTGAGGCTGGTATGCTGATTCATGGTCTCTCGCAGAAAGTGATAATAATTGTGCGTTTGCTACAGACCGATGCTAGTATTTATTAAGTGTTATTGGTTTTTCTGTTATCGGCATTAATGTTTTATATAACTAACATCCGACGAGAAATATGGGCTCTGCAACTATCGTCAATGGACGTTTCGTGATGCTATGACACATACCATATAAACTTTCCCTGTGACGTCTATCATTAAGTGAGTCTAGTACTCTTTTAAAGTTAAAAGAAAAAAAATGATGTGTGAAGAGTTTCCATCAAGCCGCTAAAGATATGGAAAAAGTGTCCCTAATCCTTTTTAGATGATAACCTTGAATTCCTACACTCAGCATAGAGACCCTTCTGTCTATAGAGTAAAAAAAAAAAGGAAAAGAAAGTAACGACCTCTCTCAATAACGTTATCGTTATGTGTATCTCATAGATGAAAGAGACTGTCAACTATAAAATAGTATTGTCTACAGTGCTTTGTTTGGTGATCCACGATATTATATATGCTGAATCTGCTAGTGAAATGTTGGTAAATATTTTTTATTTTAATGAATAAGTGCTTTTATTGCTATTATTATTTTACCATGAATATATCTTGATGCATATATGTGTAATTAGATCACCTGTTCTCATACAAACTAACCTAACACCTATAAATTTAAATATGTTGGTGTTTTATTTAATGATTTTTTTTTATAAGTTAATAAAAATCAAATTCCTGGTGATAATTTGTCTTTGATCTATTTGTTTGCATCGTAGAAATTCATTTTTTCTTACCTAAGCTTAATTTTGCTGTTTAAAGGATAATGAGTTTTGTCTATTTATTTAAATAATCAGAGCAAGTAATTATTTAATATTTAATTCCTTTCTAAGATTAATTTACTATGATTGTGATTCCAATTAATTTTCTTTTATCAATAAAAACAATATAAGTAAATTTAAATTCTTGATCTATTTTTGAAAGTGTTTATAAATTAAAATTTTTTTTTTAGAATTTTAAATTGCTTCGAAAGAATTTTGTGAAGTTCCCTTTTCTGTTAAAAAAAAAAGGATATAATTAATAAAGTAAAGTTAACCTGCTCTTATTTATAGCAAAGAAATGAAGATGAGTATAAGAAATTTAATATCAGTTGCATTTAACTCTTAAATATTTTTTGCTGAATTTAAGATAATTAAATTACACCAATTTCTTATTGAAAGAAAGTTATTTTGTTTACATTTTTTCTATTTGAAATGATATCAACCACTATACCACTCACGATCTCGGTTTTGGCGAATTCGTACATTGTTATGGCCATGTTTTGCAACTTTAATTAATTATCTATTTCCTTATTTTAATTAACTTACTTCCTTTTTTTTGTGCCTTTCGAATTTTGAAAGGTTTACAGGTCCCTTTTAATTTTTTTTTTACTCAAAATTCATCTTGTAAAGTTTTAATGAATTTCATTTTGTGTTACCATAACAATGTTCCAATCCGTCAAACCACTTGTTGAGTATATGAGATATTGTGATAAATGAGAATTTTGTTGACACCCTTTTTATAAATTTATTCAATTACTTAGTTAATTTTAGTTATTCAAAATTTATTTGGTTTGTTTTGTTTTATGCATCTCTCTGTTTAAATTTTTGATTAGTAATTGTGTAAATTTGTTTTCATTTCAAAATCAACAAAATTCATTCTTTTGGTTATTTGTCACTTTATCAAAAACCCCAACAGATTAGTAAAAATTGGCAATTATTTCCTTTCATTTTCGCAAACTAAATGGAGGGATCGGCTAGAGAAACAGATCTCTTTGTAGTTCAGTTTTTAATGAAAGCAGATCCATGTCTGAAGCTTTATGAATTTTTCTCACTGGCGCCGTCTGATTCTCAGCAGTTTTTGGCAAAAATTAAGAAAAATGACCGGCCGAATTTTTCAAAAATTGCATTGACGGATACAGAATTTTTTTTACACATGTTCATAAACTTTCAAATCGATATCTTAATTTTCTTAAAATTCGTTCATTAGTAAAGTAATTTCGAATTCCTTCATTTCCGTTTTAAAATCCAGAACAGAGTGTTTTTCTTTAGCCATTTTGATAAAAAAAGATGGCACTCTCGATAAGATGTTTAATGAGATTCTAATAACTACTCTAATTTTCAAAATATTAAAATTTTGAGGCTCAGATGCACCAGGAGAGGGTTTGGACTATACATTAATTTGATTTTTTGGAGTTGGTGCCAGCCATGCCAAGTACAAAATTCAAAACAAAATATCCAAAATAAATCGTAACACGCGTATAAATTATATCTACATAAATACGAGACAATTAAAAAAAATACATATAGAAATTACAATGATTTAAATGATTAACTAATTTCCAAAGCAATGTTTGTCGACATATATAGTTGATAATCTCATTTGAAAATACACATTTTATAACATCAGATGAAATGTTTAAAAATGGTAACATGGCTTTAACTTGGCTTGGCTGGCACTGACTCCAAAAAATCAAATTAATGTACATAAATATAATAATATGCATGGTAAATACAATGTTCTTAATTTAATTTCTTATTAACTATTATCTAAAAAAAATTATTTTTTACTTTGTAGTAGTTTTTGAAGTCGGTTCTATTTTTGGTTAAAAAATTTATTATTTGCAAATTCACGTAATAGGATATTTTAGGATATTAAATGAAAGTCGTCTGCCCAACAAATTAACTATTTTTAAAATGCTTATTTTTTGTTTAGTTTTTGTTTACTTTTTTGAAAAAGTACTGAACCAATTTTCATAAAATTGAAATGGGACCAATTCGAGAGTATTCTCTTTCGAATTAAAAAAAATCACATAAATAGAACGCATAGTTCCGGAGTAATCGGTGAACATACATTAAAAAAAAAAAAAAAAAAAAAAAATACACGTCGAATTGATAACCTCCTCCTTTTTTGAGTCGGTTAGTAATAAAAAGTAGTCTTATATTGCCAAGTGCTTCTGCAATGATTGGTTTTATAAAAAGGAGCAATTTCAACAGAAAAATGCAAAGATCAGAGTACCCTTAAAAATACACGAGCAGGGAAGACCGAGCTATGCTCGGTCAAAATTAAATTTGAGTTCAAATATCATGACCCATGACCAAAATGACCCACTAATTGAATTTGTTCGAACATGTGACTTAGCCCAACAGTCTTCTCATGCCCGAAAATCATAGGATGCAAAATTTAGTGTACATTGAGCCGCTTTTTAGATCTTGACCCACAATGATCCAGAAATGACCCACTAATCGAATTTTCTCAAACATGTGACCTAGCCCAATGATTTTCGCGTGCCCGAAACTCGTAGGATACAAAATTTAATCAAAATCGTTAGAGCCGTTTTTTAGATAAAATTATTTTGACCCGCTTTGACCCAAAAAGGACCCACTAATCGAAAGTTCTCGAACATGTGACCCAGCCCAATAGTCTTCTCGTGCCCGAAAATAGTCGAATACAAAATTTCGTCAAAATCGTTTGAACCGGTTTTTAGATACAATTAGCTTGACCATGACCCAAAATGACCCACTAATTGAATTTTCTCGAACATGTGACCTAGCCCAACAGTCTTCTCGTGCCCGAAAACCATTGGATGCAAAATTTAGTGTAAATTGAGCCGCTTTTTAGATCTTGACCCACAATGACCCAGAAATGACCCCCTAATCGAATTTTCCCGGACATGTGACCTAGCCCAATGATTTTATCGTGCTCGAAACTCGTAGGACACAAAATTTAATCAAAATCGTTAGAGCCGTTTTTTAGATAAAATTAATTTGACCCGCGTTGACCCCAAAATGACCCACTAATCGAAAGTTCTCGAACATGTGACCCAGCCCAATAGTCTTCTCGTGCCCGGAAATAGTCGGATACAAAATTTCGTCAAAATCGTTTGAACCATTTTTCAGATACAATTAGCTTGACCATGACCCAAAATGACCCACTAATTGAATTTTCTCGAGCATGTGACCTAGCCCAACAGTCTTCTCGTGCCCGAAAATCATTGGATACAAAATTTAGTGTAAATTGAGCCGCTTTATAGATCTTGACCCACAATGACCCAGAAATGACCCACTAATCGTTTTTTCTCGGACATGTGACCTAGCCCAATGATTTTATCATGCTCGAAACTCGTAGGACACAATATTTAATCAAAATCGTTAGAGCCGATTTTTAGATAAAATGAATTTGACCCGCGTTGACCCCAAAATGACCCACTAATCGAAAGTTCTCGAACATGTGACCCAGCCCAATAGTCTTCTCGTGCCCGAAAATGGTCGGATACAAAATTTCGTCAAAATCGTTTGAACCGTTTTTAGATACAATTAGCTAGACCATGACCCAAATTGACCCACTAATCGAATTTTCTCGAACATGTGACCTAGCCCAATGGTTTTCTGGTGCCCCAAAACGGTAGGATACGAAATTTCGTCAAAATCGTTAGAGCCGTTTTTAAGATAAAATTTGCATATATATATATATATATATATATATATATAACCACACACAAGATTTGCTCGTATTAGAATATATGATTTTCTTAACATTTTGATTGCGATTTAAATTTTTAAATGCCAGATATGTGTTTAAAAATCTTTTTATTTTTATCTGAACATATTTTTACCTATGTTCGGAAGTACACTTTTGCACGACATCCTTGCTATTTTTAATGTTATAGGATAATTAAAGTTCGTAAAGAGTATAACTAATGTCTTTTACTTAATAAATATTTCTTTTAAAACTTTCCGATGAGCAATTTTAATTTTTTCCGTTGGCAGCTTTGGAATTTGCAAGGTTTTCTTTCTTTCTTTAACAAAGTTGTATTTGTATGTACAACTTTTCATTCTGTTCGACGGTAATATAATAAATTTGCTTTCTTTTTTTTATTAGGGGGCGGGGTAAACTTTGTATACAATGGTTAATTTGGCCCTCGGAGGTAAACGAGTTTGACATGCCTGGTATAGACATTGCATTCTCAGAGTTAAAGATCCCGACAGTACTTGGAAACTTTAAACATTATAAAGATTTATCTGACTATATTTGAAAACTGTTTGTGCATCCAATGATTCCTCCCCCTCAACCGCCAAGTTAGTAAATTGGTCCCTGTTTACTATTTTTCCCCAATGTTTTTGAAAAGTATTTTACCTCTTTTATAAAAAGAACATTTTATTGACGTATTTCGAAGCCCTCTGTCATTTTTAAGAAAAGAGGGAATAAAATTAGAACGTGAGATTTCGATAGATTTTTCTGGCGAAACCTCTAAAATAACGGGCTGTTAGACACGTGTTATGACTTATTTCTCTTTTGAATATACTGTTATCTCTTCTCCCCTAAGCCGAAAAAAGGAACATAACTCACGCTCGATGTTATTGAACTGTTATGTGTAAAAAATATATCAACTGGAATGAAATAAAGACTTCTGGGATGCAAGAGAATTTCCGCCCGTCTTTCCCTAGCAGTTTTTCCTTTAAATATAACAACTCGCGTACGAATGTTTATCAGTAGAAATATTGATATAATACTACCATGCTTCGGTTCAATTTTGGGTAGTCCTGTAATTTCGGGTTACCCTACCCGGTGTTACATGAATGATCCATTGTTGAATAGAATAAAACTGTTTAATTTGTGCCTTTTTAGATTCTGTTTGATATATTACAACAGCTGTTACCGAAATGTCCTGAACGCATAGCAAATCTGTCTATAACGACCCTTTGTTCTGGCGTAAACTTGTATATCACGATCAGTTTGTCATTTTTCAAAATGACAATATTTTGTGTTATTAAATTATAAAATACACAATTTTCAACGTTTGTATTTCACAAAGATTTAAAAATCTCATTAAAGTTATTTTGATAAAAAAAATGATTTAAGTTTATTAACATCAGTAGATTTAATATTTTAAGAAATATCGCTTAAAATTGCAAAAATTGAAATGTTGTAGAGGACAAACTCTCTCTCTCTCTCTCTCTCTCTCTCTCTATATATATATATATATATATATATATATTACGCTATCGTACGTGGCACAGAAATCGCGATTATTTGTTAATTGTTTAATGACAACGTTCGAATGAAACGCATCTCATTGGTTATTGTGTAAAACTCTTTTGGCAGGATTTTTTACATTTAACTGTTTGGTGCTGCCAGCTACAGCAATAAAAGCGAAACAATGACTTCTTGATTATAGTGCAAATAAATTGCAATTATAATTTGTCAACATTAACAATTAATAGATATATTTTTATACATTTTCATTTGAAATATTGATTTTTGTAAGTATTTAATATACTTATAATTAAAATACAATTAGCAATATAAAATTAAAACTGTAAACAAAGCAATGATTTTTAAAAAGGGGATTTTTATTAAAAAAGTATGAGAGAGTCATAATTTTCCCTTGAGCTAAAATTTCAAAAGTATAACAGTTACATTTCAAAAATGAAACGGTCACGTTTCATTTTTTAAATGTAACTGTTATACATTTCAAAATTTTAGTTCTTATTTTAGCTCAAGTTTTTAGTATAAATAAATATTATTCAGTCCTTTTTAGGTGCTTTCGTAATTATATAAATACGTAGCACCTATTGTTGTCGTCTGGTCTGTCTGTCCGTCCGTCCGTCCGCATATAACAACGCAAAAACTACCCAACCGAATGGTTTGAAATTTAAGATATATTATCTTTGCAGAATTTTGTCGAGACATTTCAAATTTTTTAAAAATCGAATCAAAATTTTAGAAAATATTAATAAAAACATTTATTAAGAAATTTGATTTTTTTTTTTTTAAATCGGTGCTTTCTTTTTATAGGAACTTTCGAAGTTTAATCGTCAAGCGACCGAGATACTTATTTTATTACAGAAATTAATCTGCAGACGATATAATTAATTTCACAGAATTAAAAATCATCAAGATCTGAATATTTATATAACTAGCTATAGTACGAACGCACATCGTTTATAACGTTTGACGTACAGTTTCCAACTTGTTTTTTTATGAAGCCGCTGTTATATTTTTCAATGACAGTCGACCCGGGCAACGCCGGGGGGGGGGGGGGGGCAGCTAGTTTACTATATTAGGCTAAATATTTAAAACCGAATACCTTTTACAAATGTCAAAAAATCGTCGCGAAATCGAAAAAATTCTAAAAATCGCATTAAAAAATTCGCGATTAATTCAAAAATAGATGTACTAATTCCATATGAACTTTTTTGAAAACAGGACAAAATATACTATATTGGGCTTAAAAGATTGAAACCGTATTCTTTTTTTAAAGTAAAAAAAATGCCTCAAAACGTGGAAAAAAGGTAAAAAATCGCATAAAAAATTAAATTAATAAAATCTATAACTAATTAAATTTTTTAACAGAGCTGAAATTACGCTTGAAATTATATATAATGAAATTAATGAATGTGAATTATCACTTACTTCAAAGCTTACAACCAACAGAGTGAAAAAATGTCCAGACCGAGGATCGAACCCGGAACCTTTGGTGTCTACCATTTGAGCTATCCCGACGACATCCGATCTAGCATGTCTCACTGTTAATATAAGAAGTATTGTTATAGTTGCAAACATATAAGAGTGGCAAATGCTAGACTGGATGTCGTCCGGATAGTGTACTGTTAAAAAAGAAAAAGTCCCCCCCCCCAAAAAAAAAAACAAACCCACACTAGTACTTCATCAAATATTTTACTAAAGTATTTTTTTTTTTTTTTTGTTTTGTTCTGTTTTTATGCACCCTTTAGAATAATAAAAATAGTTTAAAATACCTAAGGGGTGCTTATTTAGTTAAAAAAAATAATTTAAACTAACCATTGCAGAATTCTGGCAAAACAGGAGCTTCATTTTTAAAGATTTTCTTGTTACAATTGAATTTTACTATGATCTACATAAATTTTTTTCAGCTCATGTCAGGAGTGGATTTTTTTAAGGTGTAATATGAGTTAATTTTTGAAAAGTTTTTTTTTAAAATTCTCTCTTAATTGGCTGCCATTTTGTAATAAATTGATAAAATGAAAAATGCTCAACATCAAAATCTTTGTCAGAACAAGCTGTAAAAATTTAGCAATGTTTAATTTCGATTTTTTTTAAGGAGGACAGCACAATAGCTCGAATGGTAGAATATAGTGCGTGATATCAAAAGAGTGCCGGGTTCGATCCCCGGTCTGAACATTTTTTCACTCTGTTGATTGTACGCTGTGTAGTAAAGTGATAATTCACATCCTTTTTTATATTCATTAACAAAATCGAATTTAAAAAAAAAATTTCAAAATTGGACTTCGAGCTGCTTTATTTCAGATATAGAGGTACCTTTCTGCTAAATTTTGTAGCTCTACGCGCAGCGGTCTCATCAGCGCGCACACACACGCACAAACTTCTTTCCTAATAGACACAACTCATGTGTCTAATAAAATGTTGTACACTTTTAAGATAATGGTCTGCAGTTCTCTCCCATATAGAAAGAAACGGGAAATTAGAAAAAATATCTTCTTTAATTAGAAAACTTTTGTTTAACAACAAACTATTTCTTTTAATTAAAAAATACTTCACATTAAGTATTTTACTATAACTATTTCAAGTTCCATAATGAGAGAAAGACTTGAAAATGCTTCAATGATCTAACTTTTTGTATGGTGTAATAATGCCTCGTACTTATAAATCAAAAGTATCCTGATGAAACGCTGCAGGATAGGTAAGATGTCCTGGTAGACGGCCAAACCCCTGTTGCACTCGTTGACCTAACCATTCGGAGTTTTCCTTGTTTTTCTTGGAACCTTGCCGTAAATACAGGTTAGGATCCCTTAGAAAGACACCCCCCCCCAATGGAGGGCAATCCCCCCTAGGGCGTATATCGCAAGAGTAGATAATCGGCCTTCATAAAATCAACCAACCAACCAAAGAAAAAAAGTCGCTGCAAAATATTCAATTCCAATCACTACTTTAAAGAATAATCTTAAAAAAGAATTAATCCTCCAAGACCTATTTTTTCTGATAGTCTTTTCAGTGGCTGAAATAAATTAATACATATAAAACTTGGTTTTCTTGCAAAACATTAATCTTGCCACGTCTTAATTGTCTTTACATGTCTAGCATAATGGTCATTTTCGAATAAAATTTCTTTTTTCTTTTCATTTTCACACATGTGTTTTTTAATGACGTAATTTATTTATTATATTTTATAACTCTGCCTGAATAGTGGGGGTTGCATTGTCTTAACACAGTTTTTAAGGCTTATTCAATGATTTTTTAGTTATGAGACAGTCACCCTAAGCCAAGGTGACTTTGTCTCACTTTTTAAGAAAATAATTTAAAAAAATTCTTTTAAAAATACCAAATGTGAATTTAAAAATTTACAAATGATATCTTGGAACTTTGTGGGGTTGGGGGGGGGGGGGACATGGAAATTGTTAAAATGAAACTTACAATATATATATATATATATATTAAAGACAAGAGACAACAATTGAGACAAAGTTGTTGACGGGAGCTTCATATAAAGATAACGGAGCGCGTTTTCACTGAGCGTTCTCCTTCGATACAAACGCACAGGAAATGAGAAAAATATTCTTCTTTAATTAGAAAATTTTTGTTAACTATTATATCTTTCTTTTAATTAAAAAATACTTGTTCCTTAAGTATTTAACTATCTTCTTTCTCAAATTTCGCAACGCGAGAAGATATTGTAAATGCTTCAATGATCAGATGAAAACGGCTTCTTAATGTAGTTATTGGCTCTTTTAATGGCCGGAGTCTGAAATAATAAAGAATGAATGCCTTAAAAATCGAGGGGGTGAGGTGGGGGGGGGAAGAAACATCGAATATATATATATATATATATATATATCTTTGCTTGCACTGAAAGAAAGAAAATAATTAAAATATTCGCATTTTGAAGATCGCAACACAATTTTGTTTTGTTTGCATAAAAAGGAATAAAAAATAGTTTCATTCGTGTTCAATTGCATGAAAAAAAAAAACGCAATTTCGTTAACTCTCATTTTTACTTTCTTCTATTTTTACAAGAAGAAAGTATTGGATTCATGAAAATTTTCGACTTCCGGTTTTACTAACCTAAAAACTAATCAGATAATTTTGTCAAGTCATTTCAAATTTTATGAAAACCGAATCAAAACTTAACAAGAACGAAAAATCATGCTTCAAGCATAGATTATGTAACACTTTCCAACGCTTCCAAAATGATTTTACAAATCATACCGTTTAATAAGCTGAAAGATAGCATCTAAGTAAATAATTTGGAAAACGCATAACATATTTAAAAACATAATTTCAGGAATTTGCAACCTATACAGTATTCGGAAAAATATCCGAATACTTTTATTCAGCCATGTATATGATCTATAAATTTGTATATATACTACATAGGATGCTCAATTTTAGTTCAGTTAGGAAAAGCGTAGCAGAGTTTAAAATTCTCCTTCTGGAGTTAAATAATACGGAAATGTGTTCCCGAACTTTTGTGCTTCCCTGTATAGGATCTACAGAATTTATACACACCACGTAATATACAAAAAGCGATTTAAAATTAAAATCGCATTCAGTAACTTAAAACGCACTTCCAGGAATTATTGTTAACATACAGTAGAGAATTCTTTTTTGTCTCCCTGTCAATGAACGATGACTGCTATACACACACTATTCTGTAGTAAGTCTCTTGTCATGCACCTTAGTGATATATATAAATTTCAATGTGTTTAAAATAATGAAACATTATTTAAATAAACCGCAGACGATTTTTCTCCATAGACGTCATGTAACGGAATTCTTTTGACTGTTCCTGTAAAGTTACTATAAGTGCTATGCACACCCTATTCTATATTAAGCTTCTTGTAATGCACCTTAGTGATATATATCCATTACAATGGGTTTGAAATTGAGTAACATCATTAAAATAAACCGCAAATGTTTTTTCCCCATAGATCGCAATGTAACGAAATTCTTTTGAGTGTCCCTGTAAAAAAACTATAAGTGCTACACACTTCCGTTGAAATAGGGAACATGCTAGAGAGTACTACAATAACATATAAAAATTGCAGAGCAATCCGAGCCTATTTACGGGAGTTAGAGCATGGCCAGTTGGCAGACGGCCATACGGCCAGACAAACCGAAGTCATAAACACTTTTCAACTAGGTTGGAAAGTGTTAAAAAGATATTAATGAAAGTGTTCTTTATTCTGTTAAATCCTATCCTATGTAATCTATATAATAAAAGCGCAAGTCATGGAAAACCATTACGATCTAACCCCATCTTTTTTCATAAGCCAAGCGGCCATTTTTATTAAAATTATGTTTTCGAATAAAATGGCATAAAAGTTACATTTTTAGAAAGATCGTTCAAAGAATTCACAAATGTATATAGATTCTGAGATAACTTAAGTGGAAATTAGGTTAACCGAATATTTCAAATCCATTAGAGTTCATAAACACAGGAGAGATTCGTTCATTATGAATCATAAAAATATTAAACCATAAAGCTAATCATTCGCAAAGCATGATCCAGATAGCCATGATGAAAAAAAAGTCGCATTTGTAAACGTGGCATACGTAATAAGAAAAAAATAAAGGCATGCTCACTTCGCTCCTAGCAGACGAAATAATTCATTTCACTGAAATAATGATTTCTTTTACATTGTGAAACTATAGTTATAAAACGAACGCACCCTCCTATGTCACGTTTAACGTACAATTTTCAAACTTGTATAATCTGTAAATGTTTGCATATAAAAGAGGTTAGGGAAAAAAAAAAGTGATTTGCAGCGATTAAAAAAAACAAACTTCTAATTATATATTTTATATGAAAATAAAACTTCTAATTACTCTTTTGTGAGGTGTGGAAACAACCTTTTTTTGAATCTTCTAAACTCAATATTAATATGTCAATCGTATAATATGTCAGACGTGGAGTACTTCAACTTGAAAAAGAAAAATATTTTCGATAAAAATACATTTTAAAGTTTTTACATTCGAAATGATTCCACTTCAAGAAATGACCGCTTCTCGCTTAGTAATTGGCTGAATTATGTAAATTTGCTAGACGGGAGATCCGATCGTGGCTTTCTTCGAACCTTGGATTTCCTTGCATAAATAGGGGTTACGTTCCCTTAGAAAGACCCCTTAGAGTCTATGTTTCTCGTGCAATCACAATTATACCTACACCTGTAAATTTCCACTTGAGAAGTTCACCAAATATTTTCCAGATTGTCAACTTTAACAGAAAAGAAATTTCATTTTCCGGGAACCTTTTTTCCTCTTTGATACATATTCCATCGTTCTGCAAAAGCTCATTAACTTTTTTGTAATTAACTAGCTTAGTAAATTAACTTTTAATTTTGTAATTTATTACATGAAATTATTCCTCAAGCCTAAATATTTTTTCGGTTCTTTTTTGTTATAAGGCCCTTGGCATAACTCAGTCTTAAGAAAGTGCTGTTTCACGCCACATATTAAAAGCAATCACGAAAGTGAAAAGATGAACCATAAAAAAAAAAAAAAAAAAACTTATTAAATTACTTCTCAATGCATGCATTAAATGGTGTAAATAGGAAACAAATTGCGTGTGTATTTGATAATTCAACATTTATTTCGTAAAAATATAACAAACTGCTAACGCTATAACAAACTGCTAAGATGCATCTAAGGTTGCCAGAGAGTGATTTTTAAAATTTTGCTTATCTTTATCCAATTTTAACCTCCCCACTTATAGTCGTCGTTTAGTCCGTCTGTCCGCATATAATAGCGCAAAAATTACAAAACCAAATGGTTTGACATTTAATATATATAGAATAGTTGCAGAATGTTGTCGAGTCCTTTCAAATGTTATGAAAATCGAATTCATCTTTAACAAGAACGAAAAATCATGCGTCAAGCATAGATTATGTAACACTTTCCAACGCTTCCAAAATAATTTTACGAATCGTACTCTTTAATAAGCTAAAAGATAACATCTAAGTAATCCGAATACTTTTATTCAGCCCTGTATAGGATCTATAGATTTGTATATATACTACATAGGATGCTAAATTTTAGTTCAGTTAGGAAACACGTAGCACAGTTTAAAATTCTCCGTCTGGAGTTAAATAATACGGAAATGTGTTCCCGAACTTTTGTGCTTCCCTGTATAGGATCTACAGAATTTATACACACCACGTAATATACAAAAAGCGATTTAAAATTAAAATCGCATTCAGTAACTTAAAACGCACTTCCAGGAATTATTGTTAACATACAGTAGAGAATTCTTTTGTGTGTCCCTGTAAATGAACGATGACTGCTATACACACAATATTCTGTAGTAAGTCTCTTGTAATGAAACTTATATAAATTTCAATGCCTTTAAAATAGTGAAACATTATTTAAATAAACCGCAGACGATTTTTCTCCATAGACGTAATGTAACGGAATTCTTTTGACTGTCCCTGTAAAGTAAGTATAAGTGCTATGCACACCCTATTCCATATTAAGCTTCTTCTAATGCACCTTAGTGATATATATAAATTTCAATGCGTTTAAAATAGTGAAACATTATTTAAATAAACCGCAAATGATTTTTCCCCATAGACCGCAATGTAACGGAATTCTTTTGAGTGTCCCTGTAAAAAAACTATAAGTGGTACACACTTCCGTTGAAATAGGGAACATGCTATAGATAACTATTATAACATATAAAAATTGCAGGGCAATCAGAGCCTATTTACGGGAGTTAGAGCACGGACAGACGGCAGACGGCCAGACAAACCGAAGTCATAAACACTTTTCAACTAGGTTGGAAAGTGTTAAAAAGTTATTAATGGAAGTTTTCTTTATTCTATCAGATCCTATCCTACGTAATCTATAAAATAATAAAAACGCATGTCATGTGACCGAGGAAAGCAAATGCGGGTTGACCACTTCTTTTTTCATAGGCCAGGCAGCCATTTTGATTGAAAATTATTTTTTCGAATAAAATGGCAGAAAAGTTACATGTTTAGAAAGATCGTTCCAAAAAAATGGTTTGCTTGAGTTACATTCAAAAATGTATATAGATCCTGAGATAACATTGAAAGCTGAATATCTCAATCCATTAGAGTCCATAAACACAAGAGATTTTCGTTCATTATGAGTCATAGAAATGTTAAACCATGGAGGTCATCCTTCGCAAAGGTCATCCTTGAATTTTTCCAAAACAACAGCGGAGACCTGGGAGACCGGTTTTGGAAAAATTCAACGCCATTTCATCTGGCGAGAGATGGCAGGCAAGCGGTCATGGCCTAGGAGTTTTTAATTCGTTTTTACCTTTTGATTTGGCACTGAAGATGGAGCTTAAGGGCTCTGAAACAGATGTTTGCCATTAGAAATGATTTTAATTTGTGCTAATTTAACGTTGCACATTTATTTTTAATAGTTGAAAAGTGTTTATGAATTCGGTTTGTGTGTCTGTCCGTGCTCTAACTCTCGTCCATAGACTAGGATTGCCATGCAATTGATATAGGTTATTGAGGTTTACTATCGTATTTTCGGTATTGAAAATAAAGTCTGTATAGCGCTTATAGTTTTTTTTACAGGGACACACAAAAGAATGCCGTTACATGACGGTCTATATAAAAACAGTCTGCCGGTCATTTCAATAATGTTTCGCTATTTGAAACATATTGAATTTGAAATATATCACTATGAAGAATTGCAAGAGGATTACTATAGAATATTGTGTTCATTCAACGTTCATTGACAGGGAAACACAAAAGAATTCAGTACTGGGTCATTTCATGGTAACTTACGTTACATTTAGAATAATTTTCTTTAGTAATTTTCATAATATAACACCAAAAAATATTCAAAATGTAATGCTGATGTGATTTGTTAATTAAACCTATCCAAAGCGAAATTTGTGTGAAAATTACTTACCTTTAGTGCTATTTTTTAGCCATTATATTTTTTATAGTAACTTACATTCTTTTTGTCAGAAACGTAAGTTACCATAGTCAATATAATTTTTAGCGTTCAAGAAATAGTACTAAATTTAAGTAATTTTTATCCAAATTTAGCTTTATATAGGTTTAATTAACAAAACATATCAACATTACATTTTGAATATTTTTTAGTGTTATATTACTAAAATTACTGAAGTCAATTATTCTAAATGTAACGTAAGTTACCATGGCATGACTCTACTGTTTGTTAACAATAATTGCCGGAAGTCCGTTTTCAGTTGCAGAACGCGATTTTAAATTGAACTCATTTTTTGTCTATTACTGGGTGTGTATACATTCTATAAATCCTATACAGGGCAGCACAAAAGTCTTCGAGTACATTTACGTTTAATGGCGGAAATTCCAGAAGGGGAATGTTAACCTGTTCTACACGTTTCCTAACTGAACTCAAATTAAGCATTCTATTTAATATATATGCAAATCTATAGATCCTATACAGGGCTGCACAAAAGAGCTTGGATATTTTTCCGATTATTGTTGATAATTCCTGAAATTGGATTTTTAAATATTATGCGTTTTCAAAATGGTTTAGTTCGATATCATCTTACACCTTACGGTAAAGATTTTCAAAATTATTTTGGAAGTGTTGGAAAGTGTTACATAAGCTATGCTTAACGCATGATTTTTCGTTCTTGTTTTTTCTAGGAAAAGTTTTACTTATTCGCACGATATGCAAGAACTGTGTGTTTTAATTGGATAACTCTTTACGTTTTCAGCAATACACTGTAAAAAAAAATTCGGAAAAGTTTCCGGTAGGAATAGGATTTCCAGTTGCCCGTATAGGTAAGGAAACTTTTCCGAAACAACACGGAAAAAAAACGGAAGAAAACGAAAGTTTTTTCTTTCCGTCAGGAAACTTTTCCCGTTTGATTCAGAAACTAATCTTTAGACACAGAATAAATTCCTAGGTCTTACGGAAATCTTTCCATTCACATAAAGAAACGTTTTGGAAGAATGGAAGAATAGATAGAAAGTATTCCGTTTTAAAAAGGAAACTTTTCCGAATCAGTCAGTAAACTAATCTTGAAAAAATTAAAAATTCCTGTGTAGCATAGAAACTTTTTCTTTGCTTTACGGAATTTTTTTTCATTATGATCGGAAAATTTTCTGTATTGTAAAGAAACTTTTGTTTTAAAGAGTAGGAACATTAACAGATGAAAATATTGCTTTTGGACACTGTTTTGATTTCCTTTTATCTCAATTAAATATTATTAAGAAAGATTTTTTGAATACATACACACATTTTAAGTATTTGTTATCGTAAAATGCATTACATGTAATGCATTTTATGATAACAAAATGCATTTTATGATACGAAATGTGTGTATGTATTCAAAAAAGTTCTTAGTAATATTTAATTGAGATAAAAGGAAATCAACACAGTGTCCAAAAGCAATATTTTCATCTGTTATTGGTCCTACTCTTTATAACAAAAGTTTCTTTACAATACAGAATCAGCTTGAAATTTTATTTATTTGTTACAAGTATACTGATGCGCTCATGGGTATAATATAACTAAATATTCAGATGATGCTAAACCAGTGTTGAATTCAGAGCCTTTTCTGCGGCTCCGTCGGGGAGGGGGGGGGGGGGGGGTTATATATTTCCTTTTTGGAAATTGCACTTTTTAACCATTAAAAGCATAATATCTCAAATCTTCTGGGGGGGGGGAGGGATTTCAATGTTCCAGGGGGGTCCTTTATTGTAAGCATTTATTACAATTTTGAGTGCATTATTACATTCAAATTACTATGTAAAAAATGTAAACAAAACAGTGCCCAGAAATCCGCAAAATTCTAAAATCTGCACAACTTCTGGTCCCATCCTATACGGATTTGAGGAGTCTATTGTAGTTAACTACTTAATTCAACTACTTAATTCAATTAATTACTTCCCATTAGATGAAATCGATTCTACTTAACCAAATTGACAAACCAACCCTGAGCGAGATTATTTTTCTAATTTCCGGTTTATTGGTAGGGGACGAAAACGCATCCATTATCTTAAAAAAAGTTTACAAAATTTTATTACCACCAGGTTAAAAAAAAAAAAAAATTTCCCTCTGTTTTTTTTTCTTTTTTTGGAAATGTTTAAAAAATTTGAGCGTTCCCCTTTAACGAGCTGATGCCATTTCAATTTGCAGACGCGATGACGCGTACAAAATTTCGTTTCTGGCGATTAGTTTTTGATGAATAAGCTGGCGAATGACCTGATGCTAGAGATCTGCACGGGCCGGGCCAAGGCCCGAAGCCCGTACTCGGCTCGGCCCGCGGGCCGGGCTCGGGCCTATTTTTCTTCACGGCACTCGGGCCGGGCCGGGCCCGGGCCATATTTTTTTCTGAAGCCTCGGGCCGGGCCGGGCCTAGTGATTACTCTTTACGGGCCGGGCCGGGCCTTACTTTTTTCCTGAAGGATAAGGCCGTGCCTTATTTTTTCCGTACAGAGCCGGGACTGCTTTCATTCTTCCGTCTTCACGCCTCAAAATTGTTAGTCCTGGTTTTGACCCGTATGAAAATCCTTGTCTCGGCGTGCCTGGTCCGTTCGAAGGTCAGTAAAATAAGATCTGGCATAAAAATCTTTTCAAAACATGCATACATTTTTAAATCGCCATTATTTTATAATTAAACGTTAAAATTTATTCTTTTTAAAGAATAGTAGATTTATACACTTATTAAAATATGGCTAAATTAAAATATAATAAAACGTGTAAAAAAGAACCTGCTTAGGATGGAATCCTGTCTTAAATTAAAAAATGTGTTGATCCATTAAAAATGAATATACTAATATGTAAGAAAAGAATATATAATACATTTACACCTGCTAAGAAGGCAAATTTTCTATAACTCATTTTTTTTCTTCCCTATGCAATTCCATCTTAGAAGATTTTACTGTATAGCATTTTTCCGATTTTTATCACTTCAATAAATGGAATATGGATTAACAATATTGATGATAACTTAAACACATACATACAACAAATAGATATTTATTAAAAAAATAAATATTCAGCTTGCGGCACCTCTATAAAAATGAAGATTATAAACATGAATAAAAAAAGTTAAGATAGGAATTTTTGGTTAGATCTCCTCCTACGAGGCAAATTTTTAACCAAATCGACGTAAAAATTAAATTTTGTAGAAATTCACTCGGGCCGGGCCGAGATTTTAACTTTTTTCCGAACCGGGCCGGGCTCGGGCCGAATTTTTAACTTTTAAATCGGGCCGGGCCGGGCCAATATTTTTTTGTTCGGGCCGGGCCGGGTTCGGGCCGAACTTTTAATTTTTGTATCGGGCCGGGCCGGGCCAAGTTATTTTTTGTATGGGTCGGGCCGGGCCCGGGCCTGGAAATTTCGGCCCGTGCACACCTCTACCTGATGCGTCCAATTATGAACGCATAAGAGGAATTCGACCTGATTTCGAAGCTTGATTTATTGTAAATTAATACAATAAAATGGAAAACATTTTCTTTGCTTTTAGATGTATTTAGAATGGAAAATGTTTTTTGATTTTTTTTAAAGTGAAAAATACTCGTAGAGTGTTTAAAGCATTTCTTTATTGCAGTTTTAGTGTTTTATGTATTTCTTATTGAAGTTTCAGAGCCAGTTGGCCTATTTTAGCGAGCGTGATTTGGCGCATTGAATGATGTTGTTGTAACGCTAAAGAATATCACGCGATGGATCACTAGCCTCCGGTTAACGGAAGAATGTATTAAAATGAATTCATTAATTTATAATTAAGTTCTAAAACTATCAAAAGGATTGTTATCGGAAACACACGTGTGAACATAATTTGATTCTAGCCTATCGCTGGAAGTGAGTTAATTATTAACGTAATTATATGAAAGCTCCGGAAGAGATGTGACATTCAAAACATTGTGAACGCAACAATGAAAATAAAAAAAAAGAAAAAGAAAAGTGCTCAGTTAAACTGAGGGCATTGAGCTCACAGTCTATTCACACTAACCGTATATTATACTCTTATTTCAAAGAAATAAAACCTAAGAAATAAAGCAAAGAAATAAAGCCCCTTGAAAAATAAAGAAATCGAGAATGAATTAAGGGAGGGGATTAGCTCTCACCGTTCCCTCCTTTTATACTTAACCAATGAACATATATACAACATTTGAAGCAAATTTGATAATTGTGCATGAAAAACCCACTTATCTAAATTAAGGAGGGGAGATTAGCCCCCCCCCCGTTCTCCCCTTTATCCCCATAAACCAATGAGTTCCCAAAAGTAAACTGGGAAGCACCTTATCAGAATAAACCTGTGTACAAGATTGGAAGCAAGTGTGATATTTCTATCAAGAGTTATCGCGTTACGTACGCACGTAAATACGTATACATGAAGAACTTGAGCGGGCAGATTAGCTCTCAGACTTTGATAGCCTGTGAGCTAAAAATCTTAAATAAAGAACAAGTGGGTAAGTGTGATCGAAGATCGCTCAAAGGGTTTCGTTTAATATGCCTTTCAAAACACTTTATCCTTTCTTTAATAAATCCAAATAAATTTCATTTAGCAACCAAAAAAAAAAGGTCAGGTTTTTTATAAAGTAAAAATTTACCGGTCTATTTTTTCGTTTTTTCGCGTATCCAAACCAGCCCGATAGCGGGCGAAGCCGGCTTTTATATTCTGTCATAATAATATCTGTCACGCGGGCTAGATGCGATATAAAAAAATTTCAAAATTGGACGTGTTGTAGACCTTCAAAATGTTAGGCGAATATTTACATAATCGGATTTTTATCATGATTCAATATGTTTCTCAAACTCGTATATTTACTATTCTCTATTACTCATATATGGATACTCCCTTTGTATTATTCTCAAACATTTGAAAAATTCGTTAAACTTCCCATAGGACGTCAGATTTTCTTTTTAAATTCTCTAATGACGTGATATTAATCTGCTTTGTGTACATACACATACTCATACTCCTTGTATTATTGAGAAATGTTTGAAAATTTCGTTTTATTAGCACTATGACGTCAATCATTTTTATTTCATATTTATCTTTTTTTCAATGGGTGAAACTTTTTATTTCATTTTCATTTTTCACGTGGAAATCGTCTGATAGAAAATTAGTTATTGTAGAAAGAATTTCATCGTGGATTTTTAATTTTTGGCATCTGCTCTAACAAAAAATGTTTAAATGGAATAAGAAAAGGCTGTTAGAATTTTGGTTTTTTATCTCTATTTATTAAAATAATACGAATTTTTCAAATTTTAATATTTTGAGCTCTTTATAGCTGGTATTCAGCTATATACACAAAGTTTCAACTCTGTAAGTTACATAGTTTCTGAGAATAGCTCTGACAGACAGACAACGGAGCGGGAGTAATAGGGTTTCGTGTGATGAACGAAACCCTAAAAAGAAATTATCTAAAGTTCTTATTTTTATATAGATAAGTTTCAAATTTTAATTTCTGTTTATTTTGTAAATAAAGAAGAAAATGAATGAATACAAAGGATGTGAATTACTGTAATACTGTAACATTTACTGTAACACTGTAACAGTGTGTACTGTACTCACAGCGTAAAAACCAACAGGGTGATGTCCAGATCAGGGATCGAATCCGGAACCGTTGGTATTACGCAACAATGCTCTTCCATTTTGAGCTATCTGGACGACGACATCGAGTCTGGTATTCTCTCACTTTAATATGGCTAGGCTACAACCTTCTGCAGCACAAGATGGATAAACGTTTTATAGGAATAAATTGTCTTCAATGAAAATATGGATGATACACATATTCGTGGGGTATGACACACCGGGAGGTATTGTTGGCACACATATTTGTCTGACTTATCAATCAATGTGTTAATAGTATGATATAGAATCATATATGTTTTATTCTAAAATTTAACTTTCCTATCTTAAAGTTCCTCTATGTGAATTAATGTCTTTATTAAAAGTCATTTTCTATTCTTCAATCCATTTCCCGTACTCGAAAAGCTTGCTGTTATTTTGTCTTCGCATTTCATGCAGATCTAGTCTGCCATGCGATTTTTTTTCTCTCTGCATATTAATTTGTTCAGATTCGTTGAGGCATCTGTCCTTTGCCCGTTTCTTTAGCTTATGATAAAACTATGTGCCGTTTTCATTAAATTGACAACTGCAAAAATATGCACTATAAACTCTTTACGTTTGCTTCTAATAACACATATCTGGGCTTTCTCAAAACAACGCTCGGGTTGTACGTTAAAAATCACCAAAATTGATAAGCGCCAATTTATGGTGTGCCTTTTTTTTCTCATTCAAAATTCTTAATATTGGTTTATACCTAACTGTTAAAAGTTTGACGGTTTAAGCCTGGCTAGAAATGTAAGGTTTGACATGTTACATCTAATGTGTTGGCGATAATGCGTCTGAAACTTTAGACCAGATCTTCTCTATCTCTTGAACAAGAAAGTAGATTATTTTAAAGGTGTGAGAAAACCACCCTTGCCTTTCAAGATATGTCGAAATGTCCGAAAATAAAGAAAACTTTTCACGTGAACGTCTCTTTTTAACTTTTGTATTTTTGTGGACTGTTTCCTGTCAGGAGAGGAACCTAGGATTATAGCGATGAACGCAAGTGCATTTAAAGACACGATCGCTTTCATATCCGATAAGCATTCTCCTATTATTTTGCCAGAGAATTCCACCATAAATAGTGCATAAAATAACTTTATTCGTTTAATATCAGTAAATGACCTATTCCTTCCAATTTCAAAGAAAAATGAGGGTGCGAATCTTTCGGTAAAAGTCTAAAAAATTAAAAGTAAGGGAACAGAAACAGTAGTGTATAATTGCATTCTTTTATAAAACATCGCTTTTGATTTTTTCCCTTACGTACTTGATGGATTTCGTATTTTATGAAATGTGTATAATTAACTGTATGGGGGAGGGGGGGGGGTGATCTCTAGTATTATGTCGTAACTTTTAGCATTCCCTCGCAGGGCGTTTCCCCGCTCAACCCAACACCTGTTCGTGCCCTTAGTCGAACCATTAAGAGCGTGCCTCCACCCTTATCAAAACTCCAACGCCCTTTACAAAAATCATTTATAGCGTGCGCTGGATTGAAATAATAAGCAGCGAAACAAATTCAAGTGATGCCTTGTTTACCATTGGTAGATTTATTATTATTATTACTTTAAGAGCTCTCTTTATTATCGCGCTAAAATGTGTACAGTTTAAAAAAAATCACTACATCGTTTAAGGGAGTGTGGGAATTTCTCGGTTTCAAAATGATTCTTTTTTTTTTCTTTTGGTTTTTTTTTTTTCAATGTCTGATATTTCATAAATTTTCTCGAAATACACTGGTTTTCAAAAATTAAGGAAAAATCTCAAAAATAGCGATAACTCGTTCAAAAATAAAGCAATCCGCGTATGAAATTTGCATATATTGTTAAATAAAAGATGCTGAATAAATATACCAAATGCAAATTAGTGGCGCTGTAATCGCATTGCATCAACTGTAAGGAACATAAAAATGCACGTTAGCGAGTAAGGCTGTCGCTGTGATAGTGATATTATAAATCTGGGATAGTCAATTCATTACAATGACCTCTGAGCATCATTTGCCCGCGGAACTACGATTTAGAGCTATTGGGAGATGGGTGGCAGGACAAAGTTAGACAGAGGTGGCTAGATGGCTAAATGTGAGTACTTCTGTTGTTCATAGTCTTTGGCAACGATTTCAAACCACTGGTTCGGGCTCAAGAAGATTCAGCCAAGGTTTTCGACAAGCGCTGATGACCGATATTTGTGGGAAAGGAACGAAGGTGTACGAAGGAATAGAACCACAACCCCATCTCATCTTAGATCCTCCCTTGCTGCAGCCACTGGAAGGTTGGTGTCAGTGTCTACTGTGCGTAGAAGTCTTCACGAAGGTGGACTTTACGCAATACGACCAGCAATTTGTGTGCCGCTCACCTCACGTCACCGGAGGAACGTTTGATGTAAGAACGTCAACATGTCCACTAGACGGCTGATCAATGGAGGCGCGTTCTCTTCACGGATGAGTCCCGGTTTGCCTCCAAAGCGATAGTAGGCGTTGTTTGATTTGGAGAGAACAGGGAACACGTTATCATCCATCAAACATTCGCAAAAGAGATTCACACGAAGGAGACAGTGTCTGCGTTTGGGGTGGTATCTCTTTGGGTGGACGCACAGATCTCCATGTCTTTCCATGTGGAACCGTGAATGCTTACATGTATAGAGATGACATCCTTGATGCTTTTGTGCGCCCTTATACCGGTGCAATAGGTAATGATTTCCTGTTACAGGACAACAACGCTAGACCACACATAGCTCGCATCGTGGAAGATTATCTTCAGCACTAGACAATTCAGCGCATGGAATGGCCAGTTCGACCACCAGACTTGAATCCCATCGAGCATGTTTGGGAAACTTTAGGAAGACGTGTTGCTACAGGTCTCGCACTTCCTAGCGAACTCATTGACCGCATAATTGACGGTATGACACATCGCTGTATGTGCTGTATTGCTATTAGGGGTGATCATACGGCATATTAAAGGTACTTTTCCTATACAGAAACTGACAAAAATTGATTTTTCTAATTTTCTAATTATGCTATTTTTTAAAACATCATAGTTTTGTCTGGTAATTTCTTTTCATGTTATTTTATACCTTACTATGCGTTGTATATTGTGGCTGAGTTTCATTAAAATCTATATGTAATATTTTGAGTTATCGCTATTTTTGTGATTTTTCCTTAATTTTTGGAAACCAGTGTAGTTTTTAAAAATTTAAACACATATAGAAGTTGCCACAATAATCCATAAACTCACGCGTCTGAAACTCGGCAGCATGTCATCTAAAGGATCCTACTTTACAAACATCATTGTCCATACCAATTACATACTTGTTCCATCTCTGTGTCAGGCCTCGAACTTATCAGCCCCCCCCCCCCCCCGTATATAATCACTGATAACCGCTTTGTCTGCAAAAATATAAAAAAAAAATAAAAAGAAGTCAGTCACAGCGGGGGCCGTTTCGTTCGAACAAATCGCAGCCTTAAGCCCCTTATACTGCATCAGGTAGTCAATGCAAGTCCCTTTTAACTTAATGGAAAATCATTTATATAAAGAAGTTCATAAATCATGTCAGAAAGGAAGGAAAAAAAAAAGAACGATGACAGAGTTAATAATCTGAGGGAAAAATGGTCTTCTATTTTTTTTTCTCTTTTTGTGGCTACCACATACTTTCCAACGAGAGCCGGGCACGCAACCAGTTCCTTAATAACGCTCTATTATGGATGAGAATCAGGGTCGCAGTGATGTCACAGGTAGACGATCTCAAAAGGTTGGTTTATTTTGGTACACTTGGCTGTATTTAACCCTTTTACTTACCCATCATACGTAGTATAGGGTAAGTCTTGTAATCGTTTTGAAAATCGAAAAAATTTTTTTGACGGATTTACACGTTTCAGACACTGGAGATTCCGAAAAACATGTTTTTAGAAAAAAAATTTTGCCGTCCGTCTGTGTGTCTGTATGTCTGTAAACGCTCTATCTCCCGAACAAATTGAGATATAGACTTGCAATTTGGTATGTACTTAGTATGTAATAATGGGAAGAAGCTTATTTCATTTCAATAACCTCGATTAACCGGAACAATTTTTTTCGAACTCTCGAAATATTCGTTCTGATGAAAGGTATATAAAAATTTTCGAAATTGTTTATTTTAAGAAATGAATATAAAAGACAATAAAAAAACAAATTTTGCATAAAGCATGAAGTCGATCGGATAATGAGTTGCCGAGATATTTGTAATCCTATTTTCCACGCTCTTCGATTTTTCATGACCCTGTATTTCATCCAAATTTCACTTCAAAGATATATTTTAATTGAAAATTTGACGCTTAATCAGATGCAATAAACCGCTAGTTAATAGGATTATTATTTTTGGAGTTATAAGGATGTTTCTTTCAAGCAATTCAGTCTTCGAGCCTTTAAAGTTTGTGACGTCATCAAGCCACGATTTTATTTGAATTTCAATGCACTTTATAAGTAGTTTACACATTTTTATTTTAATATTTTACATTATGCATATCCTTGATGGGTAAGTATTACAGTGGCCCCCAACGACTAGTTTAGTTATTTTGGGATAATATTTTCCACCCTAGATTTAGTTTCCTACCATTTAAATTTTAAATAATTAAGTGCCTACACACTACACGCGAAGAAACAAGCAAAATAATGTTAAATCTTGAGCGCATTCTTTTCAAATATCTCACTTGCATTTTAACATTTTTAAGTGATTTTCTTATAATAAGATAAAAGAAGTCGATCTCTAACATTAATTTGCTTTTTTTTCAATTTTTGCTTTTTCTTTTTTTTAATGAGGCTACTTTTATTTTTGGAACCGAATCCAAAATTGAAAATGACTGCCTACAAAAATAATTGTAACCAAACTCGAAGATGTACAAATGCACAACATTACACATAGACATCAGTTAACCAGTGCGCAAAAATTGACAAATATTAAAATGCCAGAGAAATTTTAAAAGAACGCTTCTATAGGTTTAACATTAGCGTGCGGGCGTCTTCCGGTGACTAGCGTAGGCACGGGAAGACACTTGCAAGTTAATGTTAACCTAATCAGAGTGTTCTTTTCAAATTTCGTGGGTGCATTTTAATACTTTTAAATGATTTTTTTTCCGCACAAGATAGCTGAGGATGATCTCTAACCGGGCTAGTGTTTACATTTTCGATTTTGGTTGCATATTATTATTTTTTAAAGTTTCTTTAACTTTCTGAATCTGTTCCAAAAGTAAAAGTAGCCCCATTTAAAATATCTGCAACCAAAATCGAAAAAGTAAACACTAACTCGGTTAGAGATCGACTTCAGCTATACTATCGAAAGAAAATCATTTAAAAGTATTTTCAAGATGGAAAGTCTCGTGCTTGTCACTGAAGATGTGTGCTCATGGTCGACTTTCCATCTTGTACTACAAAGTAGCAGCCGTGTCATTACATTAAAGAACTCCAAAAAGCAAGCACAACAGACCAGCTAGACAACATAACACTCAGATTGCAAAATGAAATCAGATCGATAGCGTTTGCAAGCTATAGGAAAAAATCTACACCTGCGGTCACTGCCCCTCCATGGTGGACGGATGAAATTAAAACAGCGAGGAACAAGGTTAGGGCACTCAGGAGGAAATTTCAAAAACAACAGAACGAAGAATTAAAAGTAAAACAACACATAAACTTCAAAAAAGAACAAGCCAAATTAAAAAAACTAATAAACAGAACAAAATCCAAAACATGGAAAGATTACTGCAACAAGGTCACAGACACATATGGCTCCCAATATAAAAACGCTAGCAACAAAAGAACAGGTCCGGTAAAACTAGTCAACATTCTACCCCCAAATACAAAAGTAACCATTAAAGACACACTAACACATTTCCTGGACAACTTATACATAACAGACCAAAATATACCCCACACACTAACAAAGGCAAACAAAGAAAACAGCGAACCAGCACCACCGGTAGTAACAAAGGCGGAATTAAACAGAATAATCAGAAACATTAAACAAAATAAAGCACCCGGATTCGACTTCATAGATTACAACCTAATTAAAAGAATTAATAATGCAACACCGCAACTACTACTGACACTCTTCAATACATGCCTAAGGTTAGAATACTTCCCAAAATCGTTTAAAATAGGCATAGTGGTACTGTTCCAAAAACCAGGTAAAGACCCAACAAATCCAAAAAATTACAGGCCAATTTGCCTCTTACCAGCGATTGGCAAAATGTTAGAACGCATAATACACGGCCGGATAAACTTCCACCTAAACAATAATAACTATTGGAGCAACAAACAGTATGGTTTCAAACAGGGGATCTCAACAGAACACGCATTAGAAAATTTAATCAACACAATAAAAGAAGATAAAACAAACAAATACCAAACACTCCTAATAGCCATGGACATCAAAGGGGCCTTCGACAACATACGCTGGCCAATATTAATTAATAATATTAAGCAATCTCCCTGTCCAGGGTACCTGGTAAACTGGATAGTGAGCTTCCTCCAACACAGGTACGTTTCACTAGAGGAAAACGGCATTAAAGTCACAAAGCAGACATTTGGCGGATGTCCCCAAGGAAGCTGTCTCGGCCCGCTCCTCTGGCTATTAATCGCAGACACAGCACTTAAAAGAAATTGGGGAAAACATGTTAGATTACAAGCCTTCGCAGACGATTTTATTATAATTCTAAGAGGAAGAACAAAGGACAAACTTAAGAGATTAGCAAACAAAATACTAAAGGAATTTAACGACTGGATAGAGGGGAATAACCTAACGCTGAACAGGGAAAAAACAGAACTATTATATCTTAACAGGGGACACAGGGGAAACCTTCCAATAGAAAACATCAATGATATAGAGGGAATAGAACTTAACGGCCAGAGACTAAATGTAAAAGAACAGATAAGATATTTGGGAGTCATACTGCACAAAAATCTAAACTGGATACCACACTGTCAAACACAAACAAATAAGGTACGAGCAAACTTCACAAACTTAGCACATATGGTAGCAAAGGGTTGGGGACTAAAAGCAAATATACTAAAAATCTGGTACACCACAGTAGTGGAAAAGACGCTAACCTACGCAGCACCGGTCTGGGGACACTACCTCAGCAAAAGGTGCATACAGATATTGTCAAGCTGCCAGCGACATTTTGCACTGGCCATAGTCAGGGCCTATAGAACGGCCCCAACCTCGGCACTTCTGGTACTCTCAGGCCTGATTCCAATCCATCTTAAAGTCTACTACGAAGCAGCGTACGGCACAGTCTCAAGATTAAGGAAAAATGCAACAATACATAATGAAACTTTACATCACATCGAATACGACAAAAAAATAAACAAATGGGGAATCATCCAGCAGACACAATAGAACCTAGGATAGGGTACAATACACAAGACACAACGATATACACGGACGGCTCTAAATTGGAATCAGGTGCTACAGGTTCGGCCTTTGTAGCATATAAAAATAATCAAAAAATAAAAACATGGTCAGTGCCGTTAAGGAACAGCAACAGCGTCTTCCAGGCAGAACTACTGGCAATACAAGAAGCAGCAAAATGGGGCAACACCATTGGTGAGTCATATAGCATCCGCTCGGACTGCAGATCGGCCATCGAATCACTTAGTAAACCATTCAATGTAAACAAAACAGTAGACACAATCCAAAAACTCATAAAAGAAGCTAACAACAAATTTAAAATCAGCTGGGTTAAGGCGCATGTAGGCATCCAAGGAAACGAAGAGGCAGACATGTTAGCCAAAACCGCAGCTCTAAATGTAAACAACAAAAGTAAATACAACCTGACTAAACCAATCTCAAAACTTGAAAGAACACTAAAAGATATAACACTAAAACAATGGCAGTTCGAGTGGGACTATGGGGACACAGGTAGGGAAACACACAGGTACTTCCCAAAAGTAGATAAAAATAGACTAATAAGCGATTTCCTGCTAGCACAGCTATACACAGCTCACGGAGCTTTTCCAGCATACCTACACAGGTTTAAGAAAGCGGACACACCGGACTGCGAATGCGGAACGGTGGGTTCACCAAAACATTACCTAATTCAATGTCCACTCACCCAAGCACACCACCTGGCACAAATAACAACAGACAACGAGAAATTATGGTATGAACAATTAGCGAAAAACAAACACGTACAAAACAAGGCAAAGACAGTAATCAGGTGGCTCCAAGAAAACTGCGACAGCATCACGACACTAATTCAAAACAACACACAATAATATTTAGCACCCCAGCAGCAGTCGAAGGCGGAAGGTAACACAACGATAAAATGAATATGTATATGTGTTTATGTGTTATATGTTAAAAAAAAAGGCCTAGGAGCAATCCAAAGCCACAAAAAAAATTAAAAATTTGTCCATGGGTATTGTCCAATGGCAGTGTGCGGTAGTCGCACAACATCAGCTGCTTCCAAGGCCCGAAAAAGGAGCCCCGTAATCACAGAATTACCAGCACGACGTACGTCACCAACGGATCAGCAAGTTGTGCATTATGACACAGTAAGAAGCTTACAATAGCCCCCGGCACTGTCTGTCCGTCCTAGTGTAAAAGAAAAAAAAAGTGTTTATTTATGTGTTTATATGTTATATGTTTAAAAAAAAAAGGGCCCAGGAGCAATCCAAAGCCACCAAAAAAATTATAAAATGTCTATGTGTTTTGTCCTAGTAGCAGTGTGCGGTAGTCGCACAATATCAGCTGGCACCACGGCCCGAAACAGGAGCCCCGTAATCACAGTATTACCAGCACGACGCATGTCATCAACGGTCCAGCAAGTTGTGCACCATGACACAGTAAGAAGCTTATAATAGCCCCCGGCACTGTTTGTCCGTCCTTGTGTTAAAAAAATAAAAAAATAGTAATAAAAAGAAGGGGAAGAAGACAGATGAGAAAGAAGAAGAAGAAGAAGAAGAATTGGAAGGAAAGAGGTGATAAGTATAAAGGATAAGTATGGAAAGTAGATCGTGTACGTTAATGGGAGCTGGTGCACGTTAAATCTGTTCGTGGCTCTAATGTCCTCCAAGTTCTATATAAGCGCTACCTCTGGGGGTGCCAATCCAGATGCAGGTCTCTCACCTGGAATTGGTTCAAAATTAGGAGACTAGTTTCACAGTTATATGGATCATGTGAACTATATAGAAATAAAAAGCTACAAAACAGGGCCTTGGGCCAGACCAACAACAACAACAACGACCCATTGGGCTTATGGTTTAGTCAGTTAACGACAATAGTACTTATTTTAAATTGCAAATTGTTAATTATTTAACAACCTTTCTTGGGCCCAAAGGACGGGTAACCAAGTCAATTAGCACAATAAAAGTAAATTAATTTCAATAATGTAGTTAAAGTATAATTCAGAATAAGTTCAGTTTAAATGTTACTAACATTCTTCTCTTCCAGGTTCCCCTTGCAGTTCCTCGTGCCGCCGGTTGGGACGGGCCAATGGCCGACCCCAAGTGGTAGCACAAAGGATTTTTTTAGCAGCAGTTTTTTTTATTCATTTTATTTTTGACTGTTCGCCTCTTTATTAGGTGCAAATGGACATTGTCCGCACAAGCTACCGGACCCGCTCCAATGGGACAGTCCACGGAGCCAGTTTTTACCAGGTGGGGTTCTGTAGAAAGGCGCAGTCCCGTCAGCCCCCCGCAGCGTTTTCGTCTGCCTTGCTATTCGGCCCCAAAATTTTCCTTGCTGGTATGACTTAGCTATTGGCAAAAATTAAATAAATAAATAAATAAATAAATAATAATAATAATTTCAGTGGTTTTAATTGTCCTCCCTCAAAATTCTCCCCCCTTTTTCAAGCTAAGTTGAGTACCATAGTTTCGGCACTAAATTGTCCAGTCCCATTCCAACTATCATGACGAGTATGTGGCGTGCGGCAACAGTTCTTAGAATACTAAAACCTAGGAGTGATCAACCCAGTAAAATCCGGACATTATAGGTCAGCCGACCTGGGTACTTGTCATTGTGAATCGCCCCATGAGGCGATCAGGCGAATTTCGCCCCACTCTCCAGGCACTCAAACCCGTCAAACTGGGTCGAATCCCGGTAGGTAGGGGCCTGGTCAGCGGTCTCCAAGTCTGGGAAAATGCTAGACTGGATGTCGTCCGGATAGCTCAAAATGGTAGAGCATGGGTGCGTAATACCAAAAGGTTCCGGGTTCGATCCCTTGTCTGGACATTTTTTTCACTCTGTCGGTTATAAGCTGAGTAGTAAATGATAATTCATATCCTTCGTTATATAAGCCTAATAATATTACATATATATCAACTCATTCAAGTTCTGAACTATTCAGATATATAGTTTTTCATTCATAACGATATTCTGCACATTCTTTTAACAATCGATATGCCCGATCACGAATCCAATCCGCAACAATAAATACTATCAATCCAAGTTACCAGACTAGGTGCAAGACTCCATAAAAAAAATCTATTTACGGTATCAGGTAGCATTTTAAATATTAAAAAAATATATATATTCGTCTGAAGATGTTTATAAATGAATTCGGCATAAAAAAAGACGTTGACAGAGATAATTAATTTGAAGGAAACTGTTTTTTTTTTCTTCTTCTGATAATCACGTAATCCGGACACGCAAAGATCTCTTTAATAACGTTCTATTATGGGTGGGAGTCACGGTCGTAGTACCTCAGGCGAAGGGATGATATATATTTCTTACGCAATTTGTTCTATTTTTAAAGGGAGGGAAATCTGTACAATTTTTAATCATCCTTATATATTATTTCTCCTGTCAACATCCCTTTTACTTAGAAAATATGAAACGCAGAACAACGAATGAGATACCATATGAAAGGTCTTAGAACAGGCTTCTGACATAGCCCACTTAACAATTCGTTAAAACATGTTTTTGATTAAAATTTGCTGAAATTAAAAAATTAAATCGACATTGTTTTCATGAAAGAAATGAAAGGTTTTCCTGAAATTATTGTTACCAAAAAAATAAAATACCACATTATATGATGCTCATAGCAATTATTATAAAAAACACCGCACGGGTTTATTTTATACTTATGATTAAAAAGCGAAATTGAAATTGAAATGTTTAGATTTATAAGTTCCATGGTTTTCCCGAAGCGTATGACGTCATCCACTAATGCAGTCAAAATACGATTGTTAATTTTTTTTCTCGCGCGTGCCTTTAGCAATCTTGGATCAGTTTTTAGTCTAACTTTGATGGAATAAATTAGATGATATTCTGGCTTGACTAACAACTAAATGTTGTTTGCAGATATTTTTATCCTTGCTTTTTCTTTAGAAGTTTAAACCTGCATCTAATAAATATTACATATTGATAAAAAATGATACTTCTCTGTTATCCCGTCGACCACTTTTCATAACAAAAAACTATCGCCAAATAAACGGGAGAACGTTGCCATTGGAATATCAAAAAATAAATAAAATATAAGAATTTAAGGACACAATTGTTTTTTTAATTAATAAAATAACTACTAAATCAGTAAAACATAATGAAAAATACACGCAAATGTCGAATGTAATACCACTAGATGACGTAACAAACACGCATATAATGATTCTGACATCAAGTAAATGGGACTGCATTTTTGGCGTTTAATCTTACAGTTTGGCAGTAGTTTTTTGTTATGAAAAGCGGTCGACGGGTTAATAGAGAAGTACCTAAAAAATATTAGATTTCAGTGCGAAATCTTCGCACGGGCTCTCTGGTATATATATTATTTCTGGTGTTAACATCCTTTTTCTAAGCAAATAAAAATCGCAGTACGATAAATGAGATACCATTATGAAAGGTTTTTGAACAGGCTTCTGACAAGCCCACTTACAATTCGTTAAAACCTGTATTTTGATTAAAAATTACAAGTAATTAAAAATTAAATCGGCATTGTTTTCATAAATGAAATGAAAGGTTTTCCTCAGATGATTGTTGCCACAAAATTTTAAAAAAAAGTTCAATAAAGATAAAGTGGGACATAGTTGAGGGGACATAAATTATAAGTATATACGGGTTTATTTTATATTTATTATTAAAAAGCAAAATTTTAATTCGAATGCTGAATTTATTTTTCTTTATCCCGTGTTTTTTTTCTAAACAAATGATGTCATCCTCTAATGCAGTTAAAATAAGATTGATAATATTTTTGTTTGTTTGTTTGCCTTTTGCTATCTTCGGTCAGTTTTTACTGTAACTTTGAAGGAATCAATGAGATGATATTCTGGCTTGACCCATGTTGTTTACAGATATTTCCAGTGCTTAATTTTTCTTTAGAAGTTTAAACCTGCATCTAAGAAATATTATACACCAGTGGACCCGAGAGAATATTTCGCACCGCAATCAAATATTTTTTACCAATATCTAATATTTCTTGGATGTAGGTTTAAACTTCTAAAGAAAAATGAGATTGCAAATAGCTGCAAAAAAAAAAAAAAAATCAAGTCAGAATTTTAATAAATAAATTACGATTTCTATGGAAATGTTAGGTGTAGATACTTAAAATTTTACATGACTGTTACTTTTAAGACATAAATGGTCGCACAGAACAATTTAAAATAAATCAAAATTTAAAAGAAGAAAATGCACGAAAAGCGTTTTAAAACGTTCTAAATTACGATCTATATGGAATTGTTAAGGATAGAAACTTGAAGTTTGACATGGCTGTTTCTTTTAAGACATAAATGCTCGCACAGAACAGTTTTTTTTTTTAATGAAATTGAAAAGTGTGAAAGTGCGAAACGCATTCTTAAAACTTCTAAATTACGATTTGTTTGGAACTGTTAAGGCTAGAAACTTGAAATTCGGCATGGCGACGTAATTACTCGTGTAGAACAGTTTTTTATAAATACGAAATTTAAAAGGATGCAGGAGAAAAAAAAATCTAAAATTGCGATTTATGTGGTACAGTTGGTACAGAAGCTTGGTATTTGGCATGGTGGTAACTTTTAAAATACAAATGCTTGCTAAGAACGATTTGTAAAAATATCGAAAATTAAAACGGTTAAATGAGCGGATAAACTTTCTAAAAACGTTCTAAATTATGGTTTCATTGGATTTATTCGGGTTCGAGGCTTGAAATTTAGTATACTGTTAACTTTTAAAATGCAGACACTCTGTATAAACAATTTATTAATTTTCGAAATTTAAAGGTTATATAATGAACAGAAAATGTTCTAAATTATGGTTTATTCAGAATTGTTAGGGATAGAAACTTAGAATTTGACATGCCTGTTATTTTTTAGACGTAAATGCTCTGTTTTTTGAGAAGAACTATTTTTACAAAATTCAAAATTAAAAAAGGTGCAGAAGCAAAACACGTTCCAAAATTGCGATTTTAGTGATGCTGCTAATCTAGAAACTTAAAATTTGGCATGGTCGCTATTTTTAAGATTTCAGATAAAATGAGCGGAAAATGCTCTGAAAGCGTTCTAAACTATGATTTATCTGAAATTGTTAAGGATAGAAACTTGAAATTTTCCATGGCTGTTACGTTACAGATATAAATTAATGCACAGAACAGATTTTTTTCTTTTAATTTAGATATTTTAATGTGGGCAGAAGCAAAAAAAGTTATAAAATTCCGGTTTCTAAGATAGGGTTTTTATAGAAGCTTGGAATCTGGCAAGATGCTCACTTTTAAGATGTAAATATTCGCTTAGACCAGTTTCTAAATTTTAAATGAAATGAGCGGAAAACCTTCAAAATACATTCTAAATTACTATTTATTTCGAATTAATTTTAGGTCTTCTCATTCATTTAAGTCTCGGGTTCGCCTAATGCAGCATAAGAATAAAGTTTACTCAAAATTAGTAATTTTAGAATTATTTGTCGCAATATAATTTCCACTATTAAAATTAGGCCCACGAATACCACTTGGCATACTTCAATTTGCTTAGCCTGACAATTCTGCCTGTAACTATATTGATAAAAATTATTTCTCTTCGGAATCTTTTCAAATTTTTTGTAATAGCACCTAACCGAAGTTGAGTTTACCCATTCAAAACGCTGTCCATGCTTAGAAGAGGGTTTTGCAGTCAAGTGGGTGTAGTTTTGTCGATTTCTTTACGATTAAGGGGCAACAGTAGTTGCAAAAATACATGTAAAACAATTGACATAAATTGGGGGGATTTGAATACTTCTTTTAACAGAATAGTTTTGACCGAAGGTAAACTTTAACGATCAATCGACAAGAAATAAAAACTAGTCGTTGGGGGTCACCGTAACACTGACCCATCATGGATATGCATACTATAAAATAGGAAAATAAAACATGTAGTAAACTGTTTATAAAATGCATTTCAATTCGAATAAAATCGTGGCTTGACGACGTCCTAAACTTTAAAGGCTCTAATACCGAATTGCGTAAAAGAAACATACTCATAACTACAAAAAATGTTAATCCTATTAACTAACAATTTACTGCGTCGGATGAAGCGTTTCATATCCAATTTAATATAGATCTTTGGATTGAAATTGGAATGAAATACAGGGTCATGAAAAATCGAAGCGTGTGGAAAAAAAGGATTTTAAATATATCGGCCACTCATGATCCGATCGACTTCATTTTTAATGCAAAATTTATGTTTTTTTATTGTCTTTTATATTCATTCCTTAAAATAAACAATTTCGAATATTTTTAAATACCTTTTTTCAAAACGAATATTTCGAGAGTCCGAAAAAAAATAGTTCCGGATCATCGAGGTTATTGAAATTCGATAGGCTTCTTCTTATTATTACATACTAAGTACATACCCAATTTTAAGTTTCTATCTCAATTTGTTCGAGAAATAGAGCGTTTACACACACACACACACACACAGAGACAGATGGACGGCAAATTTCTTTTTCTAAAAATGTTTTCGGAATCTCCAATGTCTGAAACGTGTCAATCCGTCAAAAAAATAAAAATTCCGATTTTCAAAACGATTAAAAGACTTACCCTATACTACGTACGATGGGTAAGTAATAAGGACTACAATAGCTACGTGATTTGCAAACAAACAAAATCTGGGCTTTTAAAAAATATTTAAGGTTTAAGTAATGTATTTCTTGTCGAACGTTTACCTTTTGCCAGAACTATTCTTCTAAAAAGAAGCATTCAACCATAGACCGGGAGGCGGCAGCACGGATAATCAGCTCATCGAGTTCATGGCTGAAATTCCAGAATGAGTTAAAACTCGAGTCGCATATTAAAACGCAATCGGTCTGCCAAGTCCTATCTTGGTGGAAAACACGTGAAAACCCGATTTTAGCGGTTGACTCGTAGGTTTACCATTGTGTTTGCCTGCTCCCAGTCCTCCATGTTTTCATACCTTTGGGTGCAGGAAAACATCATGGTAAACCTACGAGTCAACCGTTAAAATCGGGTTTTAAGGTGTTTTCCACCAAGATATGACTTGGCAGACCGATTGCGTTTTAATAGGCGAATCGAGTTTTAACTATTTCTGGAATTTCAGCCGTGAACTCTATGGGGTGATTATCCGTGCTGCCGCCTCCCGGTCTACCAAACACATGAACAAAATTTCAAAAATTAATTTGGTTTGGACACTAATGCCAATCCGTCATCGAAAAAGCATTTAAATGATATAATGTTATAATTGCAATAAGAAAAGGCTTACATTTTCTTTTTGTAATTGAATTATTTGAATACACAACAAAACTTAAGCAAGAGGCAAGTCACTCGACTCTATTTAATTAGCAAAAAATAAATCTAGAATAAAAGTCTCAGCTAAATCCCCCTCCGAAATATTTTCTGGCTACGGTCTTGGGATTCAGTGCCTAGGTATCAGGAGAAAAAAAATGAACTGTCTTCATTTTTCGTGTGAAAATTTTCCCGACGGATTTCTCTATAATTTTATTTTTTCCTAGAAATATTTACAAAACGCTTACGATAATTCGGATTATCTAATGAACGTACTATTCATCTATTTATAACCTTCAGCTCTGTATCGAGTCATGACTCTAGGGAGAACCTTTAGCAAATAGCGACCTTCGAACGCTAACGATGTCTGCTAATGAAAAACAACCATGGTCACGAAGTTTCTGTTTTCCCGCCGAGATAGACATGCAAGAAGCTCTTTAGTGTATTTCTGTTCGACATCGCACAGTACCGTGTTTCTCTTTATCCTAGAATTAATTCGAGTGATGTTTTAAAAAATACTCGCATCTTAGAAATATTTTATGCTTGTTTGTTCAGTCTTGTTCTATTTATTTATAGAGTAATCTGGAAGTCTTGAAAGCGGTAGTGTAGAAGATGTTCTGCGAGAAATTTTCGTCTCGGTCATTGTTTCTTGCTACAGGAAGGAAATGAAAAATTATGTGCAAAGAAAAAGAAAACTTCATCTGAAGTCTCTTCACAGTGGAAAACTGCGAAGATAATAAAACAAGAAATTACGTCTTAGACCACCATTTGATAATGTTCCATTTGATAATTCCAATCAGCTTCTCTGTTGTGCAGAGGAAGCTATGGAACCATGTCTCAAGATATATGGAAGCTATGGAAACTGTCTCACGAGAGAGGTTTCCGTAAGCGTGTACATAGAAAAGTTTGAAAAAATTACAGAATATTATTGCCTTACATGTTTATAAAAAAAATTTCATGCGACACCTCTATATAGTTTCTGCAAAAACATAATGAAAACTTCGTATTTTTGGCGATTTATCGCCCACAACGGTTTATTCAATATCGAAATTTTATAATGAAAGCGTTCTTAATCGGATAGTTATTTAAAAAATACACTTAAAATACACCAACTTATCCATCCGGTGAAACCGTGTAAAATTGAAAAACGGCAGCAACACGGAACTTATATATATATTTTATAAGTTTATAGAAATAATAATAAACTATTTCATTGTTAAATTTATTAAGGTAACTGCTCATTAAAATTCTCATTTAACGAGCAATAAAGTGTAGCTCCACCAAATCGCGTGGAGCGTTCGTCTTTTCTCTCTTCGTGCCGATTTTCTACTGGAATTCCTCAGCTAAATTTGACTGAGTGCCCATGAGTATTTTAATTATCATTTTTTTTTTCAAAATATTTTGAGTATGCGCTTTAAGGAGACCTTCGTCGGTGCCTAGGTACCTGGAGAAAAAATGAATTGCGTTCTCTTTTCGTGTAAAAATTTCCCAGACTGATTTCTGCAGAATTTTATTTTTTCCCTTGATATACGAGGGAAAGTCATTAAGTGAGTCACAAAAGATAATTCAATGATAACTTACAATGATAGTCACTTCAAAACTATTTTCGTTTCTCAACCTATTCTTCACCCATATGGATGCACTTCTATCACCGTTTTATCACTGCCCCAACACCTGCTGCATACCAATCTTTGGGTTGTCGTCTCAGCCACATGAGGACTTCAAGTTGAACACAGGGGACAATTAAAAAAATTGGTTAGCAACTTCTTCAACAGTCAACTTACAGCCCGAAGCGAGTTTCATCTCTTGAGTCCACTAAAAAACCATCTTTGAAGGAAGATGATATTCACCGATGGTGAAAGTCCTAAATGTGGTTGAGACAGCAATCCAAAGAATGCTATGCAGCTGGTGTTGGGGCACTGATATAAGTACATAAATATGGGTGGAGAATAGGTTGAGAAATGAAAATAATTTTCAAGTGACTATCACTGTAAGTTATTATTTATCTTTTGGGACTTACTTAATGACCCACCCTCGTATTTACAAAACATTGCGGATAATTCGGATTCCCTAACGAACGCGTACTATACATCTATTTATAACCTCCAGGTCTGCATCGAGTCATGACTCTAGGGAGAACTTTCAGCGAATAGCGGCCTACGAAAGCTAATGACGTCTGCCAATGAAAAACAACCAAGTAGGGACAGATCAGTCACGAAGTTTCTTTTTTCCCCGCCGACGTCGTGGCACGCAAAAAGCTCTTTAGTGTATTTCTGTTTGACATCGCACGAAGCCGTGTTTCTCTTTATCCAAGAATTAATTTGTGCCATGTTTTAGAAAATATTCCCATCTTAGAAATATTTTATGCTTGTTTGTTCCGTCTAGTTCTATTCATAGAATAATGTGGAAGGCTGAAAAGAAGTCTTATGCAAGGGATTTTCGTACAGGCCATTGTCTCTTGCAACTCTCCTAGAACAATGGCCCTTCCCAATTTGGGAAAGGGAGTCAACAGGGTTTGATTCTCTCCCGAAATTTCTGTCATGATGTCTATAAATATGCCATTTTCTATCATTCAAGAGGGTCAAGATTCGAAAATCGACTACAGTCAAGACTCGAAAATATCGACTGCAGTCAAGATTCGAAAATATCGACTGCAGTCAAGATTCGAAAAATCGACTGCAGTCAAGATTCCAAAATATCGACTGCAGTCAAGATTCGAAAAATCGACTACAGTCAAGACTCCAAAATATGTACTTCAGTCAAGATTCGAAAATATCGACTACAGTCGTCAAGATTCGAAAATCAAAATTCTACGCTAGCAAATCTTTATTGTTTGATTCCGTTAGTGTGTTGAAAAAATAAATACATTTTCCAAGAAATCTTTAAAGTTCATTCGGAATTGAATTCTGTAAAAGCAGAATGTCAAAATAAACTGTCTCAAACAGCTTGATACAGATCGTCGGACATGTTTAGCCCAAATTCTTGAACAATGAAAGTCTTTCAAAATATCCATGAACTTTGCTGTTGCGACGTTTGCTACTGGGAAGACATTTTTGGCAACAAAACATTTGAACACATATGCACAAAATTTCAAACATTAATTTGGTTTGGGCACAAACGTCAACATACGTCACCGAAGAGAAGCGTTTAGAAGATTATAACTATATTTGCAATCAAAGAGGGCTTAAATTATCTTTTGTAATTATATTAAACTAGCAAAACCCGCAGGTTTGCTCGCGTAATTCTTGAAAAATGCCAAGTGGTATTCGTTGGCCTATTTTCATTAGAGAAAATTTTACTGCCACAGATAACTCAGAAATTACTAATTAAGTCCCACTACTGTCGAAAAAAAATCGAAAATTTAGAACGTTTTTCACTCTTTTACCCACCCTCCCCCTGTGTCAGTGTCACCGATATAAAATGTAGCCTATGTTACAGCAGAGGCTGTTACCATCACTTTTGAAAATGGTTCTGTAGTTCCAGAGATTCCATAGAAATTGTAATTTAGAATGTTTTTAGACAGCTTTTCGCTCATCTTACCCTTTTAAAATTTCGAATTCTTTTAGAACTTGTTCTTAGAGAGCATTTACATTTTATAATTAACTACCATGCCAAATTTCAAGTTTCTAGTTCCTTCAGTATTAAAAAAAAAATGAAATTTTAGAACGTCTTTCGCTTTTGCACCTGCCTGTGGTAATGGCACCGACATAAAATATAGCCTATGTAACAGAAGGGAATGCCACCATCAATTTCCTACCATAACCTTTGAAAACAGTTCTGTAGTTCCAGTGATTCCATAGAAATTTTTAGAACGCTTTTCGCTCATCTTCCTTTTAAATTTCGAATTTTTTTAGAATTTGTTCTTAGAGAGCATTTACATCTTATAAGTAACTACCATACCAAATTTCATGTTTCTAACTCCTTCCGTATAAAAAAAAACCCCAGGGGGATACCTTCTTTAGAGAGCATTTACATTTTTGGTATTCACGGGCTTCGCAACCCCGGGCACCTGAGCGATCTTTCTTTTTTCTTTTTTCCTCTCCATTCTCTGGTCCAATCTTTCTTCTTTGTTTCACTCTCATTGTGGTTTCCTCTTCTGAGATGAGAGCGATTCTACATAAACCGATATCATCTTTTTTATATCTACTTATGGAGAATTGTAAACCACCCACGCGTTTGCCGTACGTGGCGACCAGTGTCCCTTTCAAGGGGGATCCTGGCAGTTGAGGAAACCAACACACTGCTTTGGCCTCTGCTTCAGGTAGACGGGAGGTACATATTGGTCCCGTATGCATCAATCGGATGGTCAGCTGACTTGTCTGTCACTGGCTTGGGATCAAGTGAGCGGGCACATACTAGTCATTTCGTTAAGGGCGGAAACTGAAATATGTGTGTCTTGTGAACGTGTGGGCCCTGGTTAGCACTGGTGCACGAATGTGCATCCCCTTGTTGGGCTCGGTAGTGGGTGGTGCGGCCGGGGTCTGAATTCCTTTTTTCTTTAATATGGATGGAAAAAATTCACTTCCTTCTACTTCTCTCTCATGTGGAGGGCAACAATCTGTACAGAACAATTCCTTCACACGTTTTTTGTAATTAAACGCACTGATAGTCTCTCTGATAGTTCTTTTAAGAAAACTTCACCTTTTCGTATTGCAAAAACGTTTCAATGTGTATTTGGAGATGGTTTTTTACTTAAAAAAATACAGTCTGGGGATTTGCTTGTCGAGGTTTCCTCAGCCAAACATTCACTATTTCTCTCAAATTGTAAAGAAACAGGTTCTTTTTCTGTTTCTGTTCAGGCCCATCAAACTCTAAATACAAGCCTTGGTGTAATATCAGAACCAGAACTTTTACTCTCTACAAAAGTTGAACTTCTATAAAATTTAAAAGATGAAAATGTCATAGATGCACGCCGTATTACTATCCATCGGAATGGACAAGTGCTTCCCACAAAGCACATCATTCTGACGTTCAATAGCCCTATATTGCCAACTAGAATTAAAGCTGCATACCTGAGGTGTCCTGTCCGACCTTATATTCCTAATCCACTCCGTTGTTTTAAATGTCAGCGTTATGGTCATACTACTGCCACCTGTCGTGGTTCTGTTACCTGTACACGTTGTGCAGTAGTCGGCCACGATGGTAAGTCATGCGAAAAGACTGAAAGCTGTACAAACTGTAAGGGTGACCATACAACATACTCTCGCTCTTGCCCAAACTGGATCCATGAGAAAGAAATTGTTGCTGTCAAAATAACTCAAAAACGTTCTTATTCAGAAGCTCGAAAAATTGTTGAATCCAGAACACCATCTGTAGGAGTTTCATATTCTAGTTTACTCAAGCAACAATCAAAATCCTTAAGACATATAAGCACCCAAACTGAATTCTCTTTACCACCAAATGATTCATATGTTACACTAACCAGCACTATGAAGAAAAAACCCGTAGTATGTTTGTTTCCGCTAGAATAAGACCTATGCCTGCACTAAAACTTTTGCCACCATCATCCGAACCTGTAAAAATAGAATATTATAATAGTCAATCTAACCAGTTCATTAAAGATGATACAGGTCAAACCTCTGTTTCATCTGCAAACAATTTGAAAAAGCCCGTTTCCCCTATGCAAAACACAAATCCTGTACACAGAAAGAGACAAAGAAAACCTCAACCCAAGCCTCTTCACAGTGGAAAACTGTGAAGGGAAAAAACAAGAAATTTTGTCTTGATACACCGCTCCACAAAGGATTCCAAACAGCTGCAGCACTATGCAGAGGAAGAAATGGATTCAGATTCTTACAGCTCTGACTCAAATGATGATGATAATACTGTTTTTGAGGAATTCGAGCCTACGTGATTGTAAATGTATTTCTGCTCGAAACTTTAAAAATTTTACCAACTGTTAGTTTATTGAAAATTTTACCAACTGTTAATTTATAGAAAATTTTACCAATTGTTAGTTTAAAGATTGTTTCTATTTTAATTGTGAAAACATGTGTTTATTTCTATTAGACGATGTGTTATATTTTCATTGAATGATTTTAATTATACATTTATCATCATATCACTCTTTTTATTTAAATTTGTTATTTTCATTCCTCCTGTTTTTATGACAAGGTTTTAAACCGATTTTATATTTCAATTTGATGTTCTTTTTTTAATCTTTTTTTTGGCGCAGTATATCCCTAAAGGGACTTTGTGCCATAAAACCTCAATCAACCAACCAACCGTATAAAAAAAATTTAAATTTTAGAACTTTTAACGCTCTTGCACCCACCTGTGGTATTGGCACCGACATAAAATATAGCCTATGTTACAGCAGGGACTGTTACCATCAATTTGCCACCATCACTTTTGAAAAAAGTTCTGTAGTTCCAGAGATTCCATAGAAATTGTAATTTAGAATGTTTTTAGAACGCTTTTCGCTCATCTCTCCGTTTTAAATTTCGAATTTTTTTTGGAATTTGTTCTTAGAGAGCATTTACATCCTATAAGTATGCTATACCAAATTTCATGTTTCTAGCTTCTTCAGTATAAAAAAATCGAAATTTTAGAACGTTTTTCGCTCCTGCACCCCCTGGGAGTAGTGGCACCGACATAAAATATAGCCTATGTTACAGCAGGGACTGTCACCATGAATTTGCTTCCATAACTTTTGAAAAGGGTTCTGTAGTTCCACAGATTACATAGAAATTGTAATTTAGAATGTTTTTAGAACGCTTTTCGCTCATCTCACCCTTTTAAATTTCGATTTTTTTTAGAATTTGTTCATAGAGAGCATTTACATTTTAAAAGTAGCTGCTATACCAAATTTCATGTTTCTAGCTCCTTCAGTATAAAAAAAAATCGAAATTTTAGAACGTTTTTTGCTGCTGCACCCACATGGGGGTAGTGGCACCGACATAAAATATAGCCTATATTGGAGCAGTGATTGTCGCAATCAATTTGCCACCATCACTTTTGAAATCTCTTCAATAGTTCCAGAGAATACCCCTTACAAACTAACAAACAAACAAACAATCTTTACTAGTTTATAATATTAGTATAGATGAAATTACATGAATTCGCAATAAAACTGAATAAAGGCTCTTAACACTTGCCTCTATTTAATTAGTAAAAAGCATATATAAAACGAGTCGTTGGGGGCCACCGTCATACTGACCCCTCATGGTTATGCATAATATGAAGTAGGAAAATAAAACATGCGTAAACTACTTATAAAAAGCATTGTCATACGAATAAAATCCTGACTTGATGGCGTCCTAAACTTTAAAGTCTCCATGACTGAATTACTTTTATCAGAACGACTCTTTCGAGAGTCCGAAAAAAATAGTTCCGGATCATCGAGGTGACTGAAATTCAATAAACTTCTTTCCATGATGACATACTTAGTACATACCCAATTTAAAGTCTCTCTCTCAATTGGCTTGGGAGATAGAGCGTTTACAGAAACACACACACAGACAAACGGACGGCAATTTTTTTTTCTAAAAATATGTTTTTCAAAATCTCCAGTGTCTGAAACGTGTAAAAAGCAAAAAAAAAATTTTTTTTCGATTTTCAAAACGATTACAAGACTTACCCTATACTACGTTTGATGGGTAAGTAAAAACAACCAAGTCACGAAGTTCCTTTTTTCTCGCCTAGATGGAGGCACGCAAGGAGCTCTTTAGTGTATTTCTGTTTCACATCGCACAGAGCCGTGTTTCTCTTTATCCAAGAATGAATTCGAGTCATGTTTTAGAAAATACTCAAATCTTTAGAAATAATTTATTCTTGTTTTGATTCGTCTGGATGTACTACGAGGGAAAGTCATTAAGTAAGTCACAAAAGATAACTAAGTAATAACTTACAATGATATTCACTTCAAAACTATTTTTATTTCTCAACCTATTCTCCACCCATATCTATGCACTTCTATCACCGTTTTATCAGTACCCCAACACCAGCTGCATAACATATTCTTTGGGTTGCTGTCTCAGCCACATGAGGACTTCAAGTGGAACCTTTTCATCCTCTGTGAACATCCTCTTGCTTCAAAAATGGTTTATGAGTGGACTCAACAGATGAAAATCGTTTGGGGCTAAGTCGGAACTGTAGTGGGATGTCGAAGTTGCCAACCGAACTTTTGAACTGTCTCCTGTGTTCAACTTGAAGTCCTAAGGTGGCAGAGACAGCAACCCAAAGAATGTGATGTAGATGGAGTTCGGGCAGTGATAAAACGGTGATAGAAGTGCCTAAATATGGGTGGAGAATATGTTGAGAAATAAAAATAGTTTTGAAGTGACTATCATTGTAAGTTATTATTTAATTATCTTTTGTGACTTACTTAATGACTTTCCCTCTTATTTATAGAATGCAGTGAAACTTCCATTTAACGAAGTCTCATCGTGACACTTAAAAGCTTCGTTATCAAGAAAATTCGTTAAATAGAAATCAACTTAAATTCCTGAAATTTTTCCTTCAGATATGCAAAACAAGTATTGGATTTAGAAGCATTTGATTCAGTTTCAATTATGTAGCCTCTTTTACAAAACAGTTGTGTACGGTCGATGAAATCACGTCACATTCCCAAGCTTTGGCTAAAGCTTTCATCAGCTCTGATACACAGGTTCTCAAACTAATGTTTTCACTACATTGTCTTTTTTCTGTCTTTTTCGATAATGTACTTCAAGATTTTTTATTATTCCTTAGACTAATGTCTTTAGTTTAGAAGTAAGTATTGGCAGGAACAAAAATAACTTTGATGTTCTTTGATTTGAATTTTGAAGTACGTTCTTGTGGATGTACAAAGCAGTTGTCTATCAGCAATGGAAGGTCAGAATGGTAAATGTGTGAGACTCTAATTGATATTTTTTGGTCCAATGCATCTGGCGCTACTGCGTCACTGCATCTTCTATATCATTGAAAGTAAAAAGGGGATTTTGACTTCCCCCAACTGTCAGCGCTGGAGTCTCAGTGCGGGAGACTAGTGATAACAAGTGTTTTTCTTAGTCTGAAAAAAATGTTCTATTTAGCACCAAGCAGAATGCAAATTATTTAAACGTATTTATTTTCATACAATCCAATGAAATAAATTCGCATATCCGTCGCAACAGCAACCTCTTAGTTTGGATTCTGTACACGTATAAAAGTGGAATAAACTTCGTTATGTAGAATATATTTTTCGTAATATGGAGATTAATTTATATGCTAATGCTATTCAAAGTCAAAGTTATGCAGAAAATTTCGTTAAGTAGAAAACTTTGTTAAATAGGGACTTCGTTAAAGGGAAGTTCCATTGTAATTTGAAAGTCTTAAATGAAGTCATGTAGAAGTTTTTCTGTGAGAAATATCCGTCTAGGCCACAGGAAGGAAAGGAAAAGTTGAAACAATTTCTCAAGTTTCTTCACAGTGGAAAACTGACAAATCAACGTCTTGGACCCTCATTTGATAATATTGAGGATCGCAAGGAGCTTCTCCTCTATGCAGAAGAAGCTATGGAATCAGTGTTACATTTATGACTTGTATACAAATGAGGAAAATACATTTTTTGAGGAATTTAATCTTACGCGATTTTAACTAGCTTTCTTTTTAATAATCTATGATTTTTACATATTTTACATAATTTGGACTTTTAATACTTTGTATTTACACCAATCGTTATTATACAGCTTTTAGCTATGAAAAATTGCGCGAGTGTATTTTTTTTTAACATGATGGCATGTCTTCAATATATGTAATGTATGTCTAATGATAGTATATGACTACATGCTTTTAATTACATTTATCATCAAATTACATTTCTTAAGTTATAGTTCAATTTATACTTATTACAGGGTTTTGAACTACTTAGATTATTATGGATTAAAGTAAAAAATGTACTGACATTTATTTCCTGCTCAAAATTATTAACAAGAAACAATTAATCGATCATTTATTTAGGAAAATTAGCATAACTGCTATCAAGATACCTAAATCAACTATTCATGACAAGAGCACTGTTTTCAAGCATTTTTAAATTATTTTAAAATACTGTGCTTAGTTTAATATTTACAGAAGGTATTGCTGATTACATAAAATAAAAAAACAAGAGAAAAAAATATTGAATATTTAACGCAGAGCACTTATTTTCAAAATTGTCGGCGAAATCTTGAAAATCTAATTCGCCTAATTTTCTTTTCACAAATATATCTTTAATACACTATATTGCCAAAGGTGACCGGTCACTTGCGATTTTAGACGTTTTGTTAACTATCTAGAAAAATACGTGAGGAATTAACCTGAAACTGCAGGTGTGTAAACAGTATAGTATAGGTTATATATTTCCGTGAAGATTTTTTCCCGAAACCCCATAGGAGACCGTCAACAAATTTAAGAAAAACGAATATCTTTTGGATAACCCTGTAAAAACTAATATCGCAAAAGCATTGAAACGGTAACACATGCTTAGGAGGCTTCTTTTAATAAACTATGTTCATTTTTATGAGAATAGCACGTATGCTCGTGGAGAAATTAAGGTTTTTATATAAAAACAATCCCAAATTTCACCAAGTGTTTTGCTTATAATTTATAATATTTGCTTATAATATATAAAGCAAAAATGATGAGGGGTTGTATCTAAATATAGTAGTACGTGCAATATTGTGTACGCTATCTTGGCACTAATCAACAGATATTTGATACAACCCCTCATCTTTTTGCTTCCTTTTGGGAACAACGGATTTCGAGCTTATTCTATCGACGATAATTTTCAGAATTTTCAAGCTATGATTTTGAGACTTTCACAAAAGTTGCTCTATATACTTAGCTAATATATTATGCACATTATATTTTGATTGCATTCGCGCATGCGCAGTGAAACATTTTTTAGTAAACCTACTCATTTTTCATCCAATTTTTATTATTTTTTAATTCTAATTGCAGAGTATTGTGTACAATGTTGTTTGACATAGTTTTTCAAAATAACTTTTTTTTATATTTAGAACTCTGCAAATTATAAGCAAAAAACTTGGCGAAATTTGGGACTGTTTTTATAAAAACCTTAATTTCTCTACGAGTAGACATGCTATCCTCATAAAAATGAACACAGTATATTACAATAATCCACTTATTAATAATCTGCAGTTTGAACGCTTTTGCTACATTAGTTTTTACAGGGTTATCCAAAAGATATTCGTTCTTTTTTAATTTGTTGACAGTCCCCTATGGGGTTTCGGGAAAAAATCTTCACGGAAATATATAACCTATGCTATACTGTTTACACACCTGCAGTATCAGGTTAATTCCTCATGTATTTTTCTAGATAGTTAACAAAACGTTTAAAATTGCAAGTGACCGGTCACCTTTGGCAATATAGTGTATTTATCAGCACACAGACCGGGCCGACCGCGTATGAATACACGAAGCACTCATAACAACAATGCAATGTAATATTACGCATTATAAAAAAGTCCTTCCGGCCTGTACCGGGAGGAAAAGGTAGCTTTCCTATATCTTCGTTTTAATATTTTAGCTAATGTTACTCGAAAACAGCGAGCTAAAATGCAAAGAAACCGTTTACAAAAGATTCGTTAATAAATACTGAATTTGAATAAGAAATTTGCCAAATTATTGAGCTATAGCCAAATTGGCTTCATTTATGAAGACTTATTTTGGTCGTCAAATTGGGCGATATTTCGCCAAATGTAGCCAAGTTTGGTGGGAATTTGGCGCTAACGGATATGAATATATAGTTTTATGCGTATGATTGGGAAAAGGATTACAAAAATGAAAGAAAATTTGCGAGAAATCGCGTTCACTAAAACTCATAAATGAATCGTTGGTTTTTTGTAATGTGCTGTCTTGTTTCAAAATGTCAGCCACCCTAAAATTTCAAACTGCTCTATCTCAGTCATTTTTTAAGATAAAGGTAAAACAAAAAATGCTCTGGAATCCTTGTATCAAGGCCTAACACTTAATTAAAAAATAAATTTGAATTTTTAACTTTTTTGTCTATTTATTTTAGTTTTAAATTTTTCAGTGTTCCATCTTGAAACAAGATGGCGGACAAAGCTGGCCAACGAACTCGGTGGAGGCGTTGGTGAGCTTAATACACACAATTAGTTTCATCCAAATTAATTTATAAATACGAGCGTTATTGTATGACACAGATCAGATATATATATATATATATATATATATATATATGTAATAATAAAAATTTTTCGCCATTTTTCCTTAGTTAAATTATTCCAAATTCTTACAATTCTAATTTTTCCCTCTCTTTTTAAAATATCTCTTAAATCTATTTTATATTTTATTCCATAACTTAATCAAAATATTTTTTTATTTATCATTCTAAAAATCTTAATCTGTTAAAAGCTACGCGCATTTATTAAAACCTTATTCTCTTAAATTGCAACACTGCCTCTAAAACGCACCTGCCTAATTTCTTCTTTTGAGACATTGAATTTTTATTCTTTGGAACTTTTGTAATACCATTTTTTTATTTAATTCATTCGGCATCCCAGAATTCCTGGCGTTTTCGCGCCCAAAGGCTTTTTTACCTGTTTAAATTCCCGCTTCTGATAAAGAGTTTTGGTCATACGTCAGAGACACACCCTCGTGGCCTCATTTTTTCATCCATTAGCGAGCAGGCCCGCCTTTTCTGCCCCCCCCCCCCTTGTTTCCCGCCGAGCATGGCTGTCAGTGGACTAGCATTTCGCGCGTTTGTAACTTTGAGCAGAAATCTCGGAATATTTATACTATTACATTGGCTTCGGACACAGATTTTTGTACGTTTTTCTTCTGTCAACTAGGTCCTGACACTAGGGGGTCAAAATACGTATTCATCGGTAGAGAGTCTTCAAAAAACATAGCTTTGTGCTGTCATCTAATGTATTAAATATCTTCGAGTTTTTGATGAGATTTAGTGGAGTTGTTACATCAACGTCATCTAATAAACAGTTGTCTCGTCAATACCATTGTCTTTCTTGAGTGGGAAACTGCCTGGATTCATTTACTTAGCCTGTTCTCCGGTTACATGCGACTGCCTCTAAGATGTATAATTCGTCATCATATAGCATAGAACAGCGTTAGTAATTTGTGGCGGTGGAATAATAGTGCTATGATCTGGTGTAAATTTATAGAGATCGTGGCTGGCCTGTCAACGGTTGCTGGATCTAGAAATGTTTATATCATATATATATATATATATATATATATATATATATATATATATATATGTGTAATAATAAAATTTCACCATTTTTCCTTAGTTAAATTATTTCAAATTCTTACAATTCTAAATTTTTTCCCCATGTTTTATTCCAATTTACTACTCTATATTCATTAAATCCTTATTCTTAATTTAGCTTCTATCGTTAACTCTGTTAAATTCCCTTTTATTTAATTCTAAATTGTCCAAATTTACTTAAATATAAAGCTTTTAGTTATTCTTAATTGCTATCATGATTCCCGATCATTTCTGGGTTTTAGAATGTTTTTTGAGAGCCATTTTCATTTTTATTCCGAATATTAATTTCCCGCTCTAAAGTCACTTTACTACAAAATTAATCCACTCCTCTCTGTCCGAACTCTTTTACTAATTATCTTTCATTGGTCGTGAGGTAGCATGACGCGTCTTCTTTAATTCTTCATTGGTTCAGTGCGCGTTCTACGTCATAATTTGTGTTATTGCGCTGGGTAACAAAAAGCAGCTGCTTGCGGCGGTTCCTCAGAATTAAGTCGTATTTTCACTTGTAAACAACTCCCTGGCTGCTCGTTTTGAGAATAATTGAGATGTTCTGATACTTACCCTCTATTCCTTGATGACGTATTGATGCACGGCTATTATGGTTATGGTGGAAACTGCCCAAGAGAAATATTTAATAAAGAATTGAAATTGAAAGCCTTGTTCGTTTTGAATTCACGGAGAAACGCCTCTGGGTTTTAAATTCTACTGCCACCATGGCTGCGTCGAAACTGCAACTAAAATGTTACGACTGCTTCTAAATATTTATATCATCAATAGCAACCAACGTTCTTAACTTCGTTGTGCGACCATGTGTGCTCCTTCTATAATCAACGTTATTGCAACTACAACATATGACGGTAAATCATCGTAATATAATATAAGCCGGCAGGATATCAAAGGACTTATGCCACAACTATCCTTACAAACGATGTGGAAAGAGTATTTGAGAATCAAGTTGCTGCTTACTTACTGAGGTGTCGTAACAAAAAAGAACGGAAGCAAGGCAATCTACGAAATATATTCCATTATAAAGTCAACCTCCCTATCGATGTCAGCCAGAAGAAGTATTGGAACATCGCGTCAATGAAAACAACAAAAAATTGTTGTATCTTTTTTTCATAACAAGATTTGATTGCGTAAGTTAGATTTTATATTAAGTAATATGTATTATTTATTTGTTGCTAAATGTTATAACAACCTTTTTTATTTTGTTAAAATATCTATTCTTACGTAACAGGAAACCAAGTGACAGAGTTTTTTAACAGTCTGAGATTTTTATTTATGTTCTTGTATTATTAATTATTCTGAAAGATATTATGAAATTTATATACTGTTTATGTTATTTTTCTGTTAAAATTAATATATTAAGGAAGAATTAAAATTATGTTATTATGCTTTAAAGATTAAATTAAGTTGATATTTTGGATTGATGCAATGAGATGCACTTATGAGAATTGCTACTACAATATGAACTGAATAATTTATGTTATCAGTTATTACTTGGCACATGACTTGGAGTATGATTATGAAATTTACATGATGATATTTTACGATAACTAAAAAGAAATCTTAAGGGAAGTTGCGCTGAAAACTTTCGTAACATTGGTAAAGTAAAAATTGTGTGCAGTTTCAAATTTTTTTTTTTTTTCATTACTTCTATGTTCCGAAGTTCAAAGCCAGAGACAAAAAATTTGTTCTTAGAATATTTTAGAAGAATTTTGTTCCTTTTATCCTGAACATTTAGAATGTACGAAATTTAATATTTATTCTTATGTAGTGTTAAAAAATTAATATTATTTGGTTAAGCTCACAATATTACCAAAAGTTTTTGAACTGTTCTGATATTTATTTATTTCCATATTACTTCATTTTACAAGAGTAACTTAATTTTATGTTCTTATTTTATCATTTAATTTAGTCCCTTTTCATTCGGTGATATTTATTCATAGGAAATAATTTCTATATATTAAAAAAATATATGAGTAATCTCTTTTCATTATTTACTAAGTAAAATGTATTGGAACATATTCTATGCCATTTTATAAATGCATAAAAATTTATTAGATTCTCTGAAATTACAGCTTACATCATTGATTGCATAATAATCGCAAAAATAGCTTTTGAAGAGGTAAAAAAAAAAAAAAAAAAGGGGGGGTTCTTACTAGTAAATTAAACTTACTATACTCTAAAAATTATAAGTGAATATTATGTTTTGCTGACTCATTTACTATGTAGAATTATTTCTGTTGCAAATCTCTATAATTAATTGAATTCAGTAGGGAAGCTTTTCAGAGATGTCTATCAGTATTCTGAGAAAGTAATATGGTGTTTACTAATAAACTAATGGTAAATGGGTAAAGTTGTTAAAAATTTCAATAATTCTGATAAAACTTAAGCCAGTATATTCAATCTGAAGTTTATAACACTAAATTAACTTGGAAGTCTATATTTTATTGAATGAAATTTCTGGTGTAAGTCTATTTTTGTTCCAAATCCTTATAATCATAGAATTCAGTAGGGATAGTGACTAAAGGATGGATTTTACTATGAATTTACAGAAAATGGAGTATGAAATAATGAGCTTTACAATAAATATAACAGAAATTTAATTACAAATTCTAGTTTTGTATGCGTTACAGTAACCATCTAAGTTATTTTTAATAAATTTTAATTAATTATTTTCACAAATTTAAATATTATGTTGTTACTTTTGCACAATATTAGTGGTTTTTCTACTGGCCAGGGATTAATTGCTAATTTTCAGGAACTGACAATATATTTCTGTATGTTGTTTGTTGGTTTCAAGGAATGGTTTTGGAATGACATGCAGGGATGTCTGTTGATTTCATGATTTATTGTGTTTAAGGGTGCATCATTAATAACTTTATTATTTATTCTTATGAATACCTGTTCATTCTTGGTCTTAGCCATCATGGTATGATCAATTACCTATAACAACTTACTGTAATTTCTTCTTTTGGCAATTTACTATCTACCACTTTCTTAGGCAGTTAAGTTAAATTAAATTAATTTACTATTTCGTATTGTTATTTAACTGTGTAAATAAAATTAATTCAATTATTAAACTAAATTTGAATTAACTTAAATTACCACTAAAAAACCTTGAGTATAAATTGTAAATATGTAAATATAACTTAAAATATTTTAATATATTATTTATGTTGTTTATTTTGAATTAAATGTTAGGAAAAATGATGCATTTACCAATTTATTTTAATACTTAATATAAGGAGTTAGAGATTTGTTGATGGTGATAATTATTTAACAAAATGCTAGATCAGGTAGAAGTTAATTTACTGAGACATGATGGAGAAATTAGCATTATGTTACTGTAGTAAATTGTTCTATTAGGTAACTTTGAGTTTTAATAAATCTTAGGCTGACCAATGGGGATTACACCTCATTTTGTCTATAGCTTTGGTAAAAATAAACTCATTAAGTGCCAAGATCCTTAGCATAATAAATTTACTAGAATTGAGTACTCAAACTAAATATGATGTAATGATTAAATATGTGATGATGATGAGGAATTGAAGGGAAGAGAAAGATGATAATAAAATAAAAAGTATTAAAGGTGAAGTTGAAATTTTTAGGTAAAAGTGCATTCAAAAAGTTTCTGACATTATGTAAATAAATTTTGATGTTGTTGTTGTTGTTATTTATTCTTTCTATTGATGATACTATTATTATTGTTGTTGTATTTGTTACTATGATGAAAAAGTTATAAGATAATCAGTGCAAAATACTAATTTTTAAGATAGTAAAAACAATTTAATAGATTCTTATGTATTTTATTAGATAAGATTTCTGGTTGAGGTAAAAACTTTGGTTCTTATCAACATTTCTTATAACATTTTGATTCAGTAAGGAAAGATAAAGAATTATGAATTGCTTTGCCAGATATTATTGATAAAATATAATTTAAAAGTTGTTCCTAGGGTTTTAGTTATATAATTTAAACTTATTCTTTAGACTCTTTCTCTTATAGAATTTTCTCAATAATCATGTAATAGATATCAATTTAATAGCTTAATTAAAAAATTATAATAGCCATAAAACTAATTAAATTTAATAAATTAAACTATGTTTAACTAATCAGTTCTCTTCTGTATAACCGTGGTGTTCTGAATTGAGCATCACTGTTGAGTTTTCACTTGGGTTAACTGTTTGTGCGGGCATAAACTGGTTGATTTAAGAGAGTAAATTCTGATACTAGATTGAATTAGATTAGAATAATAATTTAAACAGTATTAACGAAATTAATAAAATAAACTGGATTAATCAAATATGATATCTTAATACTAATTGAGAATTGTCCAACCTTTCTTAATATGCTACAAGGTCGTATTTTTTTTCATTTCACAACTTATGTTTTCTTGTTTGACTGAAAACAAGATAGTTACATAACCATCATCTAACACAATAATGATTGTTTTCACGAATATTTCTTATTTATTCCTTATTTTGTATTATGTATTTTATTTGAGTATATTCTCATGCCTCATTCACTACTATATGGATGAGATATTAAGGATATACTTAAGAAAGAATTAAAGAAAGTGTGTGATATTTTGAATTATACTGCTTGTTATTGCTGAACTTATTGTTGAGAATTATTATTATTAGTTACACTATTTATAAGTCGAATTTGAAAGAGAATATGAAGATTATAATGGATAAAAAGTATTTAAAGAGTGGAATTGAAAGTTTTAGGTAAGCTGCATTCAAAAAAGTTTCTGATGTTATGTAAATAAAATTTTGATGTTATTGTTGTTGTTTATTCTTTCTATTGATGATACTATTATTATTGTTATTATTAAGTATTATTATTTTTAAAATTTATTGTTGATATTGTTCTTGCTATTATTATTATTATTATTGTATTATTTTATTTATTGCAACTTCATACTGCCATTGCAACACTAAGGACTCTTATAATATTCAATAATTGGACTCTACAATTCAGTAGGACTTAAAAAATCACCTAAGGACTATAAATAAGTGAATAATGCTGATTATTGTGAAATTATTGATAAAAAGAGATATGATTTATATATTGTTATTATATTATTACTTAAATTTATTTATTGCAACTTTATACTGCCATTGCAACATTAAGGACTCTTATAATATTCAATAATTGGACTCTACAATTCAGTAGGACTTAAAAATCACTTAAGGACTATAAATAAGTGAATAATGCTGATTATTGTTAAATTATTGGTACAAAGAGAGATGATTTATATGTTGTTGTTATATTTTCTTGATACAAACTATACTATACTGTTATACTAATTATTATTGAAAAATGTAATTATTTACAGCAGTTTCCACTTAACCGTGTTTCTTTAAATTTAATTATTAAAAATTTACTTAACAGAATTCAGAAATTTGAACATCGCAATGCGGCGACTAGGTAACTGTATTGCAACGAGGGAACTGTTTTGTAACCCAAGTATCTGCTTTCTCCCAATGAACATGTAAGTCAATTGGACTTACCGGTTCATACATTTTTTGGGAGAGGGGGATATGTAATAATAAAATTTCGCCATTTTTCCTTAGTTAAATGATTCCAAATTCTTACAATTCTAAATTTTTTCCCCCTGTTTTATTCCAATTTACTACTCTATATTCATTAAATCCTTATTCTTAATTTAGCTTCTATCGTTAACTCTGTTAAATTCCCTTTTATTTAATTCTAAATTGTCCAAATTTACTTAAATATAAAGCTTTTAGTTATTCTTAATTGCTATCATGATTCCCGATCATTTCTGGGTTTTAGAATGTTTTTTGAGAGCCATTTTCATTTTTATTCCGAATATTAATTTCCCGCTCTAAAGTCACTTTACTACAAAATTAATCCACTCCTCTCTGTCCGGACTCTTTTACTAATTATCTTTCATTGGTCGTGACGTAGCATGACGCGTCTTCTTTAATTCTTCATTGGTTCAGTGCGCGTTCTACGTCATAATTTGTGTTATTGCGCTGGGTAACAAAAAGCAGCTGCTTGCGGCGGTTCCTCAGAATTAAGTCGTATTTTCACTTGTAAACAACTCCCTGGCTGCTCGTTTTGAGAATAATTGAGATGTTCTGATACTTACTCTCTATTCCTTGATGACGTAGTGATGCACGGCTATTATGGTTATGGTGGAAACTGCCCAAGAGAAATATTTAATAAAGAATTGAAATTGAAAGCCTTGTTCGTTTTGAATTCACGGAGAGACGCCTCTGAGTTTAGTATTCTACTGCCGCTATGGCCGCGTCGAAACTGCAACTAAAATGTTACGACTGCTTCTAAATATTTATATCATCAATAGCAACCAACGTCCTTAACTTCGTTGTGCGACCATGTGTGCTCCTACTTCTATAATCAACGTTATTGCAACTACAACATATGACGGTAAATCATCGTAATATAATATATATATGATATAAAAATTATATATATGATATATTATATATATGATATATAAATAAACATTTGATTTTAGGGTCTGGGGGGTGATGATCGGTGAGATCGAAATTTTCCGGAATTGCTTTACTTTTTCGTATTGAAAGCTACCTAAAAGGAACAAGATACAAGAGTTCCTTCCGAGAGATAAAAATGTAATACTCCCTGATTGCTAGGGCATATTGCATTGTTTTTCCTATTAATGAACATCTTTTATGCCGCCATGAATGAAATAAAACATTACAAAGTACAAAATTATAGTCTCGTTTCAGTTTGATAATATGTGATGTTTCAAAATTAAGAAATAATAGGTTCTTTTTGATCCAAACATATTCAATTCGATACGAGTACATCGATTTATTCATTTTTGAGTGCTTCATTTTTTTTCAGCGTTGTTGTTATTAAATATCGGCAAACCATCGTTAAACGCGGGATCATTCAACATAGATATCAATATAATCGCTAAAATCTCTATCGTTAAATTGAGGTAATCGAAAAATAAAATATCGTTAAATCGGGGTATAGATGAAAACCACCGTTAAATCGGGGATCAAAATAAGGTAATAGGCACCACTTAATCTATAGTTAAATTGAGGTAATCGTGGATCGCAAAATCGGGGTTATGAATTCGAATGTCTGTTCATGCTCGAACTCTAATCATTTTACTCGAACTGCCATGTCATTCATATTTTTTTACTATGGCATTTTCTCTATTAAAGTTGAAGTGTGATGCGTGTATCGTTCATTTATATGAACACATACAATAATTCCGTTATATTACAGTCTATGGTGAAAATTGGTATATTTTAACGATGCTACACTATTTCAAATATATTTAAATTGATATACATCACTGAGGTGCACTATAAGAAGCTTCCTGTTGAATAAGGTGCTCATTTTATCGTATCAAAGATACACAAATTAATTCGGTTAGAGTACTGTCTATAAGCGATCATTGCTGGAGGTGCATTTCAAATTGTGGTACACGTTTTTAAATTTAAGTAATTTGTTGTCCATTATTTGGTGTGTATAAATTCTATGGATCCTATATAGGGCTGCCACAAAGAGTTCGAATACATTTCAGACTACGGACGGTAATTGCGCTAAAATTGGGTTTCAAAATGTATTATGGGTTTTCGAAATTGTTTTTTATGACCTTATTAAGCGGGGAAGTTTTGTTACAATATTCTAAATATATTGGAAAGTGTTTTACAATTAATGCTTATTTGCGTGAATTCTTTTTCTTTTTTTTTTCTTTGGCTAATTTTACATACTTCTCATATCTTAAAAATCTAACATGATATAACAACAACAAAAAAACAAGTGGGAAATTGTATTAGAACTAGTTTCACAATGTAAAAAATATCATCCTTATAATTTCAGTGAAATGAATTATATCGTCTGCTAGGAGCAAAGTGAGCACGCCCCTTTTTTTTCTAATTACGTATGCCACGTTTACAGATGCGATTTTTTTGTTTGACCACGTTTACAAATGCGACAGCGCTGCAAAATTCACCCTGGAGATCTTGCTTTACGAAGGATGACGTCCATGGTTTAAAATTTTTATGACTCATGATGAACGAATCTCTCCTGTGTTTATGGACTCTAATGGATTTGAAATATTCGGTTAACCTCATTTCCACTTAAGTTACCTCAGAATCTATATACATTTGTGAATGTAACTCATTTCTCATGTTTTGGAACGATCTTTCTAAAAATGTAACTTTTATGCCATTTTATACGAAAAAATAATTTTCAATAAAAATGGCCGCCTGGCCTATGAAAAAAGAAGTGTATTTGTTTTAGTCACATGAGTTGCGCTTTTATTATACAGATTACGTACGATAGGATTGAATAGAATAAAGAGAACTTTTATTAATATTATATTTTTATGTTTTTATTCGATTTTCCTAAAATCCGAAATGACTCGACAAAATTCTGAAACGATATTATATATTAAACTAGCAAAACCCGCGGCTTTGTTCGCGTAATTCTTGAAAAATGCCAAGTGGTATTCGCTGGCCTATTTTTCTTAGAGAGAATTTTACTGCCACAGATAATTCAGAAATTACTAATTAAGCCACACTAATGTCGAAAATTTAGAACGTTTTTCGCTCTTTCACCTCACCCCCCCCCCCCCTGTGGTAGCATCACCGATATAAAATATAGCGTATGTTACAGCAGTGACTGCTACCATCACTTTTGAAAACGATTCTGTAGTTCCAGAGATTCCCTAGAAATTGTAATTTCGAATGTTTTTAGAACGCTTTTCGCTCATCTCACCCTTTTAAATTTCGAATTTTTTTAGAATTTATTCTTAGAGAGCATTTACATCTTATAAGTAACTACCATGCCAAATTTCATGTTTCTAGCTCCTTCAGTATAAAAAAAATCAAAATTTTAGAACGTTTTTCGCTCCTGCACCCCCCCCCCTGCGGGTAGTGGCACCGACATAAAATATAGCCTATGTTGGAGCAGGGATTGTCACCATCCATTTGCCACCATCACTTTTGAAATCGCTTCAATAGTTCCAGAGAATACCCCTTACAGACAAAAAAACAAAAAAAAACAATCTTTACTGCTTTATAATATTAGTATAGATTTCAGACCATTCGGATTGGGTCGTTTTTGCGCTGTTATTATGCGAACAGACAGACGGGTGGGCGGACCAGACGACGAATATAGATGCTACGTATTTATAGAATTACGAACGTACCTAAAAATACATTAATATAAAATGATCCTTTTAGAAACAATAGCAGTCGACACTAAAAATAAATCAGGATCGGGAAATCTCGTTTATTTCTGTCTTCGGGCTAGCATCAGCATTTTAAAGACTCCTTCTCAAGTAATCGATATCAGAGACTGATTGAAGAGAGAGCCGGGGGGGGGGGGGGGGGGCTGTTGCTCGAGGCATCCGGCGTTACGTAAAAGTGCAGGCGGGGCTGTAGGGAGTGGAGGTATCCATTCAAAAGGAATTCGTGATCGAATTCGATACATTTTCCGATATACTTGATATTTGCACTGTTTTAATTAAATCCAATCCAATCAAATTAAATTTCTGACTTACACTTAACTGCTGTTAGCTGGCTGCTTTTTAGCCCACAGGCTATCAAAGATAACTCTTGATAGTAATATCCTATTTGATTCAAATTTTGTATATATGTTCATTCTGAAAAGGCACTTCCCTGATTAGTTTTAGGGGTTCATTGGTTAAAGCGGAGGAACGGCGCAATCCCCCCTAATTTAGATAAATGGATTTTTCATGCAGAATTATCCGATTTGCTTCAAATTTCATATACAGTTTTATTCTGATAAGGCGCTTTCCTGATTAGAATTGGAAGTTCATTGATTAAGTATAAAGGGGGGAGCTAATTCCTCCCTCCTCCTTAATTGCGCTAAATCGGTATTTCATGCAGAATTATCCGATTTGCTTCAAATTTGGTACAGAGGTTTATTCTGATAAGACGCTTCTCCGATTAAATTTAGAGGTTCATTGGTTAAGTATTAAGAGGGGAAACGGTGGGGGCTAATCCCCCCCCTTTAATTTAGCTAAATGGATATTTCAGGCAGAATTATCCGATTTGCTTCAAATTTAGTATAGAGGTTAATTCTGATAAAACTCTTCCTCGATTAGATTTGGAGGTTCATTGATTAAGTATTAAGGGGGGAAACGGTGGGGGCTAATCCCCCCTTTAATTTAGCTAAATGGGTATTTCATGCAGAATTATATAATTATGCGAGTATACTATACAATGAATGTGAATAGCCTGTGAGTTCAATGCTATCAGTTTAAGTGGGCAGTTTTTCTTTTTATTAATACTTCCTAACACGGTTGTAAAATGCTTATGAATTCTGTTTGTCTGTCTATCTGTCCGTGGTCTAACTGGCGTAAATAGACTGGAATTGCCATGAAATTGGTATGTTAATGAGGTTTACTATGGCATGTAATGAGTATGTACCATTTATAGTTTATTTACAGGGACATTCACTCGGAAATATTACATTATATTACGGTCTATGGGAGAAAAATCATTTGCGGTGAATATTAATGATGTTACACTGTTTCAAACATATTCAACATGCATTAAAAGAGGCTTACTGTAGAGTATGGAGTACATAGCATTCAATGTTTATTTACATAGAGAAACAAAAGAATTCGGTTAGTGTCTAAGAATAATAATTGCTGGAAGTGCGTTTTAAGATGTGGTACATTTTTAGATACTTTTTTTGCCTATTACTTGATGTGTATAAACTCTATCGATGATATACAGGACTGCCCAAAAGATCTCCAGTCTGTTTCCGTCTTTTGCCGGAAATGCGCTGAAAGGAAAGCTACAACTGTACTATTCTAACTGTAATAAATTTTAGCTTACTAGTATGTAGTATATATACAAGTCTATAGATCCTATACATTGCTGCACAAAAGCGTTCGGATATTTTTTATTAATATTGTTGGTAATTGCTGAATTTTCAAATATGTTATGCGTTTTCCTAATTGCTCACTTAGACACTTCCTGGACGGGGCTAGTTGAGCTGAAGCCGAAAGGTAGGCCTTCCCGCCCGGATTGACCTTGACCTTGCTCACTTAAACATGCTCTTTCACCTTATTAAATGGTTCTGTTACATTATTCTGGACGCGTTGGAAAGTGTTTCATATTCTGAGCTATTTCATTATTTTTTAGCTTTTTAGGTGCATTCGTAATTATATAAATACTTAACACATATATTCGTCGTCTGGTCCGTCCGTCCGCCGCATATAACAGCGCACAAAGTATCCAACCGAATAGTTTGAAATTTAATATACATAAAATCGTTGCAGAATTTTGTCGAATCATTTCAAATTTCACGAAAATCGAATCCAAACTGAAAAAGATATTCATGAAAGATTTCTTTATTCTATTCAATCCTATCCTACGTAAATCTATATAGTAAAAGCGCAAGTCATGTGACTGAGGAAAACAAATACAGGCTAACCCCATTTTTTTCCATAGGCCAAGCGGCCATTTTTATTCAGAATTATTTTTTCGACTAAAATGGCGTAAAAGTTACATTTTTAGAAAGATCCTTCCAAAAAAGGGTTTGCTTGAGATATTCTGAGATCGGTGAAAATTAGGTTTAACAGCCAAATATCTCAATCCATTAAAGTAAATAAACAAAAGATTCATTCATCGTGTGTTATAGAAATGGAGGTCATCCTTCGTAAAGCAAGATCCCCATGGTGAATTTATGTGCTGTCTTGTGTCGAAAAGATATAAATTCGCATCTGTAAACATGGCATACGTAATAAAGAAAAAAAAAAGCATCCCCATTTCGTTCATAGCAGACAATATAATTTATTTCACTGAAATAATAGCGGTGATTTTTTTTACATTGGAAAACTAGTTATAGCACGAAACGAACGCACCTCATTTGTCACGTTTAACATACAATTTCCAACTTGTTTTTCTTTATTGCGCCACAGCTAGTTACGGACACATAGATACACAATGCTGGACGATATTACAGATTTTCTTTACGAAAAGCCTAAATTAAGTTTAGCCTGTCAACAGCTTCTAGCTGTCCATGTGTCGAGTGAGGGACTTCATGTTTTTCTAGCCAACGTCTTGTGAACTGTCCATGGGATTATATCCCCCAGGCAAATGTAGTTCTTTGCCAGACTACTTTCGCTTCTAAGAGCGAGTCTGGAGATGCGTTCAGTAGCATGTTTGAAGTAAGAGTCCCTAATTTTGACTCTTGTCGACGGTATATATACCTAGCGCTTTTTTGAGTACTATCTGAAGTGGAAAAAAAGTAGGACAAATAGGGGAAAAAAGTAGTTTTCAAATAGTCTGGAAGTTATTGGATTCTGGTGTCAGATTTAATCGTGAAAGTCTGAAGTGCCTAGAGACTTACGATTTTCTATTGTGTCAGATTCAGAGCCTTTTAGGTACTAGAAATGGAAATTATGAGTTTGAGAATAAAATGATATATACCAGACGAACTCTCTTATGGAGGGAAAATGTAGGAGTTCTTTGAGAGCTATTAGACTTTTCTTTTAATGAGTAAAAAGAAAGTAAGAAAAATCAATTCTCCACATCATCTTCCAGCCTATTTCCTACACAGAATCGTTTTTTGACCGATTTTTAGCAGGAGTCAACTAGAAGAAATCATGAAAAAATCTAATTGGAATCTAAACTTTTATTAAATTCCATGCATTAGTTCTTGAGATACGACTATCGTTAAAATCCCGTAAATCATGAAAAATGCAGCCTATCAGTGTTACCTGTTGGTGTATTTACACTACATCCGAATCAACAACAACTTATGTCAACGTCTAACTGAATTCGAAGTTTGAGGAAAATCTGTGCAGAGTTCTTGTAATATAGCTATCGTAAAAATCATGAAAAAGTAGCATGGTAGCGCCACCTGTTGGGCTGGTTACACCAAAACGTAATCACCATCTATTCATGTCAAGATCTAGCAAAATCTGGCCCCACCAGTGACTGAGAGGTTCTGCTCTCGAAGCTGGTAGACGGGAGGTGCTGTGTTCGATCCCAATCGCGCCCGTCGTTCGGAGTTTTCGTGGTTTTCTTCGAGCCGTGGATTTATCCATGCGTAAATACGGGTTAGGTTCCCTTAGAAAGACCCCCACGAAGAGCACTCCCCCCGGGCCTATATCCCAAGTGTAGATAATTGGCCGTCAATAATCAACCCAACCCAACTCTAGCAAAATCTGAAGTTGGATCAAAATCTGTGCATTCGTTCTTGAGATATAGCTAACGTGAAAATCATGAAAAAAATTGTATAGCAGCGCCACTTGTTGGGCTATTCACAATAAAACGTAATCGGCGTCTATTTATGTCATGGTCTAACAGAATCTGAAGTTGGATGAAATTATGTGCATTAGTTCTTGAGATACAGCTATAGTGAAAATCGTGAAAACTGTAGCATAGCAGCGCCACCTATTGGACGTTTTACATCATTTAGTCGATTTACATCATTTAGTCAAATCGTGTTCAGGACCTTCTAAAATGTATCAATCCGTCTAAAACCATCAGTCAGAAATTTTCATGAATCCAATACTTTCTTCTGGTAAAGATAGAAGAAAGTAATAATGGTCTAAGCTAAAAATAAAACATGATCAGGAAAATCTGCTATATTTCGGAAATCACTCCGGGCAATCAACAGCATTTTAAAGACTCTTTGGAGAAAAAACGATATTAGAGATGGAGAAAGAGGGGGGGGGGGGGCAGGGGGGAGAGAAGTTTGTTACTCGAGGCGTCTGGCCATTACTTAGAAGCGAGGAGTCAGAAGGAACTCGTGATCGAATTCGATACTGTTAAATATATGAAGTAAGGTATATTTTGAAACTTATAAATGTAAAAAAAAAAAACAGGAGATTGAGGGAAGGTGCGCCCCCCCCCACCCCATTCCCTGAAGAAACAATTCTGTTCCTTTCTCTATTACTGTTTAATTATTTTACATCTCTAAGGAAAAATAATTTTTACGACTTTTTTTTTAAATCATTAGTGATACAGAAAGTTCAGTTAATTTTCAAAATCCAATCAAATTTGAAAATCCAGGGTGGAGCAATGACCGTTCATTTCCCTCGTCTCTTGCTCGTTTCCATGGAATTTTTTATTGTACATGAAGTTTTACATATCTTAAAAAAATAAAACTGCTCAGTTAAACTGAGCGCATTGAGCTCACAGGCTATTCACACGCATTGTATATTATACTCTTATTTCAAAGAATTTGAAATAAGCCTCGAAAAATAAAGAAATCGACCCTATATTAAGGGAATCAGCCCCTCGGTTCCCCTTATAATTAACCAATGAACTCCCAAAGCTAATCAGGAAAGCGCCTTATCACAATATACAAAATTTGAAACAAATCGGATAATTCTGCATGAAAAATCTATTTATCTATAATAAGGGGGGGGGAGATTATCCCCCTTTCCCCTTTGTTCTTAACCCATGAACCCCCAAAACGAATCAGGGAAGAGGCTTATCACAATGAATCTATATACAAAATTTGAAGCAAAACGGTTATTTCTATCAAAAGTTATCGCGTTACGTACATACATACGTACATACAGAACTGGCGGGCACATGAGCTCTCGGGCTTTGATAGCCTGTGAGCTAAAAATAATATTCAAATCCACAGCAAAGAAAGTGTGTAAGATGATTCTTTCGAAACAGTAGACGGCGTCACCAAAAACTATTCTATAACATTTTCGCTTATTTCGGTTTCGGTATAAAATCAACGTTCTTAAAAGAATTTTGAAGAAAAATCGATATCGCAGATGGAAGGAGGAGGGAAGGGGGTAGTACTCGAGGCGCCCGGCGTTACGTAAAAGCGGGATGGGGTGACCATTGAAAAGGAATGTTAAATCGGAATGGTTACTTTTTTCCGATATTGCTCCAGATTTGTGCTTGTAGACTCGTCTCTAAGAATCTATCGCCAGAGGCGAGTTGATTTTTAAAATGTCGTCAAGATGAAGAACATTTCTTATTGAATTATTATCTTTACGAGAAGAAAGTATTGGTTTCATAAAAAATTTCTGGTTTTCGACAGATTTATTAGTTTTAGAAGGTCCTGAACATGATTTGACTGTTTTTAGAAAATGTGTCTGTGTGTCTGTATGTGACAAAATTTTTGTGGGCGCTGTATCTCAAGAACTAATGCACGAAATTTAATAAAACTTCAGAATCAGTTAGATCTTGATATAAATAGGTGCTGATTAGTTTTAGATGTAAACCACCCAATAGGTGGCACTGCTAGGCTGCTTTTTTCAAAATTTCTGCAATAGCTCTATCTCAATCAAATTTTAAATAAAGCGTCAATCCCAAAACTTTCTTCTATCTCACATACACAAAAAAGAATCAGCACCCATTTAGAGCAAGGTCTAACTGAATCAAAAGTTTTATTCAATTCCGTGCATTAGTTGTTGAGATAGAACTATTTTAGAAATCGCAAAAAATGCATCATAGCATCGCCACCTATTGGAAGATTTTCACCAAAAACGAATCATCGTCTATTTATATCAGGGTCTCACTGAATATAAAGTTTCATTAAATTTCGTGCATTCGTTCTTGAGATAGAGCGCCCACAAAATTTTTGTCACAGACAGACAGATGGAGTCACAGGCAGACATTTTCTAAAAATGGTGAAATCGTGCTCAGGACCTTCTAAAACGTATCAATCAGTCGAAAACCGGAAGTCGAAAATTTTCATGAATCTAATACTTTCTTCTTGTAAAGATAGAAGAAAGTAAAAATTGTCTTCAATACGATTATAATTCAAAAATGGTCTGACAAATCCTAACACAAACAATCTTTGAATGTATTAGATAATATACTTCAATAAATTAGATCTAAAAAGGCTTAATATTAACCCATTTTCAATTTAAATTATTTTTTATTATATGAAAAGTAAAATTATTTAAATGCACATCTCAAAATATAAGTTTAAAATATACGCAAAGCTGAAACATAACAAAAAAGCACGTCTTCTCCCAAAGAAACTTCCACTTCAACTGAGGCTAGGAGCCGCCGGATAGGACTCTTACTCTTGAAATACACATAGATCGACGCAACAGTTAGTCAACTGTTATAAAATACTAGCAGACTACCCCCGCTGCGCTGGTCGGTTTCTCCAAAAGAACCTTGAATCAAACGAAATATATCGCTGAATTTAACCTTCTATTTTAAAGTAATCAGTACCTTTACCTGGAATATCCTAAAATAACATAAAAACGGATACTTATTTCACTAAGTTGTGTTTTTTTTAATACGGATTACTGTTACGTTTACAATTTATTATTTACTGTTTTCCATTGATTTATATGTTTTATAGCTACATTTTTTAATAACGTGAATTAACCTATATTATTCACAACTAAAAAGAAACGGAACATCTAGTATTTGTCGAAAAATTAAATAAAAATGATGCACTCATGACATCCTAATTCACTTTTACATTTTAACAGAATAATACGGCTACTATAATTTGTGACTCGTGCTGACACATTGCTGTTATTATTTTTTTTTACGCGTGAAGTTTTCGCTATAGTACTCCATTGTGAAATTTGGTAATTTTTGAAATTCAATATTTGAAAAAGTGCATAATCAGTGGATTCAAAATTTATATCAAGAAAAATGCAATTTTTTACCTTTCTAACGCAGTTTCTCTAACAATTTTCTGACAAATACTTTTCGAGCAATTCATTTTTTCAATAACTTCAAATGTTTCATTTTCCGAGATTCCTGTGGCAACGATTATCGAAATTCCCAGTCGTCAGCAACACGTACCTTTTTATTAAAGAGGATGCTTTTTGTAAATTTTAATTTATTTCTTTTTGGCCAAGATTTTGCATCGAATACTCCACTTACGGGACAGTGCAATGCCCCTACGCATATAGGGATTTCCAATGAGACTTTTTAATTCCGTGTAAGTATAAAAGTTCTACAGCCGTACCCCGCATCATTATTTATAGCCCTTAACTAAACTATTCATTTGTTTGTTTATAATTGAGAGAAATAAAATTGGGATTTTTTTTCCTTTTGCAGCGAAGTTTTTGTAAAGAAAAAACGAGTCGTTGGTGGCCACCGTAGTACTTACCCATCATGGATAGGCATAATATAAAAATAAAACATGTGTAAACTATTTATAAAATGCATTTCAATTCGAATAAAATCGGGGCTTTATGACGTCCTAAACTTTAAAGGCTCTAGTTACTGAATGGCGTAAAAGAAACGTCCTTATAACTCCAAAATGGATAATATTAACTAATGGTTTATTGTGTCGGATGAAGCGTCTCATTTCCAATGAAAATAGATCTTTGAAATGAAATACAGGGTCAATAAAAATCGAAGCGTGTTGAAAATTACCTCGGCAACTGATGATCCGATCGACTTCATTCTTGATGCAAAATGTATGTTTTTTAGCTTATGTGCCCGCCCGTTCTGTATGTATGTACGTATGTACGTACGTAACGCGATAACTCGTGATAGAATTATCCGTTTTGCTTCAAATTTTGTTTACAGGTTCATTCTAATAAGGCGCTTCCCTCATTAGTTTTGGGAGTTCATTGGTTAAGTATAAAGGGGGGATTAACTCCCCCTTAATTTAAATAAATGGGTTTTTCATGCAGAAGTATCCGTTTTTCTTCAAATTTCGTATATAGGTTCATTGTGACAAGATGCATCCCTGATTATTTTTGGGAGTTCATTAGTTAAGTATAAAGGGGGGAAATGGGGGGCTAACCCCCCCCCCCTTAATTTAGATAAATGGGTTTTTCATGCAGAATTATGCGATTTTCTTTAAACTTTGCATATAGGCTCATTGTGGTAAGGCACTTCCCTAATTAGTTTTGGGTGTTCATTGGGTAAGCATAAAGGGGGTTAAACGGGGGGCTAATCCCCCTTAATTTAGATAAATGGGTTTTTCATGCAGAATGATCCGATTTTCTTCAAATTTTGTATATAGATTCATTGTGGTAAGGCGCTTGCCTGATTAGTTTTGGGTTTTCATTTGTTAAGTATAAAGGGGGGAACGGGGGGGCTCACCTCCCTTAATTTAGATAAATGGGTTTTTCAAGCAAAATTATCCGATTTTTTTCAAATTTTGTGTATAAATTCATTGTACTAAGGCGCTTGCCTGATTAGATTTTGGGGGTTTATTGGTTAAGTATACAGGGTGGGAACGGGTGCTTATTCCCCCCCTTAATATAGTGTCGATCTCTTTCTTTTTCGAGTGGCATTATACTTTGAAATAAGAGTATAATATACAATTAGTGTGAATAGCCTGTGAGCTCAATGCCCTCAGTTTAACTGGGCAGTTTTCTTTTTTTTATTTATTGTATTTTATAGTCACTCCTTAAAATAAGCAATTTGTAAAATTTTTATAGACCTTTTATCAGAACGTATAGTTCGAAAGTCCAAAAAATAGAGTTCCGGATCATCGAGGTGACTGAAATGTAATAAGCTTCTTCCCATGATGACATACTAAGTAGATACACGGACGGCAATTTTTTTTTGTCTAAAAATATGTTTATCGGAATCTCCAGTGTCTGAAACGTGTCAATCCGTCAAAAAAAAAAATTCGATTTCTAAAACGATTACAAGATTTGCCCTATACTACGTATGATGCGGGTAAGTAAAAGTTCTGCAACCGTATATGAAAATAAAAGTTTTTGTTAAAAATGCACTCACCTCGCATATACAGATAGGTCAAAATGTCACTCACCTGTAAAGAAGAAAAAATATATTAATTTATCTTATTGGAAAACATTCAAACTATACTTTTATATAATATACTAGGGGGCTCTGCCCCCTACGAGCTGCGCTCGCCAACCCCCGTTCTGACACCGCATAATTTAAAAACACTCTGATTTGATCATCTCTAAAACGATTACGGAAGATTGTATTATAATTAAACAACCAGTGGCGATCTGCTGTAACAGGGTTTCCATTCATTTTCCTTTGACTGAGGGATTTTAAGGTCGAATCAACTGCTGTTGAAACAGATTACAACTGTAACTGTCACCAAAATATATGATTTAGCGCCAAATGTGCATAATCGTGGCGTCGCGTCACTTTCAGTTGACATCAGATGCGTTACACGAGTTAGTTTTTTCATCGGGGAATTTTTAATTCAACGCTTATTTGTCTTTTGATACTTCTCCATTACCCCGTCAATCAATTTTCATTAAAAAAAAAAAAAAAACTATCGTTAAACTGTAACACCAAATAAACAAATAGAAGAATTTTGACATTGGAAAGGAAATATTATTATTTACGCTGTTTTAAAATTTGCAATAATAGGTAAAAGATATGTCGAAATAAATTGATCTCTCATGAAAATATAATAATTAATTGAAATTGTTTGGAAATATTGTTTTTTTATCATTTTAAATGTGACGTGAATTTCCCTAGTTACTCGTATTTCTCTTTGTAATATTCACGCGCAAGTATATTTTTATTACGTCATTTTCTACATTTATTGCTTTTAACACGTGATCATTTAAATATTATTTTAAAGTTTTATTTCTGTTTTTAATAGTCTCGTGTAAATACATTTCTTAATTGAAAGGGAATCTTATTACGTGCGCTATTTTACAAATTGGCAACGGTTCAAATAATGGAATTTATGAAATATGAAATAAATCTTCGTCAAAATAATGAAAATTTTGAATAAAAAATTGAAATATAACCTGAAAAAATTACTCAAATTAAAAAAGTGATTGCAGTCTGCACTCCGCAAACTTGTCAACTATATCCTTACAAATTATGGTTAAATTCCTGCGGATAGTTTTCGTTCCTATAAAACTTTTTTCAAAAAACTGTTTTGACCAACTTTGATTTTAAATATCTCTTAAAATAATTCTTCGATTTAAAAACTGTTTGCTTCAGCGTGTTTATCGAACATTTCTTTATAAAACTACCAATTTTTAAAATTTTACATGCAATAGTTTTCTAGATATTAGTCCAGAAAGACTTCAAGGCACAAAATCTTAATTGACAGCGGCGGCAGCGGTGGTTACTTTTTAGCACTTTCCAACCTAGTTGAAAAGTGCTTATGACTTCGGTTTGTCTGGCCGTCTGGCCGTCTGGCCGTGCTCTAACTCCCGTAAATATGCTCGGATTGCTCTGCAATTTTTATATGTTATTGTCGTTATCTATGGCACGTTCCCTATTTCAACTGAAGTGTGTAGCACTTATAGTTTTCTTACAGGGACACTCAAAAGAATTCCGTTACATTGCGGTCTATGGGGAAAAATCATTTGCGGTTTATTTTAAAAATGTTTCACTATTGTAAACGCATTGAAATTTATATAGATCACTAAGATGCATTAGAAGAAGCTTAATATGGAATAGTAGGTGTATAGCACTTAGAGGTACTTTACAGGGACAGTCAAAATAATTCCGTTACATTACGTCTATGGAGAAAAATCGTCTGCGGCTTATTTAAATAATGTTGCACTATTTTAAACGCATTGAAGTTTATATATATTACTAAGGTGCATTACAAGAGGCTTACTACAGAATAGTGTGTGTATAGCAGTCATCGTTCATTTACAGGGACACACAAAAGAATTCTCTACTGTCTGTTAACAATCATTCCTGGAAGTGCGTTTTAAGTTACTGAACGCGATTTTAATCTTAACTAGCTTTTTGTCTATTACGTGGTGTGTACAAATTCTGTAGATTCTATACAGGGCAGCACAAAAGTTCGCGAACACATTTCCGTTTATTGACAGAAACTCCAGAAGGAGAATTTAAACTGTGCTACGCGTTTCCTAACTAAACTAAAATTTAGCATCCTATGTATATATACAAATCTATAGATCATATACAGGGCTACATAAAAGTATTCGGATATTTTTCCGAATACTTTTATGCTATATATGCAATACTATATATTGAAAATTCCTGAAATTACGTTTTTAAATATGTTATGCGTTTTCCAAATTGTTTACTTAGATGTCATCTTTCAGCTTATTAAACGGTAATGATTTGTAAAATTATTTTAGAAGCGTTGGAAAGTGCTACATAATCTATGCTTGACGCATGATTTTTCGTTCTTGTTTTTAATATAGAGAGATAACTAATTAAAAAAAATAATAATATTCATGAAAGTAAATGTAACAAGTTGTAAATTGTACGTTAAACGTAACATAGGAGTTGCGTTCGTTTTGTAACTAGTTTCAGAATGTAAAAATATCATCCTTTATTATTTCAGAGAAATGTAATATATCATGCCATGAGCATGCCTTTTTTTAATGTATACAATGTTTACAAAAGCGATTTTTTTCTACCCCGGACAGCGCTGCAAAATTCACCATGGGGATCTTGCTTTGCGAATGATGACCTCGATGATTTAATATTTTTTTGACTCATAATGAACGAATCTCCTGTGTTTATCGACTCGAATGGATTGTGGACTCTAATTATTCGGCTATTAACGTAATTTCCGCTAAAGTTATCTCAGAATCTATATCATCTCTCAAGCAAACCATTTTTTTGAACCATCTTTCTAAAAATGTAACTTTTAGGCCATTTTATTCGAAAAAATAGTTTTGAATCAAAATGGCCGCTGTCCATTGGCTGCAAAAAGAAGTGGTTTGCCCGAATTTATTTTCATCAGCCACATGACTTGCGCTTTTATTACCTAGATTACGTACGATAGGATGGAATAGAATGAAGAAAACTTTTCTATTAATATATTTTTGTTTTGATTCGATTTTAATGAAATTGGAAATGACTCGACAAAATTCTGCAACGATTCTATATATTCAATTTCAAACTATTCAGTTGGGTAGTTATATGTGGACAGACGGATGGACCAGACGACGACTTTAGGTGTTACGTATTTATAGAATTACGAACGCACCTAAAAACGTGTCGCAGAATTTAACATTGAGTTTTTAATAGGGTTCTGGAAAATGGAAATCCTTTAAATGGTGCACCAAACCACGTTGGCTATAAAATGCCAACTGGCCAGCTGGCAAGCGACGAATTATTTTGAGTACTAAAAAGTAAAAAAAACAAAAAACCTTATACATATTTTTTTATTTTCTATTTTTTTAAATATACGCTTTAATCAATTAATAGTTTTATATTAATTCATTTATGATTATACGTTGACAATGCAAGAAACTTTATATATGACACCACCACCTGGTTACGAAAAACTAATAGGGGTTAATAAAGTTTGTAAATTGAAAAAGAGCATTTACGGATTATCCCAATCCGGTAGAAACTGGTATTTTAAAATTAAAGAAGTACTCTGTAATATTGGATTAAATCAGTTAGGTTCTGATAACTGTGTATTTATTAAAGTTGGGAATAACATTTTTATAATATGTTTGTATACTAGTGCTCCCGATGCGATACGTATTTCAGTTATACGTTTAACCGATATACGTATATACGTATAATACGTATTTAAGAAATACGTATACCTTAAATTATACGTTTAAACGTATCCAGATACGTATAAGCGTATATCTGTTAAACGTATAAGTCAAGTATGCGTTTAATTCAAGTATACGTATATTTCAAGTATCGTATTTACTTTTAATGCTAATGGATCTCATTAGTGTTACGTCACTGAAAGGAGAACAAGTTGGAAATCGGTGGCGTTACTTTAGCAATCTGTATAATGTTTCATACATGGAATATATATATAAACCGTTCTTGGTATGTATGTTACTTATACAAAGTTTTTGTGCGATTTGAACAAAACTTCATGTACATACGTTTTAGAACACGAGTAAAATCACTGTCAACTTTCAAAATTTCTCAGACGAATCATTACCACTTTTTTCAAACATCTCCCATAGTTTATCATTACAGAAATCTTTTTTTTTTTCTCAATTTCTAATGCAATTTTTTTTCCTGTTGCCATTCAAAGGAACTGCGTATGGACAATATTTTTATAAACCAATTTCAGATTAACTCGCTATAATTTGAAATCCGAAACTGACGTCAATTTTGGCAGATGTGATTTTTTTCGCATATTAGAAAGATTACTATAAGTGCTTTAAACGACATAGTACATATATTTAAATGTGTTTGGAGAAACATAAATAACTTAGCTCCTAATTTTACAAAGGCAAATTGTTTCCACTGGTTTGTTAATATTAAAGTAATTTTTTTAATAAATAAAAACATATTTTTGCGCATTCAAACTTCATGATTCAATTTATTCTATATAATCAAAAATCGTCTGTCAAATAATGACATTTTGCAATCATTACAGCGTAACTTTTTTCATCTTGAGCCTCAACCAAAGAGGCATATTTGAATTCCTCGAATTAGAAAGATTACTATAAGTGCTTTAAACGACATAGTACATATATTTAAATGTGTTTGGAGAAAAATAAATAACTTAGCTCCTAATTTTACAAAGGCAAATTGTTTCCACTGGTTTGTTAATATTAAAGTAAATTTTTTAATAAATAAAAACATATTTTTGCGCATTCAAACTTCATGATTCAATTTATTCTATATAATCAAAAATCGTCTGTCAAATAATGACATTTTGCAATCATTACAGCGTAACTTTTTTCATCTTGACCCTCAACTACAGCGCCTAGAATACATAGTGTGGAAACCGGCAAATGGTGTAATGCTTTAAAAAGTGCTAAAAAGTTGTAGCCTATAAATGTGCAACGGTGCTTCGACGATAATATTGCAAACAGAGACAAAACAATGCGTATCACGTTTTTTAGCCACATGCTTTCATAATTTTAAAAAAGCTTATAAAAATCACTAAGTCAGAGGAGAAAAGGATATAATTTAAGTATTTAAAATATTTACCTCCAACCGAAACATTCTAAAACAATGTTTACATTTAGAAGAGCTAGCAGATGGCGCTGCGAACCCATCCTAAAACTTTCAGCAACGTTGTACATTTATTGGATACAATTTTTTAGTACTATTTTGTAGCTGGTTTCCACACTATGTATTCTAGGCGCTGTACCTCAACCAAAGAGGCATATTTGAATTCCTCGAATTAGAAAGATTACTATAAGTGCTTTAAACGACATAGTACATATATTTAAATGTGTTTGGAGAAAAATAAATAACTTAGCTCCTAATTTTACAAAGGCAAATTGTTTCCACTGGTTTGTTAATATTAAAGTAAATTTTTTAATAAATAAAAACATATTTTTGCGCATTCAAACTTCATGATTCAATTTATTCTATATAATCAAAAATCGTCTGTCAAATAATGACATTTTGCAATCATTACAGCGTAACTTTTTTCATCTTGAGCCTCAACCAAGGAGGCATATTTGAATTCCTCGGATGCAGGTTGACCCTATTAATAAAAACTGCATTTAAAGAAAACAATACACTATTTTCCATTATTTTTTCTTCAAAAATGGATGTTAAAACAAATGGGATTAAAAGTAAAATGGTTTATCGGGAAAAAAAATTTAAATGCATTTTTTAAAATATAAAACATTTATTTTAATTAAAAAATTAATATATTTTTTATAAGTTCGACAACGTGGCGACATTATCATTTCACCAGCTTCGAAATTATTATTCAATTCTTAAAAGAAAACTATATTTTTGAAAAATAATATTTTGTATCAAAAATCACATAATTTCAAAATGTAAATTCTGTTTAAATTACATTCTAAATATAATTTCAAAATGTAAATTCTGTTTAAATTACATTGTAAATATAATTTCGGAGTTAAATGTAGTATTTTATAATATTTTTTTTAACTTTTCTATGAGTACAATAGTAATCGCTTTCATGTTTTAAATACAAATGTGCATGTGATGTCACGCACTCAAGTAAAGTCATTTTTCTCAATTAACTGTAGGCTAAAAGCAACAATTCTTGCGGAGTTAGTAATTCATAATGTAATATTTCCTACACATAATATAATGTATTTTAACTATTTAAAAATTACGAGAAACTTAGCGAAACTTCAAGCAATTTAGCTCAACGTTTTGCTTACGTTAAGTTAACTAACATGCACATTATCTATAAATATAAATGCATATCTGTACATGATTCATGAAGTGAAAGAATTTGTTTTAACTATACACGTATCGGTTCAGAGGAAAATCTACCCCGGTGAAAGTGTTGTCATATTTTAAATCATGTGCCTGTTTTCATTCACAAAATATTAGTATTTTATAGCAATTACACAAAGTAGTGTAATCTGCACAGAATGTATTGGTCGCCAAAGTATAAGTTTAACATCCTTTTTCCGTACAATTTTCAAGAATATTAAATTACTTTAAAATTACTTTAAAATCCATAAAACATCAGTAAATTGAGATACGCTTTTCAAACAAATAACATTGAGAGTACATTTATTTTATTCGACCGCATAAAAGTTGAATGTGCTATGTTTAGAAATAAATGTCTTTACTTTATAAAGATCAAATAAATTAATCTTTCATAATTGGATTGGACACAGATTTAAAAATATACATTCTTTAAAATTACTTTATCTCAATTTACTGATTTTTTTTATGGATTTTAAACTTTCAAACTACATTTGAAAGTGTATTTTTTTTTTCGAATTGATAGTTTAAAAAAAGAAATTATGCGATATTTAGTAGTTACAAATATGCAGTACAAGCAAAATTTAATGGGTAGGTCGTTGCTACCGTCAATATGATGTCGACATTACTCACGGATATGTTTTTGTTTTATAATATAGATAGATGCCATATGAAAGCGAATTTCGCAAAATGTTACGACATTTGGTAATTTTTTTTTCATTTTCATGAAAATCGTATATTTTTATATTGTATGCACAAAGAAAACGAGCATTCTCATTTATAAATCTGAAAAATTTTACTATCGTTGAGTTAAAGTAACGCTTTTTTTTTCTAATAATCTTTTTTATCGATTATGATTGAGTATGCACAAATCATATTGTCCTCATTGTTATTGTCGTATTACTGTATTTTATTTTATATTAACCCGGGAAAAGCTGGGGGGTTCTGCTAGTTGTAAATATATAACTAAAGTAAAAAGACTTTTTGAGCAAATAAGGAGAATATACGGCAGTGCCTCCGCCAAGTCGAAAGAGGACAGCCGTAAGCATACTTTTCTGGAAGCAACTCAGGGCACTTTTGACCACCCCATATCTCCGCGCTGGAGTATCCCAAAAATTTGAAACTTCGTTTTTCTAGAGTATTTGGCACACAGGACCAAAATTTAAAATTACAACTTTCTGTCTTTTCTAGTTCAGACGATATATGAACTCAAACATTCGATTTTTTGTCACTCACTCATCACTCGTTCACGCATCATCAAAAAGATTAGGTAGATCCCGTAGCCCTAGAAACTTGACGTTTGGAAAAAAGGTAGTGTTTCGGATACAAAGAAAGGAAAAATTATAAAATCCCGAAAATTCGAAAAAAAACATTCGAAAATTCAACAAATTCCATCAAAATTGAAAATTGAAAATAATACGATCTTGTAATCTTAGAAACTTAAGATTCGGTGTGAAGGTAGTGTTTAGTATCCAGAAAAAGAAAACATCAAAAACACCAAAAAAAATCGAAAGCAAAATTGAAAAAATCGAAAAATCGAAAAAAATCGAAAATTTTCAAATAATTCGATTTTGTTGCGCTAGAAACTTGGAATTCGGAATAAAGGTAGTATTTAGGATGCAAAATAAGAAAAAAATAAAAATTCCGGAAAATTCGAAAAAAAAAATTCAAAAATTCGAAAAAAATTGAAAAAACTAAAATAATTTGATTTTTTAGCCTTAGAAACTTAAAATTCGCAGTAAAGATAGTGTTTAGGATTCAGAATAAGTTAAAATAAAAAACGCAATAAAATTCGAAAATAAAATAAAATAATCGAATAAATTGGAAAAATCGAAAAGTAAGGAAAATTTGAAAATAATTCGATTTCATAGCGCTAGAAACTTGAAATTTGGAATAAAGGTAATACTTAAGATACTAAATAAGGAAAAATGCAAAAATAGGGATAATTCAAAAAATACCCATAAATTAGTGCAGACGATATGTGAACTCAAAGTGTCGATTTTTTGTCACTCACACACTCACTCACTCTCGCGTCATCAAAAAGATTGGGTAGATCCCGCAGCCACAGAAACTTAAAATTTGAAATAAAGCTAGTGCTTCGAATACAAAGAAAGGAAAAATTATAAAATCCGGAAAATTAAAACATTCGAAAATTCAAAAAAATCGAACAAAATTGAAAATTGAAAATAACACGATCTTGTAGTCTTAAAAACTTAAAATTTGGTGTGAAGGTAGTGTTTAGAATTCAGAAAAAGAAAACATCAAAAACACACAAAAAAAAATTGAAAATAAAATCGAAAAATCGAAAATTTTCAAATAATCCAATTTTGTTGCGCTAGAAACTTGGAATTCGGAACAAAGGTAGTATTTAGGATGCAAAATAAGTAAAAATTAAAAAGTCCAGAAAATTCGAAAAAAAAAATCAAAAATTCGAAAAATTCGAAAAAAAATGAAAACAATAAAAGTAATTTGATCTTTTGGCCTTAGAAACTTAAAATTCGCGATAAAAATAGTGTTTAGGAGTCAGAATAAGTTAAAATAAAAACTCAATAAAATTCGAAAATAAAATCAAAAAATCGAAAAATAAGGAAATTTTGAAAATAATTCGATTTCATAGCGCTAGAAACTTGAAATTTTGAATAAAGGTAATATTTAAGATACTAAATCAGGAAACATTAAAAAATATGGATAGTTCAAGAAAAAAAAAAGAAAGAAAGAAAGAAAGAAAAAGAGAGAAATTGAAAATAATATGATCTCGTAGTCTTAGAAACTGAAAATTTGGTGTAAAGGTAGTGTTTAGGATTCAGAAAAAGAAAAAATTAAAAACACAACAAAAATGGAAAATAAAATCAAACAATCGAAAAAACAAACGAAAATTTGAAAATAATTTTGTAAAGCTAGCAACTTAAAATTTGGAATAAAGGTAGTATTTAGGATACAAAAAAAATAAAAATAAAAAATCTGTAAAATTCGAAAAAAAATTCGAAAATTCGAAAAATTGAAAAAAATTCGATTTTGTAGCTTTAGAACTTAAAATTCGGCGTAAACTTATTGTTTAGGATACAGGAAAAGGAAAAATTAAAACACAATAAATTCGAAAACTGAATAAAAAAACTCGAAAAAGATCGGAAATTTCAAAATAATTCGATTTTGTAGCGCTAGAAACTTGAAATTTGTAATAAAGGATACAAAATAAGAAAAAAATAAAAAATCCAGAAAATTATAAAAAAAATCAAAAATTGAAAATAATTTTATCTTGTAGTCTTAGAAACTTAAAACTTGGTGTAAAGGTAGTATTTACCATTCAATAAAAGGAACAATTAAAATATTCGTTAAATTCGAAAATAAAATCGAAAAATCGAAATATCTTTAAGAAATCGAAAATTCGAAAACAATTTGATTTTGTACTGCTAGAAACATTAGTTTTAAGATAATTGTCCTATTAGCTAGTACAACGCCCCAAATTGTTTTATGTTATTTCCCCCGGATTATGATTTTCTTTTCTTTCGTTTACGAATATCGTTATAGAAAAGTTCCGCTATAGACTGGCTACGATATAGGCGATTTCTTTATAGACAGGTTTGTTTTCTTTCACAGGTTGTACTCTATTTACTTCCCATATGAAATATGGATTGTTAAATGATGTTAGCCCCACAAAAATTTTCCCAGCTCCCCCTACCCTCCCGACATTACTGGCTGGTTATGGCTTGATAGTCCTTTCTAAATAAAATCATGGTGACTCTAAGATTCACTTCTCTAAATTGAACCTAAATTATCCTAAGAAGACGGATCAAATAATTACTATATTGGCATGACAATCAGGTAACTTAGAATTAAAATCGAAAAATCAATAAATTTATAAAAAGTCGAAAATTTGCAAATAATTCGATTTTGTAGTCTTAGAAGCTTGACATTTGGCAGATAGGCAGGGTTTAGTACACAAAGTAAGGAAAAATTAAAAAATCCGTAAATAATAAAAAAAAGATTAAAAAAAAAAGAAAAAAAAACATAAAAAAAAAGGAATATAGTTTGATTTATTGGAAATTTCCGGAAATTTTAATTTTGGCTTTCTTTTTATACTAAAAAGTTCTTTTATGTTAAATATCAAGTATCTAGGACTGCGGGTAATATCTCAGATGGATAGCACCTATCCTGGAAGCAATTGAGAGTACTTTTGACACTCCCTCTCCCATAACTTAGTGCTTCCCGAGGAACCTGAAATCTCTTTTTATCTACAGTACTTTGCAAACGAAACTAAAGCTTCAAATTTTTGATACCTGTAAATAATAGGGACTGAGTGTGGGCTTAGCGAAAATCAGTGGATGATCTCCAAACAGAACCCAAAATCAAGAAAAGGAGGATTACTTACAAAAAGAAGTGAAATCGCATCAAAAAGTCACCTGTAAAAAATGCAGCCAAGTCTCGCAACTCATTTACCGTAAAACGTACTGAGATCGTGTAAAGCCAAGTTTAGCTATCTTATTAACTCTGAAATTTTCATTCACAAATCACTCCTAGTCTCTACATCTTTAGTTAATTATTATTTTGATCATCAAAATTCATATTAACTTTTACCCATCAAAAGTCTAGTTCAATGCAGTCTAATTCAAAATTAAGTTTAGTTTCTAAAGATAGTACTAAATACTAACTTAGTTATTATTAGACTAACTTACTAATAATAGATAACTAAGTAATTTTGAATGTTCGAGTTTTTGAGAGAGTCTAGTCAACTCGTTATTAAATGATCTACGTAATTGCCAAGTCACAAAATAATAATTAACTAAAGATGTAGAGACTAGGAGTGATTTGTGAATGAAAATTTCAGAGTTAATAAGATAGTTAAACTTGGCTTTATACGATCTCAGAACTTTTTACGGAAAAAGAGTCACGAGACTTGGCTGCATTTTTTACAGGTGACGTTTTTGATGAGATTTCACTTCTTTTTGTAATTAATCCTCATTTTCTTGATTTTGGGTTCTTTTTGGAGATCATCCACTGATTTTCGCTAAGCCCACGCTCTGTCCCTATTATTTACAGGTATCAAAAATTTGAAGCTTTAGTTTTGTTTGCAAAGTACTGTAGATAAGAAGAGATTTCAGGTTCCTAGGCCAGCACTAAGTTATGGGAGGGGAAGTGTCAAAAGTACCATCAAAGAGGGGATGTCTCAATTGCTTCCAGGATAGGTGCTATCCATCTGAGATATTACTCGCAGTCCTAGATACTTGATAATTAGCATAAAAGAACTTTTTAGTATAAAAAGAAAGCCAAAATTAAAATTTCCGGACATTTTTAATACATCAAACTATATTTTCATTTTTTCGATGTTTTTTATTTATTTTTTATTTTTTTAGCTTCTTTTTTTAGCTTTTTTTTTTACATTTACGGATTTTTTAATTTTTTCTTACTCTGTATACTAAACCCTACCTTTCTGCCAAATGTCAAGCTTCTAAGACTACAAAATCGGATTATTTTCAAATTTTTGACTTTTTATAAATTTATTGATTTTTCGATTTTACTTCTAAGTTACCTGATTGTCATGCCAATGTAGTAACTTTTTGATCCGTCTTCTTATGATCATTTAGGTTCAATTTAGAGGTAAATCAAGTGAATGTTACAGTCACCATGATTTTATTTAGAAAGAACTATCAAACCATAACCAGCCAATAATGTCGGGAGGGTAGGTGGAGCTGTGAAAATTTTTGTGGGGCTAACATCATTTAACAATCCATATTTCATATGCGAAGTAAATAGAGTATAACCTGTGAAAGAAAACAAACCTATCTATAAAGAAATCGCCTATAACGTAGCCAGTCTATAGTGGAACTTTCCTATAACGAAATTCGTAAACGAAAGATAAGAAAACCATAATCCGGGATAAATAACATAAAACAATTAGGGGTGTTGTACTAGCTAATAGGACAATTATCTTAAAACTAATGTTTGTAGCAGTACAAAATCAAATTGTTTTCGAATTTTCGATTTTTTAAAGATATTTCGATTTTTTTTTCGAATTTAACGAATTTTTTAATTGTTCTTTTTATTGAATAGTAAATACTACCTTTACACTAAGTTTTAAGTTTCTAAGAATACAAGATAAAATTATTTTCAATTTTTGATTTTTTCGATTTTTTAATTTTCTGGATTTTTTAATTTTTTCTTATTTTGTATCCTTTATTACAAATTTCAAGTTTCTAGCTCTACAAAATCGAATTATTTTGAAATTTCCGATCTTTTTCGAGTTTTTTTATTCTATTTTCGAATTTATTGTGTTTTAATTTTTCCTTTTTCTGTATCCTAAACAATAAGTATTTTCGAATTTTACAGATTTTTTATTTTTTTGTATCCTAAATACTGCTTTTATTCCAAATTTTAAGTTTCTAGCTCTACAAAATCGAATTATTTTCAAATTTTCGTTTTTTTTTTTTTCGATTTTTTTTTATTTTATTTTCGATATTTGTTGTGTTTTTATTTTTTTATTTTTCTGAATCCTAAACACTACCTTTACACCAAATTTTCAGTTTCTAAGACTACGAGATCATATTATTTTCAATTTCTCACTTTTTTTTTTCTTTTTCTTTCTTTTCTTTTTCTTTCTTTTTTTATTTTTAATTTTTGAAAATTTCGACTTTTTTTTAATTATCCATATTTTTTAATGTTCCCTTATTTAGTATCTCAAATATTACCTTTATTCCAAATTACAAGTTTCTAGCGCTATAAAATAGAATTATTTTCAAATTTTCTTTATTTTTCGATTTTTTTTATTTTATTTTTGAATTTTATTGCGTTTTTATTTTAACTTATTCTGAATCCTAAACACTATCTTTACCGCGAATTTTAGGTTTCTAAAGCTAAAAGATCAAATTATTTTAATTTTTTCATTTTTTTTTCGAATTTTTGATTTTTTTTTCGAATTTTCCGGATTTTTTAATTTTTTCGTATTTTGCATCCTAAATACTACCTTTATTCCGAATTCCAAATTTCTAGCGCAACAAAATCATCGGATTATTTGAAAATTTTCGTTTTTTTCGATTTTTCCGATTTTTCGATTTTATTTTCGATTTTTTTTTTGTGTGTGTTTTTGATGTTTTCTTTTTCTGAATTCTAAACACTACCTTCACACCAAATTTTAAGTTTTTAAGACTACAAGATCGTGTTATTTTCAATTTTCAATTTTGTTCGAATTTGTTGAATTTTCGAATGTTTTTTTAATTTTCCGGATTTTGTAATTTTTCCTTTCTTTGTATCCGAAACACTAGCTTTATTCCAAATTTTAAGTTTCTATGGCTGCGGGATCTACACAATCTTTTTGATGACGCGAGAGTGAGTGAGTGTGTGACAAAAAATCGAAACTTTAAGTTCATATACCGTCTGCACTAATTTATGGGTATTTTTTTAATTTTCCTTATTTTTTAATTTTTCCTTATTTAGTATCTTAAATGTTACCTTTATTCCAAATTTCAAATTTCTAGCGCTATAAAATCGAATTATTTTCAAAATTTCCTTTTTTTTCGATTTTTCCGATTTTTTTCGATTTTTCGATTTTATTTTCGAATTTTATTGCGTTTTTTATTTTAACATTTCTTGAATCCTAAACACTATCTTTACCGCGAATTTTAAGTTTCTAAGGCTAAAAGATCAAGTTATTTTAATTATTTCAAATTTTTTTCGAATTTTGGATTTTTTTTTTCGAATTTTCCGGATTTTTTAATTTTTTCTTATTTTGCATCCTAAATACTACCTTTATTCCGAATTCCAATTTTCTAGCGTAACAAAATCGAATTATTTGAAAATTTTCGATTTTTTTCGATTTTTTCGATTTTTTCAATTTTACTTTCGATTTTTTTGGTGTTTTTGATGTTTTCTTTTTCTGGTTGCTAAACACTACCTTCACACCAAATCTTAAGTTTCTAAGACTACAAGATCGTCTTATTTTCAATTCTGAATTTTGATGGAATTTGTTGAATTTTCGAATGTTTTTTTTTCGAATTTTCCGAATTTTTAAATTTTTCTTTATTTTGCATCCTAAAAACTACCTTTATTCCGGATTTCAAGTTTCTAGCGCAAGAAAATCGGATTATTCGAAAATTTTCGTTTTTTTTCGATTTTCTGGATTTTTTTCAATTTTGCTTTTGATTTTTTTGGTGTTTTTGATGTTTTCTTTTCCTGGATGCTAAACACTACCTTTACACCAAATCTTAAGTTTCTAAGACTACAAGATCGTCTTATTTTCAATTCTCAATTTTGATGGAATTTGTTGAATTTTCGAATGTTTTTTTTTCGAATTTTCCGGATTTTATAATTTTTCCTCTCTTTGTATCCTAAACAGTACCTTTTTTCCAAATGTCAAGTTTCTAGGGCTACGGGATCTACCTAATCTTTTTGATGACGCGGAACGAGTGAGTGAGTGAGTGACAAAAAATCGAATGTTTGAGTTCATATATCGTCTAAACTAGAAAAGACAAAGTTGTAATTTTAAATTTTGGTCCTGTGTGCCAAATACTCTAGAAAAACGAAGTTTTGAATTTTTGGGATACTCCAGCGCGGAGATTTGGGGGGGATCAAAAGTGCCCTGAGTTGCTTCCAGAAAAGTATGCTTACGGCTGTGCTTTCTCGACTTGGCGGAGGCACTGCCGTGCCTCCAGAACTAAAGTAAAAAGACTTTTTAAGCAAATAAGGAGAATATACACGTTTCAGGTGTATTGTTAATCCTTATTAAGTATATTCGTACTTTTTTAATTAAAAAGAAATATGTATTTATTTTTGTGTGCGTATACTCAAATTGCACCCGGTGGGAGGGGGGGGGGGTCAAATGTTGTTCTTTCCACGGTGCTAATGTTTTCTACTCTGTGTTAATGTATAATGCAATTTCATTTTTTAACCATGACACTCATGGTATTTTTTATACAAAGTGTACGTGCATTACAAGATATTACGCTTTAAGAATTGTTGTTAATCTTGACAAATGTCATTTAAATTTTGATTACTTATAGCCTGACAACTAACTGTCACTGCAGGTTTCAGAACGCAATCACAAAAGCTTAAAATGACTTGCCTTCTCTTTTCTTTTTTGCAGTGAAAGGTATTTTCAAAATATTTGTAATATAGATAAAAGTATTCTGAAATAAAATAAAAGTATGTTTAGTTAGTTATTTGTTGCGGCCTATTATCGTCACTAGGGATATAGGCCGGTGGGAAGAGTGCCCTCTGTGGGGGGTCTTTAAAATAAAAATAAAATTATGAAACTTTCCAGGAGTTGGATTGATCATTGTCAGTATAAAATATGAAGTCAATGTAAGTTTATGTTCTGCAATACTAATGTTTTGGGCGAAATGTCCACGCCATAAATCAAAATAAGCTATGCGCGTGTGTTACAGATATGCGAAAGGTAAATCATTTCATAGTAATTCATTTCATAATTAATAGTTTCGATTTGAGGGTGAAAAAAACAAAATCTAAACTGATGAAAAAATATTCCGAGTTTTTTTTTTCTTTTTTTTTTTTTTTTTTTTTTTTTTTTTGCAAGTACCGATTGCACAGGACACAGCGAGTGTTTATAAAAGTCTCTGATCCACAGACCAGCAGGAGAAAGGCATAATTTTTTAAGCAATGAACGAAAACCGTTTAAACGTTGATAACGTTTAACTGCTGGTGTAAGATCCGTATATACGATGTACCGTATATGCTGTTTCGTATAATACGTATAACCGTCTTGGTCGTTTCATACGTATCCAAAATCTGCACCCCGTATAATACGTATTATACGTATACTCGTATAAACGTTTAATAGGGAGCACTAGTATGTACGTTGATGATTTAACTATTTTTTGTAATAATCAAACAATGTATGAAAATATTGTTTCTAAAAATTAAAAATGTATTTGAATTGTATGAAAATAAGAAATCTAAATTTTTAGGTATAAAAGTTGAAAAACATGATAAAGGTATCAGTTTGTCACAAGTTTAATATATTGAATCATTGTTGGAGAAACATAATTTAGAAAATTGTAAATCTGTGAAAACACATATTGTTAAAGGTGAAGATAAGTTTCCCTCCAACAAATGAATTGTTTGACATAACTATGGTCCTGATATATCATTTGTCGCGACTTATTTGTCTCAATTTAATCACAAACCAGAAAAAAGACATTACATTTTGGCTGAAAGAGTATTAAGGTATTTAAAAGGCACGAAAGATAAATTATTTTAAAACAACCAATTTGGGTATTTAAATTGTAGTTCAGATGCTAGTTGGGGAAATGGAGAAAATGGAAAGTCTTTTTCAGGGGGAATTGTCTTATTAGGAAAGTCATTAATATCTTGGAAATGTCGTAAACAAAAAAGTATTAGTCTTTCTACTTGTGAAGCAGAATTGTTTTTTATTTCAGAAATTTGTAAGGATATAATATGGACGGTAAATTTATTATTTGAGTTAAATTGTAAGCAATTTATAAAGGATGCCGTAATTTTAAGCAGTGATAGTCAAGCAGCAATACAATGGATAAAATGTACAAGATCATCAAATAAATCTAGACATATGAACTTAAGATTTCATTTTGTTAGGGATTTGTTATCAGAAGGTATTATTTCATTGGAATATGTTCAAGGTGAACATATTTCAGATTTCCTTACTAAAGCTGTAAATGAGGATAAATTGATTTATTCTATGGAAAAAAAAAAGAAAAAAAAATGTATCACATTTTTATGTGCGCAATCATACCTGCCGACTGCTTGTTTCTCCCCCCCCCCCCCCCCCCCACACACACACACTCAGTCCGCGAGAGATCGGTAGATCGGAGAGATGTAAAAATAGTTATTTCTGTGTGGTACAATAAAAAAAAGAAATCTGTCTGATTAAGAAGTATTTTAAGTTTAAATTAATTGTTTTGTGTTGCAAAGTGTTCGTTCAATAAATTGTTTTGTTCTATAAAGATCCACAGTTTACTTCGTGATAATTAAATTAATAACAGAACAATAATATGCTTAAGCAGCTGAATCAGGAAAGGGGTGTGTCTAGATTAGTTATTCAGAACATTAACCATTATTATAACTTTTTTACAAAAATAATGGTCTTTATACACTCTTTTATTAGGTGCGTTCGTAATTATATAAATACGTATCGCCTAGAGTCATCGTCTGGTCCGTCCTTCTGTCCGCATATAACAACGCACAAACTAACCAACCGAATGGTTTGAAATTTAACATCTATAACCGTTGCACAATTGTGTCGAGTCATTTCAAATTTAATGAAAATCGAATTCAAACTTAAAAAAGATAGTCATAAAAGTTTTCTTCATTCTATTAAATCCTATCATATCATACATAATCTATATCATAAAAACGCAAGTCATGTGACTGAGGAAAACAAATACGGGCTAATCACTTCTTCTTTCATAGGCCAGGCAGCCATTCTTATTCAAAATTATTTTTTCGAATAAAATGGCATAAAAGTTACATTTTTAGAAAGATCGTTCAAAAAAAAATTTTTTTTTTTTTGCTTGAGAGATGAGTTATATTTAAATATGTATAGATTCTGAGATAACTTCAGTTGAAATTCGGTTGACAGCACAAACTCAATTCATTAAAATAAATAAACACAAGAGATTCGTTCATCGTGAGTCACAGAAATATTAAAGCATTGAGGTAATCATTCACAAATCAAGGTCTCCATGGTGAATTTTGCAGAGTTGTCTGGTATTGAAAAAAAAATCGCATCTGTAAACGTGACATACGTAATAAGAAAAACAAAGGGCATGTTCATTTCGCTCATAACAGACGATATAATTCATTTCACTGAAATAATGATTTTTTTACACTGTAAAACTAGTTATAGTACGAACGTACCCCATTTGTCACATTTAACGTACAATTTCCGACTTGAATTTTGTATGTAAAGATGGAATTTCGTAATCGATTTTTAACAAACTTCCTGATATGAAAAAATTGTGTTTCCGATGACAGTACAACATTATCAAATTTAATTATAAGTTAATAACTTAATTTTAAGGCAATTTTTAGATAGGTAACTACAGGTAACGCCTACAGTTGTATACACGCTGAAACAACGATGGATTTCATAATGATGAACGCCACCTCACGCTCACCAAAATAGCACAAATGGCTGTGAAACCACAACAATGAAATATTTTAAATACTAAAAAGTAGAAAATATAAATAAAGAGTATTTAATATATAAAAAAATACTTTAATCAATTAATAGTTTTGTATTAATTAAATTATGATTTATACATTGAGGGGACAATTTTCAAAATCTTATAAAAATAGTTTAAATAACTCCTTTGGCTTTTCGGACCTTAAAAAAGTAACGGAACACAAACGTTGTTATATATTAATATAGTAAGTATGTTAAATTTCATTACATTTATTCATTAAATTTATTCCATAAAAATTTTCTTTTCTAAATTCTTTCTACAACTCTAATTATTTCCTTCTTTTATTTTATCTAAAACTCTTTCTATTTAAAATGCTTGATTTAATATTTTACTCCCCTTCAAAATATCCTAAAAAAACTTCTCGTAATTATTTTTCTTCAAAAGCCTTTTTATTTCTCAATTCTTAAATGCCGATATTTAGAATTGTCATTTTGTACCATTTTTCTTTTTTATTTCGTTTTAAAAATCTATTCGCGCGCTTTTTCCTGGGAATCTTAACACTCCATTTTCCTGCCGAGACTAAAATAGAGTCCGGACCTGTTTCACTACTCTCATTGGCTGCGTCATTTGTCGCATTGCTGTAGAACACTTGCGTGCCGTTCTGATATTTAACTGAGAGACACGAGTCAGGAGCTCATATTTTTATGTTTTTTCGGTTGTCTACAAAAATCCTGCTGGTGGGAAGTGATACGACTAGATATATTCGAATGTGCGATACTACTTATTTAAGTAATACATTGTATTTGAGAGAGGAAATCGGAGTTTTTCTAAAGTGGCGGATGCTATATTCAAGCTTCATAATAAACTATGTGACAAGTAGTTGTTATATTTTTAGTTGAGAATCTCCAATCCTTCGAACACCATTACGTACGATTCAATACTTACGACTGCTAATTTACTATCATAATATGGTGATATTCAATTATCGACGAGTTGGAGTTCAATACTGGAAAATCGTCACATATATATGTAATAATAAAAAAATTTCGCCATTTTTCCTTAATTTATTCCAAATTCTTACAATTCTACTTGTTTCCCTGTCTTTTAAATATATCTTAAATCTAAATTATATCTTTATTCCATATCTTTAATCAACGTATTATTTTAATTCTTATTCTACGAATCTTAATCTGTCAAAAGCTACACTTATTTGTAAAAACCCTTAATTCATTATCTTCTTTTGAAACATTACATTTTTATTTCTTTAGAACGTCTCTTAATATCAGTTTTATTTTTATTAAAATTATCATTCGATATCTTATAATTCATTTCAACTCCAGCGTCTAAATTTTTTACTTCAAAATTATGCCGAGTATAATAAGTTCCACAGCCTTGCAACTCGTTAATTGGTTAATTTACCCCTGCATTGGCGAAAAGATTCATACGCCTCGCTACGTTTAAAACGCAGTTACGCAGCCCCGGATCTCAGAATTTTTACGTTTTTGAATTGCTAAACAAAACCCGTCACTTGGAGAAGTGTCTTTAAATTGGTGCAACTCTATAATAAATGTAACATCTTTATGCTATTTTCTGTGGCGTAGCACAGCTCAGTTTGAGTTCTCAACTTGATAATTAGTGGAATTGTCTTTGATTGGCGAAGTGTCAATAAGATTATTGATAATAATGCCGCTTCCTGTTATTTCTACGAGAAAATTCCTAATGTATTACATAAACATAGTCTTCCATCTGGAGCCTTCGACTGCAAAACATATCTTATTCTACAAAATCATCGCTTACCACAATTAATATGTTGATATAATTCACTCTGAAATAGAAAATCATATCATATCATATATATATATATATATATATATATATATATATTAAATAAATTCACTTTCCCGCGCTTTCTACCAAGCGTAAAAAAGAAGCGGTGATCTTTCCATAATAAAGTTCTGTGCAAAAGGCCAAATTAGCGCATTGTATCGAAAATGTTTTGGAAAGATCACAAATTGCCGTTTATTTACTTGTTATTACATGTTTGTCTATTTATTTAGATGTAAATTTATTATACTAAATATTTTAAAATAAACTTGAAAACATAAGTCACGCGATCATAATGGGTAGGAAAATCAGTGGCTTATAATAGTTAACTGTAACGTGAAAATGAATATTTTCTTATTGCTTTTTTAAAATTGAACAAAACCTCGTGCCAGATTTTTAGGTAACTCGAAAGATGCTGATTCATTGCATATGTTCTCGCGCATATAGACTTCTATCGATTCACGGATAATAGAAAGGAAATAGGATCATAAGATTTAAGTAAATTACCACAACATCCACAGATGGATAGATTATTAATTAATTATAAATTCTATAAGCCTTATTGTGTTTTATCATTAATTTATGTATTATAAAATATGTATTTAAATATACCATATTTGTTTTATCATATATTTGTTTTAATCTTATCATTAATTATTATTAAATTATGATTTACTTCGAATCGTATTAATAATTAAATTTTAGGTACTTCTCTATTATCCCGTCGACCACATTTCATAACAAAAAACTATCGCCCAACTGTAAGATGATTCGTCTTGATGGATAGATTATTAATTAATTATAAATTCTATAAGCCTTATTGTGTTTTATCATTAATTTATGTATTATAAAATATGTATTTAAATATACCATATTTGTTTTATCATATATTTGTTTTAATCTTATCATTAATTATTATTAAATTATGATTTACTTCGAATAGTTACTATTAAAATTTTTATATTTGTAATAAAACTAGATTTCTTTGCTCTCCTTATGTTTATGTTTAAATTATTAATAATTAAATTTTAGGTACTTCTCTATTATCCCGTCGACCACATTTCATAACAAAAAACTATCGCCCAACTGTAAGATGAAACGCCAAAAATGCAATCCCATTGACGGGATGTCAGAAGCATGATACGTGTTTCTTATGTCATCCAGTGGTTTTTAATTCGACATTTTGCGTGTATTTTTCATTCTTTTTGCTGATTAATGAGTCATTTCATTCATTAAAATAACAATTGTGTCCTTAAATTCTTATATTTTATTTATTTTGATATTCCAATGGCAACGTTCTCCCGTTTATTGGGCGTTACAGTTGGGCGATAGTTTTTTGTTATGAAATGTGGCAGACGGGATAATAGAGAAGTACCAAATTTTATAATAATATTTAATAATTTAATTTAATTTAAATAATTATTTAAATTAACTTTATTTCCTCCATTATGTTTAAATTATTAAATGTTTTTTTAATGATAATGAATGATTTTATTATATGATTATGAGAAAAAAAATTTATTTGGAAAATTTAAGAATTTATGCGAATCTAAATGTATGAAAAAATGCTCAAAGCTCAATGGTAAAGATTTGTTATTATTAACATTAACAAATATCATAACCCTGTTACAAAAATAATGATTTATTTTCCTGAATTAATATCTAACTAGGCGCAGCTGTCTTCGGGAAGTGATATTTATTTTTTTTTTCTTATTTTCTCCTCTGTATTTTTTTGCCCTTTCTGTCCCTCCAGGCAAAGATAAAGAAAATCAATTATTCTGCTGCAGCTAATAAAACCCCTATCCGGAAAATCGTTTTCTTTGCATAGGAAAATCGTTGGAAGATCCACTCTTGCTGGGGTCGCCAACCTTTTTATGCGTTGACAACTTTATAACATTACTTAGCTGCGGAACAACCCGTTGTGTTGTATTTAAATTGCATAAAGTATTGCGATTGTTTGGGGGAGCAAAGAATTCTATTTTTATTGTAAATATCAAAATTTTAGCCGTAACTATTCGAAATAAATCGTAATTTAGAACGTTTTCAGCTTATTTTACTTTTTTTAATTTCGATTTTTTTCTTATAAACTGTTCTTAGAGAGTACATTTACATCGTAAAAGTAACCATCATGTAAAATTTGCAAGTTTTTATTGCAGTAATAAACTAGTTACGTTGTGGCTATCAAAAAACTTTCTTCTGTATAAAATCGTCTGCAACAGAAATTAAAAGACAATCTATTCTTTCTTGAGGGAGCTAGTGCGGAAATCAGGAGAAACACAGCATCGAAGAGCCACCTGTTGGGAGATTTACACCCAAATTTAATCAGCGTCTATTTATATCAATGTCTACATAATGTGAAGTTTTGATGAAATTCAGTGCATTAATTCTTGGGTTACAGATATGGTAGAAGTCGTGAAAAATGTAGCCTGGCAGTGCCACGTGTTGGGCCATTTATACCCAAACCGTAAATAAGGGTCTAATTACGTCAAGGTCTAACAAAATATGAAGTTTGATAAAATTCGAAGAGTTAGGAGCTAGGGCGTCCATAAATTTTGTGTCACAGATAGACACACAGACGTTTTCTAAAAACGGTCAAATCTTGTTTACATCCTTCTGAAACGTACGAATTCGTAGAAAACCGGAAGTCGAATATTTTGACAAATTTAATATATTCTTCGTGCAACGATAAAAGAAAGTAAAAAATGCAAGAATAAAAAGGTCAATGTTAAGTAAGCATATACAATGCTTCTGTAAAATCCTCTAAAGGCCTTGCCCATATTTTTCTGTTTACTAAGAAATTAAATTGGTACAGAAAAATATTTTTTTGAGAGAAGTATATTTTAAGAACCCTCTAAGAGGAAGGAAAGTACTTCAGTAAGCAGATCAGGACAGGGAAAACGTTTAAGCTAACCGAAGTTACATGAAATTGTTTATAAAAAATGTATATATGATTTAAATTAGTAGGTATTTTCAAATACAAACAAACGGATAAACAAAGTCCTGTAAGGAAATACTGCATAATTAATTAAAAGCTAGATAAAGTAAAATCTTCCTATGTTATGATTTATTGAAAAACATTTTATCTCTATAGGACTCAAATTTTTGTCGGTGATATACTTGACCATTGTATAATAATGATATGAGTAAACAAAAAGATATATTTAGTACCCAAAGTCTTTAAGATATGTCTCAGGTTGAAATAAGAAAAAATATATAAAAGAAACAATAAACGGGGAGGTAAAAACTATCCACAACAAATGCTAAAAGTTTGGTATGCTGTTAAAACTGCTGTAAAACTAACAAATCTGCTGTAAAATAAAAAACAGAATTGCTGTAAAATTAACGGCAAAAAATGCTGTAACATTTACAAATGTGCTGTTTAGCAAAATGTGCTGGCACTCATATTACCAGCATGTTTTACTGTAAAAATAGTTTTTTACAGTGTATGAGAGGATTAGTAAAAAAGAAATATCTTGTAGGTCGGAAGCGTACATTTTTTAGCTAATATCATATATTCTAATACTAGCAAATCTTGTGTGTGGTTATATATATATATATATGCAAATTTTATGTCAAAAACGGCTCTAACGATTTGACGAAATTTTGTATCCTACCGTTTTGGGGCACCAGAAAACCGTTGGGGTAGGTCACGTGTTCGAGAAAATTCGATTAGTAGGTCATTTTGGGTCATCAAGGGGCAGGGTCAAGCTAATTCTATCTAAAAAACGATTTAAACGATTTTGACTAAATTTTGTATCCGACTATTTTCGGGCACTAGAAGACTATTGGGCTGGGTCACATGTTCGAGAACTTTCGATTAGTGCGTCATTTTGGGGTCAAAGCGGGTCAAATTAATTTTATCTAAAAACGGCTCTAACGATTTTGATTAAATTTTGTATCCTACGAGTTTCGGGCACGCGAAAATCATTGGGCTAGGTCACATGTTCGAGAAAATTCGATTAGTGGGTCAGTTCTGGGTCATTGTGGGTCAAGATCTAAAAAGCGGCTCAATTTACACTAAATTTTGCATCCAATGCTTTTCGAGCACGAGAAGACTGTTGGGCTAGGTCACATGTTCGAGAAAATTCAATTAGTGGGTCATTTTGGTCATGGGTCATTATGGGTGAAGCTATTTTATCTTAAAAACGGTTCAGAGGATTTGAAATAAATTTAGCACCCTACAGGTTTAGGGAACAAGAAGACTATTAGGCTAGGTCACATGTTCGAGAAATTTCGATTAGTGGGTCATTTTGGTCATCGGTCATTATGGGTCAAGCTATTTTATCTTAAAAACGGCCCAGACTATTTACATTAAATTTTGCATCCTATGGTTTTCGGGCACGAGAAGACTGTTGGGCTAAGTCACATGTTCGAGAAAATTCCATTAATGGGTCATTTTGGTCATGGGTCATGATATTTGAACACAAATTTAATTTTGACAAAGCATAGCTTGGTCTTTCTTGCTCGTATTAGCATACTTAACATCCTTCCGCTTTTCCCCCCCAAAAAATCTGTTTATTTGACTCCAAGTGAAATTTGTATAGAACCAGAATATTTATTTAATCAAAGAAATCAAATGCAAGACTTCGAAGATTGGTAGATGAATAAGTTGTATAAGTAGCCTGTGTCCTCACCAACAGGAAATTAAATAATTAATAAAACATTAAATAAATTTTCTGGTTCGCAACTTGGGTCAAATTTATCTCAGAATGGATAGAAGAATAGTGGGTAGTTGGCAAGTATATACAGCTCATATTCAAAATATTAGATTAATTGAGAAAAAGTGATAAGAAAAAATTATTTTTCATTTATTTATTTTTGATACTAAGTAAATGCAATTAAATTTCTTATAAATTAAATCTGGAATGTTTAGATAAGATTTTAACATTTACAAAATATAAAATAAAGGACAATAAACTAGGTATACAGCTTTCTGAAACACATCAAACTATTAGAATAAAATTTAGATTGATTCAAAATATTAGAATATTTTATTTTACGCAACAGTATTACCTTATGAATATGAAGTAAATGGTAGTTAATGTTTTGTAGCATCCCCTTTAGCTTTCATAACAGCGTACAATCGATCTTGTATACTATACAAGGTGTTTACAAACATTTCTATCAATATTAGCCCAAATAGACTTTATACATGCCACAACATCCGTTTAACTTCAAGGAGGATTTTCTAGGAGTTCTTTCTTCACTATACACCATAAGTTTTCGATGGGATTAAGGTCTGGTGAGTTTGGTGGCCAAGGAAGTACCTTAATGTTGCGTTGGCGGAATCAATTCTTAGTTGACACCGAGGTATACGGTGACGCTAAATCTTGTTGAAAGATGAAATCATCTTCAAATAAATCTTCTGATGATGGAATCATGTAATATTCCAAAATTTCTTGTTATATCTGAGACTTTTTCGTAGACGATGCATAACTTTCCAGGTCCTTCTGCATTCATGCAACCCCAAACCATGACGCTAGCAGCAAATTTTACGGAACGTTTAAGGCATTCTTTATCAAATGCTTCTTGCTTCATTCTCCAAACTCTAATACCTTGATTACCATATCAAACACAAAACATACTTTCATCACTTAATAATATATTTTTCCAAATCCATAAACGTCTTGATTTACACCTATTCAATCTTATACGCTTTGTTTTGCAGTCATGAGAGGTTTTGTTTTCGGTACACGAGATTCAAACTTAAATTTATGGAGACGTCTTAATGTTGTCGATGTAGAAACTTCAACTCCTCCTTCTTTCCGGCCCCCAGGGGGATACCCTATTTAGGTATTCACGGGCTTCGCAACCCCGAGCACGTGAGTGATATTTCTCTTTTCTTATTTCCTCTCCATTCTCTTGTCTAATCTTTCTTCTTTGTTTCACTCTCACTGTGGTTTCCTCTTCTGGGTGAGGGCGATTCTGCATGAGCCTATATCATCTTGTTTATATCGACTTATGGAGAATTGTAAACCACCCACGCGTTTGCCGTGCGGGGCGACCCGTGTCCCTGGAAAGTGGGATCCTGGCAGTTGAGAGAAACCAACACACTGCTTTGGCCTCTGCTTCAGGTAGACGGGAGGTGCATATTGGTCACGTATGCATCAATCGGCTGGTCAGCTGACTTTCTGTCACTGGCTGGGGATCAAGTGAGCAGGCACATACTAGTCATTTCGTTAAGAATGGAAACTGAAATAGGTGTGTCATGTGAGCGTATGGGTCCTGGTTAGCACTGGTGCATGAATGTGCATCCCCTTGTTGGGTTCGGTAGTGGGTGGTGCGGTCGGGGTCTGAATTAATTTTCTCTTTATTATGGATGGAAAAACTTCAACTCCTTCTATCTCTCTCCCATCTGGAGAGCAACGAATTGTACAGAAGTCATTCACACGTTTTTTCATAATTAAACGCACTGATAGTCACTCTGATAGTTCTTTTAAGAGAACTTCCTCGTTTCTTATTGCAAAAACATTCCAATCTGTATTTGAAGATGGTTATTCACTTAAAAAACTACAGTCTGGAGATTTGCTTGTTGAGGTTTCTAAAGCCAAACATTCACAATTTCTCTCAAATTCAACAACAATAGGTTCCTTTTCTGTTTCTATTCAGGCTCATCAAACTCTAAATACTAGCCGTAATGTAATATCTGAACCAGATCTTTTATTCTCTACAAAGGAAGAACTTCTAGAAAACTTAAAAGATGAAAATGTTATAGATGCACGCCTATTACAATCCGTCGGAATGAGAAAGTGCTTCCTACCAACCACATAATTCTGACTTTCAATAGTCCAACTTTGCCAACCAGAATTAAATCTGCCTACCTGAGCTGTCCTGTCCGACCTTATATACCTAACCCACTCCGTTGTTTTAAATGCCAGCGCTATGGTCATACTACAACTTCCTGTCGTGGTTCTGTTACCTACGCACGTTGTGCAGAAGTCGGCCATGATGGTAAGTCATATGAAAAGCCTGAGCGTTGTACAAACTGTAAAGGTGAACATACAGCATACTCCCGCTGTTGCCCAAACTGGATTCGTGAGAAAGAAATTCTTGCAATCAAAATCTCTCAAAAACTTTCTTATCCTGAAGCTCGTAAACTTGTTGAATCCAGAACACCATCTGTAGGAGTTTCATATTCTAGTTTACTCAAGCAACAATCAAAATCCTTAAGACATATAAGCACCCAAACTGAATTCTCTTTACCACCAAATGATTCATCTGTTACACTAACCAGCACTATGAAGAAAAAAGCCCGTAGTATTGGTGCTTCCGCTAGAATAAGACCTATGCCTGCACTAAAACTTTTGCCACCATCATCCGAACCTGTAAAAATAGAATATTATAATAGTCAATCTAGCCAGTTCATTAAAGAGGATACAGGTCAAACCTCTGTTTCATCTGCAAACAATTTGAAAAAACCTGTTTCCCCTACACAAAAAGCAAAACCCAAATCATGTACACAGAATGAGAGAAAGAAAACCTCAACCCAAGCCTCTTCACAGTGGAAAACTGTGAATAGCAAAAACAACAAGAAATTTTGTCTTGATACACCGCTTCCTATTACAAAGGATTCCAAACAGCTGCTGCACTATGCAGAGGTAAATATGGTTTCAGAGTCTTACAGCTCTGACTCAAATGATGATGATAATACTGTTTTTGAGGAATTTGAGCCCACGTGATTGTAAATGTATTTCTGCTCGAAAATTTAAAAAATTTACCAACTGTTAGTTTATTGAAAATTTATACCAACTGTTAGTTTTATACCGACTGTTAGTTTATTGAACATTTTACAAATTGTTAGTTTAAAGATTGTTTATATTTTAATTGTGAAAACATGTGTTTATTTCTATTACATGTGTTATATTTTCATTGAATGATTTTAATTATACATTTATCATCATATCACTCTTTTTATTTAATTGTGTTATTTTCATTCATCTTGTTTTTATGACAAAGTTTTAAATCGATTTTATATTTTAATTAGATGTTCTTATTTTAATCTTTTTTTGGCGCAGCATGTCCCTAAAGGGACTTTGTGCCATAAAACCCCAATCAACCAACCAACCAACCTCCTTCTTTCCGTTTTCGGTGCAAGAATCGCACACTTTTAAAACGGTTCTTCTCAACTATAGGCTTCAGTTTCCTGTGATCTCTAGTAGACCGGGAGGCGGCAACACAGACAACCACCTCATCGAGTTCACGGCTGAAATTCCAGAATTAGTTAAAACTCGATTCGCATATTAAAACGCAATCGGTCTGCCAAGTCATATCTTGGTGGAAAACACGTGAAAACCCGATTTTAGCGGTTGACTCGTAGGTTTACCATTGTGTTTTCCTGTACCCAAAAGTATCAAAACATGGAGAACTGGGTGCAGGAAAACACAATGGTAAACCTATGACTCAACCGCTAAAATCGGGTTTTTACGTGTTTTCCACCAAGATAGGACTTGGCAGACCGATTGCGTTTTAATATGCGAATCGAGTTTTAACTAATTCTGGAATTTCAGCCGTGAACTCGATGAGGTGGTTGTCTGTGCTGCCGCCTCCCGGTCTATAGCAGATGTTTTTGGTTTTCGGCCGCCATTTCGGCGATTATTTTGAAATTTTCCATTTTTTGACTATTGTGTTAGTATTTTACTAACGCTTGATTGCGAACAATGTAAATAATTCGCTATCTAACATTGATTTTTACCGTGCCGATACAAATCAACCATACGAAGTTTAATAGATTCAGGAATATCACTCACACAACCCATTTAAAGACAAAAAGCAAACAAATTGCAAAAAGAATACTGATTTTAAATAAAATCGTCTGAATTTAATCAATGATGCCACCAGTTATGAATTGGTGATAATTAAAGGAGAATTAATGCGAAATATTCTAATATTTTAAACCACTTGAATAAATATTATAATATTTTGACTTTTCAAAATAATTTTTTTTTAATTAATCTTTTCAAAAATGGTATTAATTTTAAGATAACAAATAATCAACAATAAGTTCTTAATAAAAATATCGTTTGAATATTTGCATTAAAAGACATTAAATTACCAAACGATATTTTCAATTTGTAAAGAAAAAGTAATGATTCTAATATTTTGAATATGAGCTGTTCGAACTTTTAGCCAAATATAGTAAATTTTGTCCTCCTGCGATTTTCAATGCGATTTTTCGCGTTCCGCGGTAATTTTTTGACATTGATGAAAGAATTTCAGTTACAAGGGTTAAACACACTGTAGTCAATTTTGTCTTCTGCGATTTTTGAACTTTTACCGATTTTTAATGACATTTTCAACGGGATTTTTAGCGATTTATACATCATTTCTTGTACGTCGTATAACCGAATCTGTTTTATCTGTAAATGTATAACTTCTCGCATGATGTATCGATGGCAAACATCCCTTAACAGGTCATTAGCCCTAGAATGATATTCAATCGACAGCATTCCTTATGGATTTTTCTCTTTCCTTCCTTTTAGTGGAGTGGGTGCTTATAGAAGTTCGATTAACTGTCACCGACAAAATCCTTTTTTAGAAGCTACTCCAACTTTTATTAATCTATTATCTATCGGGAACAAAGACAGCAGCGTACAGTGATTAGAAAGAATTAATTCCTTCCATGTCCCGCTCGATTAAAGAATGTAGCGCCGTTTTTATATAGTTACGTTCTTCAATGAACCTTTTAGTAGAATATATATATGACCGAAAATTGACTTCAGCACGCTAGGAAAAGATACATACTATAACTGGCAAAAGAGTTAGGTCGTTTAAAGATCCAGAATTATCGAATTTGTAAAAAATATATATTTAAATGGTTGTAAAATATTTTTGACAGAAGTATGTTTTAAGTTCTTTTTAGATGGTACACATTAAAACTTGACGGTAAAGAACTTAAATGTTCCATAGAAAAATTGTCGTTGGGGACAACGTATCATGGATATGCATGATATAAAATATGAAATTTAAACATGTGTAAACTATTTATAAAATGCATTGTAATTCGAATAAAATCTTGGCTTGATGACGTCCTAAACTTTAAAGGCTCCATTACTGAATGGCGTAAAAGAAACGTCCTTATAACTCCAAAAATGATAATCATTTTACATAAGAGTTTACTGCGTCGGATGAAGCGTCTCATTTCCAATTAAAATATGTCTTTGAATTGAAATTGGAATGAAATACAGGGTCATGAAAAATCGAAGCTTGTGGAAAATAGGATGACCCATATCTCGGCCACTCATGATCCGATCGACTTCATCCTTTATGCATTTTTTTTAACTGTCATTTATAATCGTTTCTCAAAATAAACAATTTCAAAATGTCTAAAAAGTGTAAATCCGTCAAAAAAAAAAGAAGAAATCTATTCTTATAACGATTACAAGACTTACCCTATACTACGTATGATGGGTAAGTAAGAAGGTTCATAACGTCATTAAAATGTCAGAAATTGTTATAGAATATTACTTAGTCATCATACGTAGTATAGGGTAAGTCTTGTAATCGTTTTAAAAATTGAAATATTTTTTTGACGGATTTTCACGTTTCAGAAACTGGAAATTACAAAAAACTTATAAAAAAAAATTGCCTTCTGTCTCTGTACTCTGTGTCTGTAAACGCTCTATCTTCCGAACCCATTGAGATAGAGACTTGAAATTGGGTATGTAGTTAGTATGTCATAATGAAAAGAAGCTGATTTAATTTCAGTCACCTCGATGATCCGGAACTATTTTTTCCGGACTCCCGAACCATTCGTTCTGATGAAAGGTCTATAAACATTTTTGAAATTGATTATCTTAAGAAGTGACTCTAAAAGACACTAAAAAAACATACATTTTGCATAAAGCATGAAGTCGATCGGATCATCAGTTGCCGAGATATGGGTCATCCTATTTTCCACACGCTTCGATTTTTCATGACCCCTTATTTCATTCCAATTTCAATTCCAAGCTATATTTCAATTGGAAATGAGACGCTTCATTCGACGCAGTAAACTGTTAGTTAATAGGATTATAATTTTTTAGAGTTATAAGGAGTTTATCTTATGCAATTCAGTCATAGCACCTTTAAAGTTTAGCACGTCATAAAGCCACGATTTTATTCGAAGTGCAATGCATTTTATAAATAGTTTACGCATGTTTTATTTTCATATTTTATATTAAGCCTATCCATGATGGGTCAGTATTATGGTGGCCCCCAACGACTAGTTTATGAAAAAAATAGAAATTAATGTCGCTAAATTAGTGGAGAATACACGTGAAAGCGTTAATATGACCATTCTCTTCAACTGAAGACGTCATTTTAAAAGTAAATGTACACTACTTGAGTGTGATTTTTTTTCTTTCTTTCTTTTCGTATTTTGAACAGAAAATTGTATGCCGATTTTTTTTTTAAATTAAAAATTCGCGAAAGTGGGTTTCGGAAAGGAATTTTTTCGAAAGGGATAAATATTTAATCTATTAATCGATGAAACTGCTCTTTCTGTAAAATAAAGAAAATAAATCCCATGAGCACGAAACTTAGTGTTCTTTTGTTTTTAAAAGTAAAAACCGTTGAAAGTATAAAAAATAACTTCTCAATATTTGTTAAGGAAATAAAATATCAAAAAACCGATATAGATTAAGTCCAAATAATGACATTTTGCTTTTCTAAAAGCATGTAAAGTTTAGCCAAAAAAAAAAAAAAAGGAATCTTTTCAAGCGATTCTTGGAGGCGTGTGTATCGTACATACATTTTGTTAGTCTTCTTAAAAAGATTCTTCTCTCGTTTGAAAAACAATTGCCACCGGCCAAAGAGTTTATTTATTTCTTCTATTCAAATGCATGTTTTTTTCTTATAAAGAAATCACCGGCGGGGAAGAAAAAAAGCATCAACAGAGATACATTGAATCAAAAAAGACCTTTTGTTATTTTGGGTTTGAAAGTGCGATGCATCGCGCTTCTATGTTTACGATCGCTTTCATTTGCTTATAAGAGAAAAACATAAGATCAAAAATGAAAAGAAAAAATTGATAGATTTTTATTGAAACGCACGAGGGATCAAGATATATACTTTTTTTAATTTGAAAATTTCGCCGGGGGACGGAGGGGGGGGGGGTTATGATAAAAAAGCGAAAATCTGTCAAAACGCATCTTTGTCCAAATCTTGATTTCCAACACTCTAAAATTGGAAGGAGTGAGAAGTTGACTCTTTGGAAGAGTGAGAGGCATTTTCACTCTTTTAGGAGTGAATTTTTTAAATATGCACTCTTTAAAGAGTGGAATTTTCCACTCTCTAGAAAGGAGTGAAATATCTCACTCCGTTGTCGGGAGTGACTGTCTCACTCCGTTGACAAGAGTGAGTGGTTCACTCCGTTGAGAGTGAAGAAAAACAGTTTTTTCCAATAAAACCACAAGAGGGCGCCAGCTCTTGGATACCCCATTATCGAAACGAAATGCCTAAAATGAAATCCTTTATATATAGTAGCACGATTTAAAAAAAAAACTGAAAAAGGAATTAAAATAATAAATGAATCGATAGAATTATGGACAGGAAATATATTTTATGCTTTACAAATTGCAGGATTTGCCAGTGCTAAGACGAAAACAAATATTTGAAGGGAAAACAAATATTTGAAGTAAATTTATGCTTAGCTGCAACACAATTTTGCTTCTATTTTATAAACAGAAATTTAATATCTCTGAATGCTAATTATTTTCCTCTTTATTTAAATAACCTATTCTACATATTTTATATCATTTCTAACCTCTTTATGAATATAAACAAAATATAATTATACAGATTAAATTTTCTGTTATTTTTAGCACGTTTGAAATTAAAATGTAAAACATAAGAGAAATGAAAAACGTTGCGTTTAATCACTAATTTTATACCATTTATTATAGCCAAAAAAAAAAAAAAAGAGTATAAATGTGTCGGTAATGGTCTTAGGAAAAATTTAACAGCTATAATTTAAGAAAAAAAATACGTTTTTTACCCTGACTGAAATTTTCCCCCTAAAAATTAGTTTTGAAAAATAAATTTGGTGGCCTCTTTGTATTTCAGTGGGTAAGCTTCGGCTTCACGGGTTTATTTGGTAAACAGGCCCTGGGCCTCGGACAATCTTAATCGTGCTCTAATTATGGAAACATTATTAGCAAGAAAAAAATGAATGAATAAATAAATAACTGCTTTGTTGTAACGGAATTTTTGTCATAGCGGAAATGTACAGACGGGTGTTCGCACATTTTTTAGACGATTTCGGCGTTGTTGTTTTTAACGTTTAAAATATGAATATTGCTTTCTGAAATAATCTGTATGATAATCTTGTTTCTTGATTCTAATTCTGCGTAATGCTTTCGATGGTAGAAGGTTTTTTGTAAAATTTACAGGGTTATTGCTTCCCATGCGTCTTTAAAAACTTTCCAGATTTTCGATCAATCGTGGTGGTTTTGCCCTTTGAAAGAGTTCTTTTCAGCAGACCAAATGCACAATAAACCATAAGAGAAACTTGTCAGGTGACTGGAGGAATATGTTGAAAGGTATAAATACAATACCTGTGTGAGTTTTTAATGTTTTCAACGAATACAGCGGTAGTTTTTGAAGTATTAGCAGTAGCTTTGCTTTGATGCAGTTTCACCCTTTAAAAGTCATTGTAATAAAGAAAATGGCATTTTTTCTGTAAATATCGGATGTAACACATTCTCTTAATAATATAATGAATTGATTGTAACATTTTTGTCCAATATTCTTATTTTTATTTTCCCATTCTAAGATAAATTTGCGATAGTCATAAATCCTTACCTGAAACTTATTTTTCCGCCTTGAAATGGGCTCTATTATCCCTGTTTTTTTTTCCATCTGGTATCTTTTTACTATGTATATGTACTGATTTTTGGAATAGCACTTTCCAATTAATTGTTATGTTTATTTCGCACTAAAAAGTTTTTATATTATGCGCTTTGCAATCATTTTAGACTGTGGAATTAGCATACTTCTGTTCGGAAGGAAAAAAAAAACGCATCTTCCCATTCACAGCTTTTTTGCATGCGCAATCTTGAAATAAGAATAAATTTGAAAGTATCAGACGATAATATAAATTACACATAATAAGTTGTTGTCACAATTTTTTCCTCTAAAATAATTCCATTTTTTTAAATCATTTATCAAATTTGTCTAAAAAATGTGCGAACAGTCTCTGTATTATCAGAAAGAAGGTTTCAGTTTTCTTATTTACACAGTTGAGAAACACCGTAAATATTTGTGATTTCTACACAAATATAAAAAGTGTGCTCGAATATCACAAAAGAAACAAAGCTAAAATAATGTAATAAGAACTTTTTCATTGTTAGCGGATGTAGCATGCTGTAGGTACCAGTTCTCGTACGAGCGCAGAAGTCAAGCAGCAACGCGCTCGGTTATTACATGGGAGGGTGACCGCCTACGAACAAGCGTGTGTAAAAATGAGTTTCTCTTTTTTAATTCAAGAATTTTAGTCACTCCTGAAAGAGTGACTATTCCCTCCTATCAGGGATGAAAAAACTCAAACCTTTTGCAAGAGTGACTATTCCCTCCTATCAGGGGTGAAAAAACTCAAACCTTTTGCAAGAGTGGATAGTCACTCTTCTGAAAGAGTGAGTATCCACTCCTGTTCAGAGTGAATATTCACTTCTCAGGAGCGAGTATTCACTCTTTCAGAGAGTCAAGAATTTCACTTTTTCCTAGAGTGAATAGTCACTCTAAAGAGGTTGGGCAAATTTTGACTCTGCGATTGAGTGAATATCCACTCCTCCGGAGTGAATAGTCACTCTTTCTTATTTAGAGTGAAGATGTGTAGTTTTATTTTCTTCGTTTTTAAAAATTTCCCTGACCAATAAGCAAATTCCCTGACATTTCCAGAATAACAAAATTACCTGACTTTTCCCGGTTGCTAGCTGTTATGGTTTTGTTGCCTTTTGCGGTCACCGTAGTACTTCTCCTATCCTTGAGACCTTAGTCGTATGGTATTTGGTGCCACCACCGGTATTAGACTGATACCGGACACGTAGTGAAAAGAAGTTGTCACGTAAATAATCAACGAATAATTTATTCATTAAATTAGCATGAAAAAAATGTTACAGTGATAGTCCTTATTGGTCCATATATGTTATTCGTACTTGCCGTATGCGAATGTCGAATGACAATCTCCCGGATCGCACGTTTTACTCTATTTCGTTACGCACCACTCATACACACTGTTCCGTTTACGCAGTAATTAGTTCACCACGGACCAAGCTGTCCTATGCACGATCTCTCTGCGGTCTGCCCGTCTACAAAACTGCTCTATCTCTCTCAGGACACTCTGTTCCTACACTTTCCACTGCTCGCTGGGCTCTGCTCGTCTACGCCGCTACTATCTCCCAGGACACTGCCTGTCCCAACTCACTTCAGTGACTGACTCGTGTCTCATACTTCACGCCACTCTCCTGATCAACGGAGCCTGTCGTTCTTCCTTCACGGGTTTTCCATACCTGTAGAAACATTTCTCTAGAATATTCCCCCTTTCTATTATCCTCACAACCCAGTTCGCTAGGAATCCAGTGTTCATTATATCCACATTCCAAAACCGGATTAGTTCTTTTCACAATGACCCCGAGAACATCCTACGAATATCTGAGCAGATCTGAGAAATTCCATTGTCAATCACATGCGGAAATTTACAATATATATATATATATATATCATAACACCAACTTAAACAATGAAATAATAATTAAGTATGTAATAATTAGTTGACAATGAAAGATTCCCCAACACACTGAGTATGGAAACAAAAACATATTAAAAGAATAAGAATTTAAATTAAAAATTGAATAAATGGAATTAAATGAATGAAATGAAATTTAGACAGAATTATCAAGTCCCAAATGCCTAAATACCACAAATAAAATGAAATGAGAGGTTTCATCATCCTATTAGCCAAACATTGCTAAAGAATATGATTTTGGGACTACCTGCTCATAAACAATGAATCAAACCTGTGAAAAAATAAAAAAATAAATACAATATTAAAAAGGAAAGAGGCCCTACCTATAATATACAGAGAAAACATGAAATAGAGTCAGAAAGTATAACATCCATTATGATTATAAAAGATAGCTGTGAACCACTAGAACCACACATGAAATCCAACCAAAACTAGGGAATGATTTGCAAAAAAATCATTACATGTTGCCAATTTTAGAAATAGAAAATGCTTTACAATGTTGCCAGAAATGTTAGAGTAATATGAATATTGTAAAGCAAACAGGAACATTAGTGCTGCCATCTATATTGGTAAAAGTGAATCTAATCTGAATAAAAAGTATTGGATGAAAATTAATGTTTAATAATTAAACCAAATTACTATCTTAACTGATAGCAATTATTTAAATAATAAATAAATGAAATTAATTAATAAATAGAATATCTAATTACATTAAAGTAATGGATATATTAATGAATAATTCTATGTTAAAAATAAGTTGTAAGATGGGAAAATTAATAATTAAAGCAACATAAAAATACAGGGGGTGGACAAAATAATACGAACACTCATGAAAAATGGTGAAAAGAGCAATATCTAGAAAAATACATGAGGAATTAACCTGAAACTGCAGGTGTGTAAACAGTATAGTATAAGTTATATAATTCCGTGAAGATGTTTTCCCGAAAGCCCATAGGGGACTGTCAACAAATTGAAAAAGGACGAATATCTTTTGGATAACCCTGTAAAAACTAATGTAGCAAAAGCGTTCAAACTCGAGATTATTAATAAGTTGCTTATTTTAATATACTGTGTTCATTTTTATGAGGATAGCATGTATACTCGTACAGAAATTAAGGTTTTTATAAAAACAGTCCCAAATTTCGATTAGTTTTTTGCTTATAATTTGCAAAGTTTTTAATATAAAAAAAAGTTCTTTTCAAAAAATAGGACAAACAACATTGTACTTAATACTCTGCAATCAGAATTAAAAAATAATAAAAATTGGATGAAATATGAGCAGGTTTACTAAAAGATGTTTCACTGCGCATGCGCGAATGTAATCAAAATATAATATGCATAATGTATTAGCTAAGTATATAGAGCAACTTTTGTGAAAGTCTCAAAATCATAGCTTGAAAATTCTGTAAATTATCGTCGATAGAATAAGCTCCAAATCCGTTGTTCCCAAAAAGAAGCAAAAAGATGAGAGGTTGTATCAAATATCTGTTGATTAGTGCCAAGATAGCGTACAGAATATTGCACGTACTACTATATTTGGATACAACCCCTCATATTTTTGCTTCCTTTTGGGAACAACGGATTTCGAGCTTATTCTATCGACGATAATTTACAGAATTTTCAAGCTATGATTTTGAGACTTTCACAAAAGTTGCTCTATATACTTAGCTAATACATTATGCATATTATATTTTGATTGCATTCGCGCATGCGCAGTGAAACATCTTTTAGTAAACGTGCTCATATTTCATCCAATTTTTATTATTTTTTAATTCTGATTACAGAGTATTAAGTACAATGTTGTTTGTCATATTTTTTGAAAAGAACTTTTTTTTATATTAAAAACTTTGCAAATTATAAGCAAAAAACTAATCGAAATTTGGGACTGTTTTTATAAAAACCTTAATTTCTGTACGAGTATACATGCTATCCTCATAAAAATGAACACAGTATATTAAAATAAGCAACTTATTAATAATCTCGAGTTTGAACGCTTTTGCTACATTAGTTTTTACAGGGTTATCCAAAAGATATTCCACCTTTTTTAATTTGATGACAGTCCCCTATGGGCTTTCGGGAAAACATCTTCACGGAATTATATAACTTATACTATACTGTTTACACACCTGCAGTTTCAGGTTAATTCCTCATGTATTTTTCTAGATATTGCTCTTTTCACCATTTTTCATGAGTGTTCGTATTATTTTGTCCACCCCCTGTATATGTACCATTAAATGACAAAAACTATTAAATAACTGTGCCAAAAATGCAACATCACATAAATTAAATTAAAATAAAATACTAAATATTTGAATTAAGATACAAAGAATTTAAAATTAATATTATTTAAATATTGAAATGAATTAGTAACATATAATGTTTCTTCATACAAAGTTAAAAAATTATAAACACTTAATATAAGTGGTAAGGGTATAACGTTTAATAAAAATTAAAACATATTATATTAACATTTTAGAATATATATATATATATATATATATATATATATATATATATATATCAGAATACAGTAATGTATAATAATGATTAAATATAATTAATTAGAAATATACAACGTAGGTTCTGTTAAAGTCAGAAACTTGACACTTTCACCCTATACCATTCAGAATATCCGGCCATACTGATAAATCTTCCGACCCTTAGATCAGCCATAATCAATCTGTAAGAAGCATCTGGCCCGACCCCTTTTTATGCGAAGCCCAAACCACGCCATCATTAATGAATATTTATAAAGTATAAATTAATAAAATATAAATTAATAAATATATAAATTAAATTAAAAAAAATTATTTGTACATAAAAAGTATTCAAGACCCTTCAATATAATTTTATATTTTTTTCCCATGGGAAGACAAACTTTTCCCCGCTATTTATAATTAATTCGAAATCGTGTTAAAACAACCTAAATGTCATTTCCCTAGTCGAAAGTTTTTTTTTTGTACGTGGTATTACTATTTGCGTTACACTGGTGCATATACATTTTTAATCTTCAGCACTAATTACACTTAATTAAATTTACGTATCATGCGTAGTATTGGGTAGTATAGGTCTTTAAAAATCTTTTTTTACTTACCCATCATACGTAGTATAGGTTAAGTGTTGTAATCGTTTTGAAAATTGAAAAAAAAAAATTGACGGATTGACACGTTTCAGACACTGGAGATTCTGAAAAACATATTTTTAGAAGAAGAAAATTTGCCGTCTGTCTGCCTGTGTGTGTGTGTCGGTGTGTCTGTAAACGCTCTATCTCCGGAATAAATTGAGATAGAGACTTGAAATTGGGTATGTGCTTAGTATGTCAGAATGAGAAGAAGCTTATTGAATTTCAGCAACCTCGATGATCCGAAACTATTTTTTTCGGACTCTCGAAAGAGTCGTTCTGATAAAAGGTATATAAAAAAATTCGAAATGGTTTATTTTAAGGAGTGAATATAAAAGACAAATAAAAAAACAACATAAATTTTGCATAGAATGAAGTGGATCGGATAATTGGTTGCCGAGATATGTGTAATCCTATTTTCCACACTGTACGATTTTTGATGACCCTGTATTTCATTCCAATTTCAATTCAAAGGTATATTTTAATTGGAAATGAGACGCAGTAAACTGTTAGTTAATGAGTATAATTTTTTGGGTGTTATAAGCAGGTTTCTTTTACGCAGTTCAGTTTTAAAGTTTAGGACGTCATCAAGCCACGATTTTATTCGAATTGCAATGCATTTTATGAATAGTTTACTCCTTTTTTATTTTCCTATTTTATATTATCCCTATCCATGATGGGTAAGTATTACGGTGGCCCCTAACGACTAGTTTTTGTGCGTGGTACTATTTACGTTACACTGGTGTACATATATTTTGAATCTTCAACACTAATTTTCACTTAATTAATTTGCACTCTATTTTTACGTTTTTGAAAGGGAAAAAAAATTCTTCTTGGAGAAAAAGGGTGGGGAAAACAATCTCTTGATATGTTGCCTCTAGAATTACATAGCTAACACTGATTGTATTATTTTTACTTGATGACATGACCAGCGTTGTCCGGGCCTGTCAAAATATCGCAGAAAACGCGAAAAAACTGTAAAAGTCGTAAAAAAATCAAAATTCGCTCAACGAATTCCGAAATTTTTTTTATTGATAAGAGATAAAATTTACTATATAAAGCTAATAATTTGAAGCGAGATTACTTTTACTAATGTTAAAAATTGGCTGAAAATAAAAAATCTCGGGAAGGCGAAATTTACTATATTAAGCTAAAAGTTTGAAAACGAATTCCTGTTTCGAATGTAAAAAAAAATCGCCTAACTAACTAAAAACTAACAATCGCATAATAAAAGCGAGAAAAATTAAAAAAATTCTGTACGAATTCCGAAGAAACTTTATTGAAAAGATAATGTCTTAACTTGGATTACATTTTGCTGAAAATAATTGTGGTCGGATAAAAAATACATTCTACCGTGAAGATTGCTATGGATTTAAATGACAACAGACGCTAGCTTCTGCCACTCAAACAGGGAAAATTATAACGGTTAATTTATAACACGGCTAATTTACATACACGATTAATTTATAACCGTGCCTGTCGCCTAAATTAAATGGTCTAAGACATATAATTTAAAGAAGGAAAAACTGCGTCTATTTAATTTCGTCTTTTAATCAACAGCTTTCTTTGTACATGGCACTTATTTTATAAGATGGTTCTCAAAATCTGACACAATTTTTTGACACATTTTCTGACTCATTTTTGTACTTAAAGGCATAAAATTTGCAGGTCTGACTATTGCAGCGATTTGGAATCAAATAGCGTTTTTCATTTGATAAATAAATTACTTATCGAATTATAAGTGATTCTTTTCCCCTTTTAGCTTTAGTTTTTAGTTTTTCCCCTTTGTAACGCTGCCGCATCGGGAATTCGGTTCGTAACGCCCTCTTTGATAGTATTTTCTGAAAAATTTTCGGCCTTTATCTAGAAAATACTATTCAATTACATAGTTTCTGAATAAGAACACCTGCCGTGCGTTTCCGAACAAAAATGAATTCAGAAATGTATCCGCTATGCGGAGGAGGCTATGGAATCGGATTATTATGACTGACACCGATGAAAATAATACTGTTTTTGAGGTATTTGAGCCTACGTGATTTAACTTTGTTTCTTTTAATAATCTATAGTTAAGTAAATGTTTTTGCGATTTTTCGACATTTTATCGACTGTTAGCTTACAGCTTTGGTATACATTTTAATAGTGAAAATTTGTGTTTGTGAATTTCATACATGGTGTTACGACTTCATCGAATGATTTGAATTACATTTATCAACCCATTACTCTTTTTATCTAACTGTGTTTTCATTCACCTTGTTTTTATGACAAAGTCAGATCAACTTCAAATTTTATTTTGTTTTATTACTAACCTTCTTTTGGCGCAGCATGTCCCGAAATGGACTTTGTACCAATCAACCAACCGGAAATGTATCCGAATGTATATGTTCATTGGATACATTCTTTGGATTTGAGAACAGCCTTAATCGGATCGCCGCTTTATTAGGTGCGTTCGTAATTATATAAATACGTAGCATCTAGAGTCGTCGTCTCGTCCGTCCGTCCGTCCGTCTGTCTGACATATGTCAGCGCAAAAACGACCCTACCGAATGATTTGAAATTTAATACTTATAGAATCGTTGCAGAATTTGGTCGAGTCATTTCCAATTTTATGAAATTCGAATCAAAACTTTAAAAATATATTAATAAAAATATTTATTAAGCGATGTGATTTTTTTTTTAAATCGTCACGCGACCCAGATGTATCAACCATTTTATGTGACATGTATAGCGTTATATGACATTTTATAACCTCTATGACCAAGTTATAATCATATTCTTCTTTCTATTAAATCACGGTGATGACGTCCTATTTAAGATGGAGTCCTGAATTGAAAAACCGAATTTGTAACTAAAATTGTTCATTATAACAATTCTATAACCTACGAACATAGATATTAAATGGTAAAAGTGTCTAAATATGGATTTCAAGTTCTGAACTTTTCAAAGCTAGGCTTCAGTTTCCCATTGGAATTTTCCGTCCATGTCAACAAAAGATAAAATATTGATAACTTAAAATGTACTTATTTTAGGACGGAAATAAATCCCATCCCAATAACAGACGATAGAATTCATTTCACTGAAACTTGTTATATAGTACGAACGCACCGCATGTGTCACGTTTTGCGTACAATTTCCAACTTGTTTTTTAGAGAATTGAGCCTGCTCTTTAATAATTATTTCTCTTTGGCCGATGGACTTATTTTAAAACAATTACCTTTACTTATTTAATCCTGGAAATGTTCTAATAAGGCAAATATTTACTTTTCTTTATTGCTGGTACCAAAAACAATTGCTGCATGCATCTTTTTGAAGATTGATAATGCACCTGTCGTCCGGATGGTGGTGTGTGTGTATTTTTGTGTGTTTGGGGGGGGAGGAGGATTTCAAAACTCCGGGGGGGGATAGTCCACACCCCCAGCCGCCCCCTAAATTCAACATTGTTTTTAAACAATAACGATCGGGGAAAGTCAGCTTAATGTTCCCAAGGGAGTTAAAATGATGAAAATGGATATAGATAATATCCAATCTAAAACAATGGCATTTTGCATGATGGTAAAGCGAATTGTAATTTTTTACTTGAGAGAGTGTCGAGTTTAGCAGAGAAAATACTTTATTTTCAAGGGTCATTGAAGGATTGTATTTTCTTGACATTAAAAATAAAATCTTTTTTCTTTTCTGAAGAGTCATTGTCATCAACGAAAGTGTCAATGCTTTCAACCATTCCAATTCACTCTCTTCTCTTCATCTTTTTCTTATAAAAGCGGAAATCATCAACGGAGAAGAAAAGACATGAATAGTATCGATACATTGAATCGAAAATGGATTTTTTTCACTTTGAAAGGTCAATGCATTGCGCCCCTGTTTATGAGAAACTTCCGTCTTCATTTTCTTTTACAAAACAGATTAAGATAAGAAGGAAAAACTATGCATTATGCATAGATTATGAAAGAGATTATAAAGTCTTTTAAGGTGTAACGATATAGGGACTCTATTTTTGCAAAAAATTCTATTTCTTAATTTCTTTTCGGGATTTTGAGAGGCAATCTATACTAATGTATAAAACTGGAGTGCCTATGTGTGATTTTAAGAAGAAAAAAATCTATGTGTAAGTTTATTCGACTATTTAGACGACATAAAAAAAAAAAAAAAAATAATTTTGTTTTGTCTGTCTGTCTGTCTGCCCAGAATAGTTTCAAAAATGGATGCATAAATACACTAAACTTATCAGGAGCCGATAGAAAATGTCTCTCGCCACAATCTGCAGTTTGTCGCATTTCGATAGCTAAAAAAGTTTTTGAGAAAATTAAAAAAAACCGGGAGAATCAATCAATCAATCCATCAACTGTAATCTTACAATGCTAATAAAAACTCGAGAAATAATCAGATTTTTAAGGAATCTTGCAGCGCGACGGTTAAAAACTTAAGATTTATAAATGTTAAAAAGTACATTTTTAATTTGCCTATATTCATTTAATTTAAAAACTAGAATATTTTTCCCAAAACAACCTCTATAAATCTTATAAAATGCAACACCACTGGTTGTTACGCAGATAGTAAACAATAAAAATATGAAATTGTATGAAAAATCCCTTAATGATTTTTTGAAAAATTGAGTGGTTCAAGCAAATTGTATTTGAAATTTAATACTATTTGCCTAATTATACTCTTCAAAATGAGCTAAAATCTAAGAAAATCTTTGAATATGAAAAAAAATATAAAATATTATAAACAGTAATATGTTATTTTTCAATACTTTCTCAAACGAAAAGTATTTGAAAAACAAGTGGGTAAGTGTGATCGAAGATTGCACAACCGGGTTTCATTTAATTATCCTTTTCGCGGAAATTTAAACAGATTTCAAAATTTTTCCAAAAGAGAATTTTTGAATTCAAAAAATAATTCATAGAATATTTTTCAATAACTTTTGGCCAGGGATCTTTCGAATAGAAAGAAAATCTGCTACAACTGGGCCACCTCGCCTACACGAAAAAGATTGAAATTACAGTTCTGTTTTAAATATAAATCGCAGAATGATCGGATGTCATCAAATTAATTCATCTAATTTTTTAAAAAAAATAAGACTTTTTCAAAATTTTATGATTTGTCATGGGATCGAATGTATTCAGCTATAAGTATGCCAAATTTCAAGTCTCTAACTTATACAGTTTCCGAGAACGAGCTCTGTGACAGACAGACAGAGCAGTGCGAGTAATATAATTTCGTCAAATGAACGAAACCCTTAAAAAATAAAATAGAATAAAATGTAATACCTAGATCAACTCTTTTAGCTTATTTCATTGTCAATATTTCAAACATCTCTCTATTTTAGAAAAAAATTATCAATGCTACTGTCGCCGCGCCGCCTGTTTTGAATGTCCTTTTCACTTTCTCTGTTTATACATCAAACACTGAACGCACAGCTTAAGCATGTACAGAGTTTAAAAGAGGTTTGCAATTAAACAAGTGGAGCCCTGAGTGAGCTTTCTTGTTTAGGATTGTCTCCTATTTGATTTTCTAAACTAACCACTTGTTGCCATCGGCAAAAGAGAACTAATCGCTTTTTCGCCGTCACGTACCTTAGCGTTTTATATATAGAGAGATGTTACCTGCTTTATGAGCCTTAAATTTTCTGCGCTACGAACAATGGGTAATATAACGGCGTATGTCGTTATACAAAATATGGAATAAACGAAATGGTACAAAGCCCTTCAAATCCTATTACAAACAATTACTTCCCATAGACATTATTTTGTGTAGTCCCGCAAAATAACTATAAATTGTAAACACAGAATACGCTACCTTAAACTTCAATAACGATATTAGCTTCAATAAATAAATTCGGTGGGAAGAAAGAACTTAATGTTCCCAAATAAATTAAAACACCGTAAACTGTTTGGAAATAAATCGAAAATCATATCGCTTTTCGTGATAGTCGTTGAACCGTAAAATTTCTTTCAAAACATCTCAAGTATAACGGGAAAAAAAGCACTTTATAAAATGGCTTTCCCCGAGAAAACGTTAGGAAAGACCTTTCTCCGTTTTTGAAGAATAATCCTCATCACACAAAGTGATATTTCTTTCACAGGCTCTTTTTTCTTTTGTCAGTGGCGTGATCAGTGGAGAAAAAAACACATTAACAAAGTTGTGAATCAAATATGATTTTTCTCCATTTTTTTCTTTTGAAAAGCATTGTGAATTTTGTTTACGCAAATTTCCGCCCCATTTGCTCAAAATTACTTTTTAAAAAGTCACGATGACCTATATCCTCATAGACCTCATTCGACCTATACCGGGAGGAAATGGTAGCTTTCCTATTTCTTAGTTTTAGGTAGATTTCGTAAGAAATACTTCCTATTACATTCTCCCCTAAATTGGAATTTCTGGAAAATTTTTGCAGATCTTCGCCGATTATGACTCCCTTTTATATGGACACGATAACTTCCATAATTCTGCACAAATCTCTTCCAAACTGATACATAAAATCACGATCAAGTTCGTGAATGGGAAAAATCGAGCCGGGGAGGGATGGAAGACTTTTTGTGAAATCAGAAACCCACAAATTCTTAATTACGATACATATCGAATCCGTTTAAAGTTATTAGTATTTCTAGGAAAAGGGCCGAAAATGGATGTAGGACAGATTTTTGATATCATTAAAAATGGCCTCTAGTGGGAGGGGGATTGGAAATAGGGGTTTAAGAAGAAAAACTTCATAATTCACACGATATCAAATCCGCTTAAATTTATTATAAATCCTCTTATTATTATCTACAACTTTTATACTGACAAGTGTTTGATAGGACCAGCCCTTACAGCAAAAATAAAATAAAAACTAAAACATCCCTGCCGTCTCCACCTACTTGACACAGAAAGATTTCGAAGTGGGCGGTTCCAACTGCCGCATCATGGCAAAAAGGTAATTTCTTCTGAAATTCCCAATAAACAGGCGCCCCATTGTCTGCGTCTTTGAAATCTACCTGTGCTTGTTGGCCGAGCCATAAGGGATTTTTTTAGATTTTAGTTAATTTTACTCGAAAATACTAAGCTGAAATGAGAGGAACTTCATTGCAAAACATTAGTCATTACTGAATTTGAATGCGAATTTCGCCAATTTAGTGAAGTCAAGTTGGCTTCATTTATGGCAACTTATTTTTTGGTTGCCAAATTGGGCGATATTTCGGCAAGTATCGCCCAACTTAGAAAAGCATATAGGACTATGTAGTTTTAAACGTAAGAGAGTAACAACAATGACTACAACAATTAAAGATAATGTGCGAGAAATCACGTTCAGTAAAACTCAAACTAATCTCTGATTATTATTATTATTTTTAAAATCTATTGTCTTGTTTCAAAATGTCAACCACCCTAGAATTTCAGACTGCTGTATCTCAGCCATTTTTAAATATAGATGAAAAACAAGAAATGCTCCGGAATTCTTGTGTCAAGGTTGAACACTTAAACAAAAATTAAATTTGGATTTCTAATTGTTTTGTATATTTTATTGAGTTGTAAATCTTTAAGCAGCTATCATTTTTAAAAAAAGATGGCGGATTAAGCTGTCCAACGAACTCAGGCGAGATATTGGTAAGCCTAATGGTTAGTTACATCCAAATCGGTTTATAAATACGGGTGCTATCGCGTGACAAAAATCAGATGTATAAATCGACATTTCAACGGAGGATGGTTTTGTGGTCTGGGGATCCTGATCGGTGAAGATATATACCGACATTTTCCAGAATTAATGTAACAATTCTTTTGAGTGTCTTTCTAAATGAACAACAAATGCTACACACTTCATTTTCAATGCCATAATAAGCCTCAATAACATATATCAATTGTGCGGCAATCCGACTTCTTTTTTACCCGAGTTAGAATTCATAAACACTTTTCAACTATGTTGAAAGTGTTAAAAAGGAAATTATTTCCCAAAATCAGAACCCTCTTGGAATGTGTCGCGGCTACGGGTATTTCAATCAGGAGCGCGAAGGGATGTGTTCAATGAGTACTTTTTGACAGTATACAGGGGCGTAGCGAGCGGGGGGGCAGGGGGGGCAGCTGCCCCCCCCCCCAATGTTTGGTAAAAGGATTCAGTCGGCTTATCAGCAGATTTAATTAGTGTCTTTGTAGTATGTCAGTAGGCCGATTAATAAAAACAATTCGGAAAATTTCTAGTTGGCAGGACTTTAAATCTTCAGAATGCATTTCACTACACCCTTACAATCATATGGCAAAAGCTAGTCGGTCAGTCAACCTATCTAGGTTATGAGTAAAAAAAGTAATGATTTCAATAGATCTATCTGGTCAGCCGGTATGAAAGTCACGTGTTCTGTCACATTTTTGAATCACATAAATAGCTAGTCGGTCTATCCACTGAAAAAAAATTATCATGTATAAATTTTGTCTGCAGAGCCGGAAATGTTGGACATATACTATACCTTACCCACACATGGAAAATCTAAGTCGGCCGTCGATACATGGGCCAATAGGGGAAAAAAATGAGTCTGATCTATTGATTGAAAATATCAGAAATTTGTCCTACAGTAACACTCGCAACTTACATAGATAAAAACTATCAATATACACTGGCCTCCAAAAGTTAAGGTACAACCGGTTTTTTGCGTCTAATTTGCAAATAAATTTGGAGGAAATGTGCGCTAAACCGTTATTTATTAAATGCGACATAGAAATCTACTTAAGTTAAACGTATAAATGAAACTACAACAAAAAAGCCCTCATGGTGGAAAATTCCATTCTTGGAGAAATCGGTACATCGCAGTATTATGCAGTAAAATGTGAGAGAAACATTAAAAAAGTGGTTCTAATCATCGACTTTCCATGCTCTCAATTAAATTGTCGGACACCGGAATAGGTGACGCCTTGGGGTAAGCCTTGTTCCAGCTCATTTAATGACCTTGGAGGAGGACTTAAAGCCGCAACCTGTCTTCCAAGATAGTCCCAAAGATGTTCTATCGGATTCAAGTCTGGAGAGTGAGCTGGCCATTCCATTCTCTCCAAATCGTGATCCTCAAGATAATCCTCAACAACCACAGCTCGGTGTGGTCTCGCATTATCATGCATTAGAATGAAACCATTGCCAATAACACCGGCACATGGGCGCACATATGAATCAAGGATCTCATCCCGATATCTCGCACCAGTCACAGTTCCTCCATGGAACACATGCAGGTCAGTGTGGCCTCCGAGTGAGATCCCTGCCCAAACCATGATTCCACCGTTTCTGTACCTGTGTGTTTCGACAGTGTTTGATTGATGGTATCGAGTGCATTGTTCTCTCCAGATCAGAAGACATCCTAAATCGCTCTCCAGTGTGAATCTGGACTTGTCTGTGAAGAGTACAGAAGCCCGCTTTTGTCTGGTTTAGGAAACATGTTCTCTTGCCCAACATAAGCGGGCCCTTCTCTGTCGTCTGTTGAGGGGGGAAACACACAACTGGTCACCTTGTATAGAGACCTGCATTGTGAAGACGTCTTCGCACCGTAGTAGGGGAGATTCTTCTCCCTGATGCTGCAAAGTGGTCTGCAATGAGTTGCGGCACAGTAGTGAGTCTTCTCCTTCGGGCCGAAAGAGCTAGAAACCGGTCTTCTGCAGGTATTGTAACACGTGGGCTGCCTGGAACATGTCTTCTGGACACAGAATCTTCGGATTCATACTGATCCCAGAGTCGTTGGACTACACTGCGAGACACATTGAGCCGTCTAGCAGTAGCGGCCTGTGACAACCCCATTTCCATCCATCCTACCGTCCGCCACCTTAATGAATCGGGCAAACAACTTCTTCTAGACATTTCTAGACTAGTGGCTGTTGTGAACAAAACTGACAACAATAGTTCGAATGCAACAAAACTTACACGCGAAATTACGAAAGCTTCACAATTGCATATTTTTCTCTCATTCACAAGTAGCTATTCTTTTCTATAAAATAAAAGTGGTAGCGGTAATTTTTGTATAAGTTTTTTTAAAGCTTATTGTCATTCATATAAACTATGAAGATTAATCTGACTGCCATTTTTTGTCTGGTGAGCTTCGAAAAACATCTTGTACCTTAACTTTTGGAGGCCAGTGTATAAACTAGGTCGACCGAATGCGAAAGTCGCTTAAGAAAATTCAAGAAATTTTATACTTGTTAAATAGTAGGTTCTAGCAGCGATATGATGTTTACGGCCTTTGGAACTGTTTTAGGAACGTTTGGAAAATAAAAACGAAGAATTTTTAAAACTATTTAAAAAAAGAAGATGAATAAATTTAAAAAATATCCGTGCATTTAACATTTAATACCTAAAAACATCTTATTTTTTTTGTTTTATTTTTGATAAATCTAAAACTAAATTTATATACTTGTGCCAACATAACATAATTACATAATTTTCACTGATTTTTCACTTGTTATTATAAAAATTAGAATTGGAGCCTTTATTAATTACTTAATATTTATTTTATACCCTGATTACCGTAATTTCCGGCGTATAATCCGCGGATCAAACAATTATGTTTCGACCCAGAAATTTTATTTTATATAATGGAACATACTAGATCGCTGTAAGTATTTTACTTCAATTATTAAATAAAATTTCTGGGTCTAAACATAATTGTTTGATCCGCGGATTATACGCCGGAAATTATGGTACATGTTAGCGATTACTTTTTTTTTAAACTAAATCATACGTAAGATGAATTATTTTTTTAATAAAGAATTCAGAAAGTAGAGGATTTCAGGAAAAATTAAATTATTAAAAGTAGTTTTATGGTAAAAAAAAACTTGAAGCGATTGCAGAACATTAACACATTTGCACTTAAAACAATATAAATAGTTCAGCGTTTCAGGCCCATAACTATCGCCGGGGCACTGCCCCGGGGCCCCAAACTAATGGTTAAAAATTATTGTATTTTAATATCTAATCTAACTTCCTATAAAATACCCAGCACCTAGCTAAAAGTTAATAATAAAAAAAATCCATCAAAGTGCTAGAGTAAATGTTTTTGCGTATCCGTTCAAATACTCCATACGCTTCGCATGCAAAAGCATCTCTAGAGCAGACAGCAGAATGTCGAGTCAAATGTGTCATGTCGCGCCAGGTGCCTGCCGAGTGATGAGTCAAGTGCAAGCTAGGACGTGCAGTGAGCTAGTGCTATTCATGATGAGTCATTCGTTTACTAACTGCTCATCAATATCGGACTGTCAGAGCAGTTGAGAGTCGCATAGTAGTGATAGTACGATAGTTTATAACTTAACCCCTTCGTGACGAGAGTCTTTTACGGAATTTTTCATCTTTTACCACCGGTTTTTCAAAACAGAAATTTTCTGCTAATTGAATCGCAGAAATGCTGTCATTATATAAGGCAAAGCTTACAATAAAAATTAACTGGTGGGAATAATTGAGAATTCTGAGCATCTTATGCGTCACGTAAACGTGTCGCTCGTCCCCAAGGGGTTAATCTTACTTTGCTTGTGTTGAGATAATAGTTTATATTATGAAACGCCAAGTGGAAATAAAAAAAGACAGACTCTAAATAGAAGAAACTGGGAGGCTTCAAAAAGTTCGAAGAAGTTATCAACATGGCTGCACAGTGGAAACCACTCGACAGGGCCTGGTGATAAGAAAGGTTTGAATGGTTTGCTTTATTCAGTGTGATGTGTAATTCATGTAAAAATAGTACAGTCAAACTTGAATAATTCGAACGTGTATAATTCGAAATCGTGGATAATTCAAATGTTTCTGTCGGTCCCTTGACATTCCTATAAAACACAATCAGTGGTGGATGAAGCGCTCAAGAGGCCCCAGGCGCAATTAAATTTTGAGGCCCTCCGAATATTTTCAGTACCCCTAGTGTGCATTTTTTAGTTTTACAATTAGAATTACTGAAAGTGTATATTGTTAATTCCATACGATATTATCTCTAATTGGAATATAAAGTTCAAATTATTTTCTATCGCATGCTAATAAAATATTGAAAGTACTTCCCATTCATTACATTATCATAATTTTTAGAACTAAGAGATCACATTTTTATTTAGCTTTTATGTTGAAAATCACTACGTTCTATTTACTAAACTATCACTTCATTCTATCATTCTAAACAAATGTGTTTTTCACAAATATAACTGTAGGATTTTTTCTTATCAATACATATTCTTTTTTTTTTCCCAGTAAAGTTCTTGGTAAATCTTTTAAATAATTACTGAGTTATATCAAAGAAACATTTTAGTAATACAAAATCATATATTTTATTTTTAACTATCAATTATAATTAATCAGTTAAAATTAATTGTAAAAACTATTAATTAAGAAATAATGCGACAGATTGACTATTTTACATTAGTCGGATTTGAAACATTTTTGAGTCGGCCAATCTTGCCTTTTGCCCCCCCCAAAAAATTTTCTTTCGCTACGGCCCTGACAGTATACATTCCTCTTTCTTTTCCCCGGATATTTACATCCCCTCCCGTAAAGCTGGGGGGGGGGGGAGGAAAGGGGGTGATGGGGGAAGTTATAATTTACAGTGGACGCTGTGTATATATATATTTTTTTTTTTTTTTCATATTTATGCGTTTCTAACCGACAAGTTGAACTATTCTTGTTGCGAAAAAATTAAATTCAGCAAACTCTATGCCCATTTTACTTTAAAAGTTATAAATAATTATTTCCAAACCCGAAATGAAAAATGAGTCCACGCCATTTAAAAGCGTCTCGAACATGCTAAGAAAAATAAAATAAATAGGCCACATCTCGAGCAAGGTGTCTCCTTACATAAATAACGCTTTTACGTAGAAAATTAAAATTTGAATTGTCGTTTAAGGGAAAAAAAGAACATGCGCGAATTTATAAACGCGTCCATTCTTCATACTCTGTCATAGAAAACAAGATCTCATTAAACTGGCCTCCTCGTGTTTCTTTCAACGCGGCTATTTTTCAGCTTAATTGGATGACATTTTTTAAAAGCTGGCTGCCACACGACACGACGGCCATTGTTCGAATGTACAAGACTGGAGCCATTTTTCATATTTCAGCGACAGCTGCAATTAAACGAGCCGGGTTATTATTATGCCATCGATAAGTTTCTTTTGCAAATGTCATGTGAATTAAATTATGCGAATAGAAAGATACATCATGCGTGAAATGTGGATCTTTCTCGTAATTCTGTTTGTAAAGCAAGATTAAAATGGGAATCGAAGGCTGCTTTAGAATTTGAAAGAGAGTCCGCCCGGGGGGGGGGGGGGGCACTACGAACTATGCAGCACTAATAATAAAAAAATTTAATAGTTATGTTTAAAATCCGGCCTCTAACCAAAAGAGACCATTCTACGCTTCTGCATTTATTTATTTATTTCGAACCCGAGTCGTAAAGAATCCACTTCGCCATCTAGATCACATGAGTGGGTTATTTTAAATGCAAGTCATCGAAAGATTCTTGATATTTTTATAGGATTCATTCATTTGTTGCTGAGAAAACTGGAAATTGTTAACAGGATTTCGGATAGATTGGGTCCATTTGAGAGGGTGGTTAAGATTGTACAACTTTATTATTTATGAGATATGATTTACACAAATTTTCAATTCGAATGTTATCTGTATATTTCTTAAATGTAAAAGCGCACCCTGTATATTGAAATTTAACTGACTCAATTTTCTTTTTGACATATTTTAACCCATTAACTTTTTTTTTCTTGAAAAATGGAAATATTGCAATTCATTCAAATAAGTATCAACTGACTTCTATGTACTTATTTTTTAATATTGCCATGTTTATATGAAGAACTATGATGAAGTATGAACTGACCTTTATGGGCTCAGTTTTGAGTATATCCATGTTTCAATGTTCTGTGTATAGTATTGGGTCGTCTTATTTGAAACAAAAAGTTTCATAACAAAGTGAAAAATCAATTTTCTCAGAATTGAAAGTGTCATTTTTCTCAGTGTAGATACTTTACAAAACACAATTATTTCCATAACCCACTTTTTTCCAATCGATTACCCGCCAACAGAAGCGTTTAAAAGAAGTAAACAAAGAAATATGTAGGGCACATCTCGAAGAAGCTGTCTAGTTAAATTCAATGAGAACTTTAAATTCGATTTAAGTGAAACAGACCGAATATGTCATTATTAAATAAACACACCAGACAAAACAAAGGCTAAATTGAGTTTCTGACGCGTCGTGTTTTTTAACCATATTGTTCAACTTAATTGAAAGTGTAGATTTTTAAAAATGAGCTTATGACACCCGCGACGAGACGACGGCGATTGTTTAAATATAAGAATGGCGCAATGATTCATGTTTCAGCGACAGATATAATTAAAGAAGGATTTTTATGTCATCTATTAAGTCCGTCGTATGGAACTGTCACAACTACAAATAAACAGCGCATTTAGTAAATTAGAATTTTAATTCACGCATGAAAGGGGGCGCTTTTTGACAGTTTTATTGAAAGAACGTAATTAAAAATGGGAACCCACGCCTTAGTGAGGAGGCGGGTACTGACCGGGGCTCTCCAGAGTTGGGGGATGGAAGTACGCAAAAATAATTAATATTAAAACGTTTCTTTAGATCATTTTCAGGGGCGCTCAACCATTCTCCCGGGGTGCAAGGCATGCTAAAACAACCTCTGCCCCTAGGAGGCCGTTCTATAGCACTTTGTAATTTTCTTTCAATTTTTTAAAATAAATAAATCATGTGTGTAATTTTTTTTAAGAATAAACAGCGGGTTGCTGCCGTATTTCCCTTTCATATCACATATTGTTACTTTCTTCTATCTTTACAAGCAGAAAGTATTGGATTCATGAAAACGACTTCTGGTTTTTGACGGATTTATACGTTTTAGAGTGTCCTGGCCACGATTTGACTGTTTTTAGAAAATGTTTGTATGTATGTATGTGGCAAAAATACGCGTCTATTAACACGACTTAGAGCATGGACAGACAGACGGCAGAGCGACAAACGAAATTTGAAAACACATATGTTGGAACGTGTTAAAAACAATCAATCCTTTTATTCGACAGCTTTTTATATGAAAATTAGAAATCTAGAATATCAAGCAGAAAGAAAACGATGTACCGAATGAAATTATATTCAACAATTCTATTTTATCTTAGTAATCCTGCTAATATTTTTTCAATTATTCCTATCTTCTTTGGCTTCTGTCCAGATACGTGTTACGTAGAAATTTTTGAGAAATGCATCGAATTTCTACGAATTTTGATATATTCCGATGAATCGACATGTATGGGGACATCGAACTTCCCGCAATCCTTTCGGATGTTGAGTTAGATCGTTCAAAATGTCGATGTACGTCAAATCGCATGAAAAAAAAAAAGTTTTTCATAGGAATGACTTTTGCAAGTTTAGATACTATCAATATCGAGGTTTAAAAATAAATATCTTGAAAGACGAATCCTATTTATTTATTATACTCTTTTATTAGGAGCGTTCGTAATTGTATAAATACGTAGTAGGGAGAGATTGTCTGTCTGCATATAACAGCGCCAAAACTACTCAACCAAACGGTTTGAAATTTACTATATAGAATCGTTTTCAGAATTTTGTTGAGTCATTTCAAATTGTATGAAAATCGAATCGAAACTTAAAAAGCCATTCCTAAAAGTTTTCTTCATATTCTGTTAAATCCTATCGTACATAAATTAATTCAATGATAGGTAATGATTCTATATTGGAGATGGAGTCGTCACGTGACGCTCCCGGTCTCAGCTGAGCTAAGCAAACCAATTGACATAATATATTTTAGATTACTATTATACCCGAGTTGTTTTTTAATTTGATAAAATTCGTTACTGCCCCCAAGCAGTACAATCATGATTATCAAATCTTACATATATTTTAAAACACTGGGATAATTTTAAGTACTAATTAAAATAATTTGTAACCAGGTATAAAGTTGTTAAAACTGAAAAACAAATAATTGAACCCTTTATATCCTACAAATCATTGTGAATATACCAAAATATAACACAAACTACGGAAATATAAATTTATTTAACATTTCAAAATTGAAGCACAATTGACGATTTTGGAAAAAAAATTGTCGATTATTATTATTTTTTAAATTTTCAAACAGGTATTTTATACCATAAATATCAATATTTCTCCACCAAAATTATAGACGGTCATGGGATATATATTTTATATAATATATAAAAAAAATTAAAGATTTAGTAGAAAAATAAATATTTAAAACAAAATGAAATGTGCTCAATACTTATCTCAGAGAATAAATAAAATATTTTTAACACACAAAATATATAAAAATTAATATTTTTTCAATAATTTTTTCCTATTAGAGGAATTGTGATTGAATCTTATAAAAAGTTCAAAATACTATCATAATTTTAAGTATATTAAATAAAATAATTTATAAACAGTTATAATGTCAAAAGTGAAATATATATATATATATGTAAGTATATACAACTGTACCTAGCTCTCTGTACCCTAGAAGTTACTGTAAATATAAAAAAAAAATAACACATACTAGATACTATGATTTATTTAGCATATAAAAATTTCAAAGCTGTAGAACAATTTAAGTTATTGAGAAAAAAATACGATTGTCGAAAAATAAAAGAGAGAGAAAAAAGTTGGGGGGGGTGGGACTTTTATACCCTAATATCAATATTTTTGTATGAAAATTATACACGGTCTTTGAACACACACTTTATATAATATATAAAATTTTCAAAATTTTAGTTTAAGAATTTAAAAAACATATGTGAAATGTGAAATATGCTCAATATTTATTTCTGAGCATATAATATATTAAAACGAGAAGCAAAAGTCTTAATTTTTCAGTGCAAATTTGACTTTACTTCGCAAGCCTCAACTTTTTTGAGTAGTGGATAAAGCTGGGAACAGAATTAAGAAGAATCAAGACGGTTGGGGAAAGAACAGCTCGCCTATTAACCTTCACTGCTCACAACCCTACCCCTAGGAAATACTCTATCTAAATTCCTGTTCATTCCATTTTTATTCCCCCTTCCTGGAGGGAGAATCCATTCTTCTACCTGCTTTATTTGAGAGAGTGGTGAACAAAAGGAAAAGGGAAGGGATGCGCTTTCACTTTTTTGAAGGCTGGAAAGGTAAATGGGAGGGGGGGAGTTCTTCCCTTCTATAGAATTTGGGAAAAGGTCATTTTCTGGGGAAGAAAACATATTTATTTTACAACCAAATACCAATAAATCTAACTGATCATAAACAAAATGTAATCGTAATAATATTAGTTGTGTAGCACTCCAAAAATTTAGAGAAGCATTATTATAAAAACTTAGTTATGTATTGAAGTTTATAGAAAATTATAAGGAGCTTTGAGAATTACTTTTAAAAAAAATTCGTTTGTAGGATTTAAATCTATATTAGTCTCTTGACATGTTCTCTGCCGGCGTATTGCTTTATTTAGATGTATTTATTTTGGGATGGAATTTTTTCACAGTTGTTAACATATTTTTTATCTAAAAAATGACATTAATGCCGCTATTTTCAATTATTCAATATGAATTTAAATGGTATGAAAAACTGTATAAGAGAGCTTTTTAAGTTCTGTTAATGATAAATATTAACGTAGACATATATTAATAATATTAATAATTCAGAACTAATTTTAAAGGTATGTGCATGCAATTTTTTACATCAAAAGTTCTTGTTCAGTCAGACGGCAGACAGACAGACAGACAAACCGAAATCATAAACACTTTTGAACTATATCAGTCCTGAGTAATGATACATACACAAAGACAAATATAGGAAAATATGGCAATACTTTAAACAGAAATTATGGCATAAATGATAAGCATATATAGAATTAAGCATGCCGGATTTCCTTGTAAAACAAAGTTTGATTGTTAGAAATTCATACGCAACATAATTGAAAATTTATGGTACAAATGTAAAAGTTTGAAATAATATCTGGCAATTTGTTCTTTGTGCTTCAATCAAAATCTCAATTTATTGATTTATTATTTTATTATAAACTAAATTAAAAAAAAAGATTAACACATTTATTAGTGGAATTGTATTCAATTTGTTAATAAATAAATTAAAATAACATTTCATTCATATATACATTTAAAAAATCATGAATTGTTTAAAGGAACCAAAATACAAAGTATCATATGTATAGTATTCTTAATATTAATCCGTAATAATATTACACGTGTGGTATTCTGAATATTAAATCTTTAAAAATAATCTGAACTTATTAAAAATTTCGACTTGTTTACATCAATAAGCGAAAAACTTTAAGAATAAATAGTGCAAGTAAATACATATTCATTTAAAATAAATTAGCTTTACTTATATTTAAACAATACAAAACAAACATTATCGTATAATGCATAGGTGTCTTTCATTTAAAAAAAAAAAAAAAAACATCGCCAAGATCAGTAATGCAGTGGTGAATTCAAGGAGTGACATTCCCTACAAATGATTTCATATTTTAGATTTATTAATGGTCTAGATATGAAAAATTATCCCGAAACATTGTAATGTCCTCCCACCGAAGCTGCCCTTAGAAAAAAATATATAATCAATAATAATCTTACGATTTTACTCTGCTGTTTTATTTCATATAAGTAAAGTTACCGGCATTCTGCTAACTAAATTATCATATTTACAACTATTAAAAGTATATAACATTGCACAATTAAATGTTATGCATATCACATCAAAACGAAAAAATGGACATTCGATAGATTATCCTAAGTATCTCGTCCTTTATATTAATTGATGAAACTACTTAATAAAACCTCTTAACACAATTAAAAGAAAAGAAAAGAATCGCAATGAAAATTGCGCTTGTATTTATTAATAAAGGTTGGAACGTTGGAACAATTGGTTTTTAAACACACACGAAAACAAAAGTAATGGAATTCCTTTGTGACAGCTGCGCGTCAAAGTACGTTTTCAGTGAGACCGCGACTGTCACGTGACTTTCAACCACGGTAGCCCTCTGCGTTAGCCCCGGTTTAACGAATGATACGTCACAAGTGTCTATAATTTGTGTTAAAACGCTTGTTTGGGATAATAAACAAGTACTTAATTAGTTTATAAATTACATTGCGATTTTCCTCAAACAAAAAACGAGTCGTTGGGGGCCACCGTAATACTTACCCATCATGCATATGCATAATGTAAAATATAAAAATAAAACATGTGTAAACTACTTATAAAATGCATCGCAATTCGAATAAAATCGTGGCTGGATGATGTTCTAAACTTTAAAGGCTCTATTTACTGAATGGCGTAAAAGAAACATCAAAATGGATAATCCTATTAACAAATGGTTTATTGCGTCGCATTAAGCGTCTCATTTCCAATTAAAATGTATCTGAATTGAAATGTGGATGAAATACAGGGTCCTGAAAAATCGAAGGGTGTGAAAAATAGGATTCCAAATATCTAGGCCACTCATGATCCGATAGACTTCCTTCTTGATGCAAAATTTGTTTTTTTAGTGTCTGTTATAGTCATTCCTTAAAATAAACCATTTCGAAAAATTTTATACACCTTTTCTCAGAATGACTCTTTCGAGAGTCCAAAAAAAGAGTTCCGGATCCTCGAGGTGACTGAAATTCAATAAGCTTCTTCCCATTATTACATACAAAGTACATACCCAATTTCAACTCTCTATCTCAATGGGTTCCGGAGATAGAGCGTTTACAGACACACAGACGGACGGCAAATTTTGCGAACCGAATCGTTTGAAAATTTTAGTATGTACATAAACGTTGAAGAATTTCAAATCAAAGTCAATTTCAAGTCTTATGAAAATTTTGAATCAAAACTTAAAAAGATATTCATAAAAGGTTTCTTCATTCTATTCAACCCTATCATACCTAATCTGTTGGAAATTGTACGTTAAACGGGGCATAGGAGGTGCGTTCGTTTTATAACTACTTTCACAATGTAAAAAACAATCATGCTTATTATTTCAGTGAAATGAATTTTATCGTCTGCTTTCAGCGAAATGAGCATGCCTTTTTTTTTCTAATTACATATACCAAGTTTACAAATGCGGTTGTTTTTTCTACACCAGACAGCGCTGTAAAATTCACCATGAAGATAGCGCTTTGCGAAGGATGACCTCCATGTTTTCAAATTTTTATGACTCCCAATGAACGAATCTTCTGTGTTTATGGACTCTCGTGGTTTGAGATATTATCTCAGAATCGATACATTTTTTAAGGTACCTCATCTCTCAAACAAACCATTTCTTTTTTAAGGATCTTTCTAAAAATGTAACTTCTATGCCATTTTATTCGAAAAAATAACTTTGAATAAAAATGGCCTATGAAAAAAAGAAGTGGTTTGTTTTCCTCAGTCACCTGACTTGCGCTTTTATGATACACATTTACGTACCATAGAATTTAATAGAATGAAGAAAACTTTTATGAATATCTTTTTAACACTTTCCAACCTAGTTGAAAAGTGTTTATGACTTGGGTTTGTCTGGCCGTATGGCCGTGCTCTAACTCCTGTAAATAGGCTCGGATTGTGCTGCAATTTTTAGGTGCGTTCGTAATTATATAAATACGTAGCACCTATTGTCGTCGCTTGGTCCGTCCATCTGTCTGTCTGTCCGTCCGTCCGTCCGCATAGAACAACGCAAAAACTACCCAACCGAATGGTTTGAAATTTAAGATATATTATCTTTGCAGAATTTTGTCGAGACATTTCAAATTTTTTAAAAATCGAAACAAAACTTTAGGAGATATTAATAAATATATTTATTAAGAAATTTGAAATTTTTTTAAAAACTCTGTGCTTTCTTGTTATAGGAGCTTCCGAGGTTGAATCGTGAAGCGACCGAGATATACTTATTTTATGACAGAAATGAATCTGCAGACGATAGAATTCATTTCACACAATTAAAAATCATCAAGATCTGAATATTTATAGAACTAGCTATAGTACGAACGCACCTCGTTTGTCACGTTTGACGTACAATTTCCAACTTGTTACATGTTATTGTCGTTATCTATAGCATGTTCCCAATTTCCACTGAAGTGTGTAGCACTTACAGTTTTTTTACTGGGACACTCAAAAGAATTCCGTTACAGGACGGTCTATGGGGAAAAATCATTCGCGGTTTATTTTAATGATGTGACACAATTTCAAATACATTGTAATGGATATATATCACTAAGGTGCCTAACAAAAAGCTTAATATAGAATAGGGTGTACATAGCACCTTACAGGGACAGTCAAAAGAATTCCGTTACAGGACGTCTATGGAGAAAAATCGTCTGCGGTTTAATTAAATAATGTTTCACTATTTTAAACGGATTGAAATTTATATATATCACTAAGGTGCATAACAAGAGGCTTACTATAGAATAGTGTGTGTAGAGCAGTCATCGTTCACTGACAGGGACACACAAAAGAATTCTCTTCTGTCTGTTAACAATAATTCCTCGAAATGCGTTTTAAGTTGCTGAACGCGATTTTAAATTGAACTCACTTTTTGTCTATTACTGGGTGTGTATAAATTCTGTATTTCATATACAGGACAGCACAAAAGTTCGCGAACACATTTCCGTTTATTGACAAACTCCAGAAGGAGAATTTATTTTGTGCTACGCGTTTCCTAACTAAACAATTTAGCATCCTATGTAGTGTATATACAAATCTATAGATCCTATACAGGGCTGAATAAAAGTATTCAGTATTTTTCCGAATATTGTATATGTTGGAAATATATGTTGGAAATTCCTGAAATTAAGTTTTTAAATATGTTATGGGTTTTCCAAATTATTTACTTAGATGTTGTCTTTCAGCTTATTAAACGGTCATGATTTGTAAAATTATTTTGGAAGCGTTGGAAAGTGTTACATAATCTATGCTTGACGCGTGATTTTTCGTTCTTGTTTAAGTTTCGATTCGATTTTCGTAAAATTTGAAATGACTCGACAAATTTTTGGAACGATTCTATATATTAAATTTCAAACCATTCGGTTGGGTAGTTTTTGCGCTGTTATATGCGGACAGATGGACGGACCAGACGACGACTGTAGCTGCTACGTATTTATATAATTACGAACGCACCTAAAAATGCAAGTCATGTGACTGAGAAAAACAAATACGGTCTGACCATTTTTTTTTTCATATGCCAGAAGGCCATTTTTATTCAAAATTATTTTTTCGAATAAAATGGCATAAAAGTGACAGTTTTAGAAAGATCGCTCAAACAAACTGTTAATTATTAAGTTAACAGCCGAATATCTAGATTAATTAAGGTATAAATAAACACAGGAGATTCTTTCATGATGAGTCATAAAAGTATTAAACCACGGGGGTCATCATTCGCAAAGCAAGATGTCCAGGGTGAATTTTGCAGTGCTGTCTGGTGTAAAAAAAAAAAAAAAAAAAAAAAAAAAAAACGCATCTTATGTATTAAAATACGAGAAAAGGCATCCTCATTTCGTTTGTAGCAGACGATATAATTTATTTCATTGAAATGATAAGGATGATTTTTGTACATTGTAAAACTAGTTATAGTGCTAACGAACCTCATTTTTCACGTTTAACGTACAATTTCAAACTTGTTATTGCTATAAAAGTTTCAACACTGTAAATCTTGGAGTTTTAGTGTTTTCCAGATTTAAGAGGGAGGGGGTGGGGGATATTCAATGGCTGTCCTTCCAAACGAATTTGAGTAACTTGATCTGTATAAAGCTTGTCTGGCATTCGTCCAGATAGACTTCATTCGGTGTCCTGACAAGAGCACGTGACGAAAGCTGGGATGGGAGAAATTGAATGATGAAGAAGATGAATCTTCAATTTTTATGCATATTTTTTACACAATTTTTATGCAGACAACAGAACATTTCGGAGAGAATTCAGTTTTAAAAAGAAAAAAAAACCTTTTTCGTTAAATTTTACAAATAAAGAAATGTTTGAAGTTTGCGCAAATATATAAACAGTTAACTGCATTTCTGTACTAATAGATGGCACCTCCAGTTTTTCTTTTTAATATAAATATTTATCTTCTTTCTGTTTCTTTTTTCTTTTACTGAAAATAATCCCTTAACTTTTCTTAGTATATATGAAAGGATATAAATAAACCCTTTTTAAAATGCAAAATTAAAATTTAAAATCCCAAAACATTTTTTCTAACTTATAAATCTAATGCTTAAATCTAATCTGCCCCTGTGATCTTTGTTTCTCAGCCTCACAAATATTACTTTCATCTATCAATTTCGACATCTCTAAGTTTTAAAAGTGATGAGTTTGCATTCCTTGCAGCAGTCTGTGGGGTGCGGCTCCCAGGCCCGGCCAAGCCTTGGTGTCGGCATAAGACCCCAGACATCAATCAAAAGCTCATTGTACATTAAAATAAATGATCCTCCCAATTTGACTCTTTCTCCCTCTGCTGGAAAATATCCTAAATTCGAATTAAAACCAGCCTGCAAGGGCGAAGAAGACAGATTTTTGGCAAATTTGAGCGGTCAGCCAAACCCTCGGCCATGTAGATCTCAAAACTTAACGTAAACGGCTCGCGGGACCTCCGATTGAACGCGCGAATATGACTGTACGAAGAAATCCTTCAATAAACGAGTTCGATCTGTCAAGAGGTCCCGAGTCCAACTTATTTGTCTGTTTCTGTCAGTTATTAGTCTCCCAAGTCGTCCCCAGGATTAATTCGTTACATATATATTGTGCTGTCCTATTAAAAAAAAAACATTTTTTGAGATTTTCTCTATATAAAATCTAATAAAGAATTAAAAAACAATTAAACAGGGTTACATTTTTACAGCTTGTCCTGACTAAGATTTTAATGTTGAGTATTTTTCATTTTATCACTTTATTACAAAATGGCAGGCAACTAAGCGAAAATTTTTTAAAAAAAAACCCACTTTTCCAAGCAATGACCCATGTTACCTGAAAAAAACTTACGCCTGACATAATCAGCTGAAAAGGAAGCATTTTATTACATATTAATGGTTTAACATAAAAACAATTAAAAATGCATGGAGATCATTCTAAAATTCTATTATAGCAAGAAAATCTGTAAAAAGGAAGCTCCTGTTTTGCCAGAATTCTGCAATGGTTAGTTTAAATTATTTTAAAACTAAATAAGCACTACTCCTTTGGTATTTTTAACTATTTTTATTATTCTAAATGGTGCATAAAAACAGAACAAAACAAAAAAATTGACTTTAGTGAAATATTTGATGTAGTACTAGGGTGTTCTTTGGAAACATTTTACTGTTTTTTAAGAGGACAGCACAATATACCTTAGCGATCCATTGTTATAAATAAAATAAACTTTTACAAAAGAAAAACATTAACCGACTTAGAAAAAAAGCACTAAAAAGTATTAAATAATTCTTTAAAATTCTCTAATGACAAAATGTTATCCATTAACCACAAATCTGATATCATGTGTCGGAATAAAAATGATAAATTTAATATGTACAGTTTAATACCTACCAAACATGGATTTTCGAGAGAATATATTTTACAAGAGATGAATATACAGACTTATGATTCAGTTTACGAATATATACATATGAAAAGCAATCAATTACTTTTTGAAGTCGGTGCCAAACAACCCCAATCGATAAATTAGTAGATACTAGGTACAATATATTCACAATTCTTACTAAACTTAAGGTAGTTTGGCACCGACTTCAAAAAGTAATTGATTGCTTTTCATATGTATATATTCGTAAACTGAATCATAAGTCTGTATATTCATCTCTTGTAAAATATATTCTCTCGAAAATCCATGTTTGGTGGGTATTAAACTGTACATATTAAATTTATCATTTTTATTCCGACACATGATATCAGATTTGTGGTTAATGGATAACATTTTGTCATTAGAGAATGTTAAAGAATTATTTAATACTTTTTAGTGCTTTTTTTCTAAGTCGGTTAATGTTTTTTTTTTGTAAAAGTTTATTTTATTTCCTACTTTTTAGTTGTTAATACAGTAATAGACAATTATCTTGATTTCAACATCTGCTGAATAAATAAGTAATTTGTAATAGAAATTATAATTTACCAAAATTATCCTTTAAATAAATATTTTTTAATAAAATCTTTGACAGAATCAAATTCTTGTCAATCTTGACGACAACTGGAAAAATATCGCCAAATTTGGCGATCAAAATATGTTGCCATAAATGAAGCCAACGTGGTTATAGTTAACTAATTTGACGAAATCCTCATTCAGATTGACGAGAAGTGGGAATGAATCTTCTGTAATCGGGTTCCACGCATTTTTTAATTTTGAAAATTTTTTAACAACAAAATTGTTCTAATCATCAGAATTTGACGAAATTTAAATGGGACCACCAGGGTGTATTACACTTTTAAACAAAAAAATATATATATCAAAATCGGTGCACATTTACGAAAGTTATGCGTGAACGGGACTAAAACATACATACATACATACATTGGGTCAAATTATTAACATACTCCTTTTCTCACCTGCTTCTATCGAAATAGAAGAAAGTATTGTGATCAAAATTTTTTCAACTTCCGGTTTTCGACGGATTTATATGTTTTAGGAGTCAAAGATTCCGAAAAACATGTTTTTACAAAATATCAGTCTTTCCGTGTGTGCCCTCTTTGTATCATTGAAAAGTGTGTCAAGTTATGAAGCAATCTAGAATTGAACGAAATTTCATTTATAGGTTTTTGGCTGTGACCAGCAGGTCCCACTTGAATTTGCGGATATTCTGCCGAAAGCGGGCGCTGTGATAGCGATTTTTGTTCCATTTAAATTATTGTATCATCGAAAAGTGTATTAGGTTACCCACAGTACTGAACCAATTTTTTTGTATGTGTTTTTTACTATGACCTGCAGGTCCCAGTTGAATTTAGGGATATTCAGCAAGAAGGAGACGCTATGATAGACACTTAAGATTTCAAATTCAAAAAGATGTACAAAGTCGTTAAAAATATTAGAAATCCTAAAGGTTTTTTTCAATTGAATGTTCAGCCTTGATCCAAGGATACCGGAACAATTTTTGTTTTGCCTCTACCTTAAAAAATGCCTAAAATAAAGCATTTTGAAATTTTAGAGTGGCTGACATTTTGAAACACGACAGAAGGATACCTCCATAAACGGTTTTAATTTAAGAGTTTTAGTGAACATGCTATCTCGCAAGTGTTATTTCATTGTTGTAACCATCGTTCTAACTCTCACATTCTCAACACTATATATTCATGTTCGCCAGCGTTAAATTCTCTCCAAGCTAGGCAATATTTGGCGAAATATCAACAAATTTGGCGACAAAAACAAGTTGACATAAATGAAGCCAACTTGGCTATAGCTAGCATATTTGGCGAAATTCTGATTCAAATTGAATATTGACGAGAACTGCGACTGAATCTTCTATAATCGGGTTCCATCCATTTTTATAGCTTGGTGTTTTGCTGTAAAATTAGCTAAAATCTTAAAACCAAGGAATAGGTAGGCTGTCTTTTCCTGCCGGTATAGACCAGAAGGACTTTTCGTAGTTTAGTATACATAATATATCAGCTACAAATAAATTAATCTCTCGTATAAATATGTTTTTAAATTGAAACTCTTTTGAAGTAATGTTATTTGAGCATTTTATTTATGACGTAAGTTTTCCCATTTAATGTTTTGAACGTGTATTAATATTCACGCGCAAGTATATTTTTTATAACGTATTTTTCTACATTTACTGCTTTTAACACGTGATCATTTAATTATTGTTTTCAAGTTTTATTTCTGTTTTTGATAGTCACGTGTAAATACGTTTTTTAATTGAAAGGGAATATTATTTTGTGCGCTATTTTACAAATTGGCAACAATTCAAATAATGGACTTTATGAAATATAAATTAAATTATCAAAATAATGGAAATTTGAATAAAATAATTTGTTCTAATGATCAGATTTTGACGAAATTGAAATGGGACCACCTTGGACCCTTCCTCTTTCAAACAAAATAAAAATTATCAAAATCGATGCACATCTACGAGAGTTATGCGTGAACAACAAAATACATACATACGGGTCGAATTGATAACCTCCTCCTTTTTTTAAGTCGGTTAAAAAAAGACCAAACATTTAGATCATTTCGCTTTATTTAGTCAATAATGGAAAGATTTTATTTTAAAATTTTAAATACAATTACTAATCAAAACAAAATTATTGGAAATGGTAAATTTACCTTAATAATAATGAAAAAAATAAAAGAAATTCAATAAATTTTCCGCCTAAAGAAAATATATTGTACATCATTAAACTGAGTTAGCAGAACACTAGCAATATCTGAAAAAACATCTTATACCAGCAGCGGGATTCGAACCGACACTCCTTTTAGAGAGCCAGAAATCTTCTCTCTAGCGTTTTGGGCCACTACGCCAACTCGTCTTCCTTCAATCTCCATCTGAAATAAAGCCAGTTAGAAGCTGGTTCCCTACTCCTTTTATCGATAGAAAATCACTCTAAAGTTCTCATTGCGCATGCCCAGAACAGCTGAAAACTTCCTTATCAGACATCATAATCCCTTTTACGTTTTAATATAGACAGTTTTCTTTAACCTGCGTTCGACAAACGCTGGAGAATTCTGTCGCCTTATTTCCGTATTTGAAATCTTCCGATGCATTATGAATCTAGGATGCAACGTTCCTTTTTCTCTCTATCTCATTCCGTGTGGTCGAATCCTTCCACGAAATAAATACAAATAATATAAAGACAATTAATACAAATCTCTACAAATATTATACGTTTGTGTATTTGTTTGTAAGGGATAATCTCTGGAACTACAGAGCCGATTTAAAAAATAACTAGATGGAATCCGTCAAAATTTGACGGCAAACAACTTGATAGTACCATAAAAATAAAATTTATAGTTGCTTTAACTTGACAAATTTCATAGTGGGGAACATAATATGATTAAGCAGTCACAGACCTTTCCATCGATATATCACATGAGGGGTGTGTGCAAAATTAACAAAAGTACCCCTTGGGGGGGGGGGGCAAAGTGGGGAGATGGTCACCGGAGATGCATAATATGATTAAGTGGTCACAGACCTTTCCAATGATATATAACATGAGGGTTGTGTGCAAAATTTAGAAAGTACCCCTTGGGGGAGGGGGGAGGGCAAAGTGGGGAGATGGACATCGGAGATGCATAATATGATTAAGCAGTCACGGACCTTTCTAACAATATATGACATGAGGGGTGTCAACAAAATTTAGAAAGTGTTGTGCTGTCCTCTAAAAAAAACCCAGTGTGAAATAATTCCTAAAATAAACCCACCCTAGTATTTTATCAAATATTTCACTGAAGTCAATTTTTGGTCTTGCCTTGTTTCTATACACCATTTGCAACAGTTAAAACATTTGATAATGCCTAAGGAGATGTTTATTTAGTTTTAAAATAATTTAATCTAATAATGCAGAATTTTAGCAAAACATGAGCTTTATTTTCACATATTTGCTTGTTATAATACGTTATGTTAGAATGATGTACATCAATTTTGAAATGTTTTTATGTTAAACCATTAATGTGTGAATAAAATGTTACATTTTCAGCTGATTATGTCATGTAGGGCTCGGCTGGCGATCATTGAAAATGGAGCTAAAAAAAAAAAAACCCAAAAAATTTTTCAATAAATAAATTATAAAATATACAATTTAAAAAAAAATACATTTATTTTTAAGGAAAATAATTAAATTATGCAAATTTAATGCATATTGAAGGCACTAAGGATATTTTTTTTAGTATGTCATAAAAAAAATCCATCTTTGCAAAATTAAAACCGATCAATCTTTTTTACACACAGATACCCTTCACTTGTATTTTACACATTATTTTGATGTTTTCAAACTTTTATTTATTTTACTTTATTCACTCTTTTAACTTTTTAATGCAAAATATTTTACTTAAGGTACGAATAACTAAAATAGATGCATAGCTGCTAATTTGTAATATTTATCTTCTAAGCATACAGATGAACTTGTGCAGTTTTGTGCAAAACACAGTAAGTGAATTGCAAAATATCCTTTTGTCTTTCGCATAAAAGGTAAAATTTGAAATCTGATGCATTCCCCCTTTCTTATATAATTTAAAATATACCACAGAAGAAAATCGTAATATAATTCAGGAAGGAAGAGGCAGCAAATTTTCTTTCAAGAACACCCTTTCTGTGTCATCGATGAACTTCATTATCTTTGCTTTATCATCTGAGAAGGTAAAGCCAGGTTTGTAATTTTGATCAGTCAAAACTCATTTTAACGAGGATTGTGGTCAAAACTGGTTTTGACCATTTAAAAGTGGTCAAATTTGCTTCAACCACTCAAAAGTAATTGAAACTCTATTAAAAAGACATTTGACATTTTTGGATTTCATAATGCACCTGCGGTGAATTGTTGTGCGAACTCTTCAGCAATAAAGATAATTTTCAAAGTTTGATCTGAGTTAGCCTTAATACAGAAAAAGTCGTTACTTGATAAGTAACACATGTTGTATTAAATTTATTTTAATAAAATAAATTTTAATCTCTTTTTTCAAATCAAAATGAGTCCTAATTACATATTTTGACCAGGCAAGTTAAAACTGTTATTTTCCATGTTTAAACCAATACAACCCTGGGACTAATAATATTAGGTAGACCAACAATATTAGGTGAAAGGCCAAATTGGGAAATTTCACTAGTGGCCAGTGGTAGCAGTTTTATAAGTGGCCACTAACTTTATACTAGTAGCCACTTTTTTATTTAAAAGTGTTAAACAGTAAACTTTTGTTAACATGTTTATTAGTATTAATCTAAAATTAAATAGCCCAAAGAAATATGTTAATATAAACATATTGCAACCAGCAAAAGTAGAATCCTTGATAAAATGCAAGAAAATTTTACTCTCTCCTTGTGGGAAAAATGCCATAAGGTGGCCGCTGACAGACGTATTTAGTAAAGGAAATGGAAATTTATTTGGTGCCAAATATGGGCTAAAGGTTCAGGTACTCCAAGCACTTAAAAGCATTGTAATCACTCTTTGCTGCATTCAAAAACAAGTATTGAGAATGAAAGTACTACTACTAGTGAAGATGGCAGTCTGGAAAGTGATAAATCTTTATGGAGCTCATATTTATCAGATACAGATATGCATAATACAGAAGAAGCCGCAATTTTGAACACCGCAAGTGATATTACCGATAATGAAGACAATGATTTATTCTGTTCTGTACAAGAAGCTGAGAAGTTACAATGTGGCTAGTAGGTGATTATTAAATAAGATGATTTAAAGTTTCGTGTTATTATTACTGAGGAAGTAAATGATGATCGTCGAATAAATTGCTTAATGCCGACAAAAATTAAGAGTACTCAAGTTTGAATCTAATCACTAGATTATTCAGAACAAAATAAACCAAAATGTGGCTATTATTAATTCTTCTCCATTAATAAACATATTCTCCATAATCTCAGAGATTTTACAAATCCTATTTAATAATTTTCTTCTTAAATTTACTGAAGATGTATGCAAAAAATGTGAAAAGTCTAGAGCGAATTTACAAATAATTATATTTTGCATTTTGCATTTGAAATTCCTTCAATTTACAAAATAATGAAATATTTAATATTTTTTGCAGAATTGTGGTTTAAAAATAAATAATAATGAAAAATATATATATATTGCTGTCAAATAATTTTATTTCCAACTATTTTTACATGTGGGTTTTTTTTAGGTAACATGCGTTTTTTGGGGAAAAAGTGGTTTTTTTTTTTCAATTTCTTGCTTAATTGGCTGTCACTTTGTAACATATTGATAGAATGAAAAATGCTCAGCATTAAAATCTTACTCAGAACAAGCCGTGAAAATATAGCTATGTTTAATTTTTTTGCATTCCTTATTAGACTTTATTTAAAGATAAATTCAAAAAAATGTTTTTTTTTTTTAAGATGACAGCACAATATGCAAAGAAATGTGAAAAGTCTGAAGCAAATTTAGAAATAATTATTTTTTGCATTTTGAATTTGAAATTCCTTTAATTTACAAAATAATGAAATATTTAATATTTTTTTGCAGAATTGTGGTTTAAAAATAAATAATAATGAAAAAAAGAAAATATATATTTTGCTGTCAAATAATTTTATTTCCAAGTATTTTTACATGTGGTTTTTTTTAGGTAACATGGGTTTTTAGCACTTTCCAACCTAGTTGAAAAGTGCTTATGACTTCGGTTTGTCTGGCCGGATGGCCGTCTGTCCGTGCTCTAACTCCCGTAAATATGCTCGGATTGCTCTGCAATTTTTATATGTTATTGCCATTATCTATGGCACGTTCCCTATTTCAACTGAAGTGTGTAGCACTTATAGTTTTCTTACAGGGACACTCAAAAGAATTCCGTTACATTGCGGTCTATGGGGAAAAATCATTTGCGGTTTATTTTAAAAATGTTTCACTATCGTAAACGCATTGAAATTTATATAGATCACTAAGATGCATTAGAAGAAGCTTAATATGGAATAGTAGGTGTATAGCACTTAGAGTTACTTTACAGGGACAGTCAAAATAATTCCGTTACATTACGTCTATGGAGAAAAATCGTCTGCGGCTTATTTAAATGTTCCACTATTTTAAACGCATTGAAGTTTATATATATTACTAAGGTGCATTACAAGAGGCTTACTACAGAATAGTGTGTGTATAGCAGTCATCGTTCATTTACAGGGACACACAAAAGAATTCTCTACTGTCTGTTAACAATAATTCCTGGAAGTGCGTTTTAAGTTACTGAACGCGATTTTAATCTTAACTAGCTTTTTGTCTATTACGTGGTGTGTATAAATTCTGTAGATCCTATACAGGGCAGCACAAAAGTTCGCGAACACATTTCCGTTTATTGACAGAAACTCCAGAAGGAGAATTTAAACTGTGCTACGCGTTTCCTAACTAAACTAAAAGTTAGCATCCTATGTATATACACTCTTAATTCAAAAGAATGAATTATTCACTCAATAAAAGAACGTAATATTTAGGGGGGATATTCATTCCTTCTGGGTACCGACTTTCTCAAAAAGGAACGCTTTCCGAAAATAACTGGTTTGATAAATCATCTGCATTTGAGCTATATGCAAAAATACTCCGGTTTTGAATCGAAGTAGGGAAATACTCTAAAAGGAGTGATTAGAGAACTTTCCTATTGGTTGTAATTCTGTCATGTGATATTTGGTTTGGCGGGGATCCAGTTTGAAAAGTGAATGCAAAGATAGTGCACTAGAAGATATGAAGCTTGGGCGAAATCGTGACTGCGCCATCTATTGCCAGAATTGTGCAAATTTGGATAGTCAGCAAAGAATTTGTATTGCAAAGAAAGTTACCTGAAAGGGGCAATAATTGTCTACGCCAAACAAGAAGCCAAAAAGGTTGCTATCTCTTAAAATTTTGAGCGCGAAATATTTTGACAGACATTTAAACTTCCGGTTCCGAGGAACGCCATTGCTATTGATTACGTTACGATTTACAAGAGAAAAACAACGTGTTGTAACTTTTGGAAATCTCAGATGGAAACTTGAATTAAAAGTTCTAACATGTAAGTAATATTCTTTTTGTTTGTTATGAAAAATTGTAAATCTGGTGCTTTCTAAAATAGTTAATGCATGTTTAATTTACTTTAGTTTATGTTCACAAACAAAGCGCAATAGAATGCATACAAATGTATATGTTTAATTATATAATAATTTTATATATTTTTTTAATAGCATTTTTATAATTGAAGTTTGGTCTGTGACCCTGGGGCCCCCAAATTCAGTATGCATATTTCGTAAAAATGATATTTCAATTCAATGATATTCAATCTAAGAATTTCTCTTTTATTTATTTAAGTAATATTTTTACTTTTAAATGTAAAACATGTTTGTAATCTCATTCCAGATTTGCAATCTCCTTCTAAAAGAAGAAAGATGGATGCAAGCTCTGTTAAAAAGATTCGCCATAATATTGACACTCCCAAAACCATGAAAATAAAGAAATTCCGGGGGAAATACTATTATGCGAAGAAGCAATTGAATCGTGGCATGCCTCTTGATGCTTGTTTGAAAACATTAGAGATAGTGATGCCACCCATCATTTACAAATTCTTGCATTCACAGCTGAAATGCTATGGAAAATCTGCATATGGCCGAAGGTGGACAACTGACGACAAAAATTTGGCTCTTCAAATATATCTAGCAAGTCCTCGAGCTTATAATGGTTTGAGGAAAATTTTCAAATTTCCTACTAAGAGGACACTTCAGAAAAGCTTATCTGGGATCGATATCAAGCCAGGTTTTCTTTCTCCCGTCCTCAATGCATTAAAATGTATGTCATCAAGCATGAAGCCTCATGACAGATTATGCACGGTGATGTTTGATGAGATGAAAATAAAACCTGGTCTTGCATATTATTCCAAACGTGACCAGATAATCGGCTACGAAAATTGTAGCAATGGTGAAGCTTCAGAAGTGGCAACCCATGCTCTTGGCGTAATGGTTCGTGGCATCTGCAAGAAGTGGAAGCAAGTCTTTGGAATCTTTTTTGAAAAAAATTCTACTTCACCTACAGATTTAAAATCTCTTCTTTTGGAAGCTGTAGAGAAGTTGCAGGAATGTGGACTGAATCCTCAGTCCATCATATGTGACATGGCCACAACCAATCAGAATCTGTTCTTCTCCGAACTAGCAGTTACTGAAGAAAAGCCATATTTCTTCGTCAATGAGAAGAAAATATTTACCATTTTTGACCCTCCACATCTTCTGAAGTGCCTCAGGAATAATTTTCACAGATATAAAGCCAAATTTAATGTATCAAAGATTGCTGACTGGGATCATATTGTGCAGTTGTTCAATTTTGATGTCAAACAAACTCATCGTGTTGTTAAGAAATTAGCACATTGAGTTGAAAGGCTTCAGCAAGATGAGTGTCAGGCGAGCCTTAAGCAACTCTGTAGCTGCTGCACTTTGTTATATGACCTCGCTGAATGGGCTTCCTGCTGCTGCCAACTACACTGCAGAATTTTGTTCTACAGTCAATGATCTTTTTGATAGCATCAACAGTCGGGAGGTTCTCCATAAAAGTATTCCCCTTCGGTCAGCTGTCACAAGAAATTCCATCCATTTCGAAAAGTGGAGAGAAATGAAAGGCTTCATCAGAAGCATAAAATTTCTAACTGGAGACAGAAAAACATCATTTCCATGCCTAAAAGGGTGGCAGATAACTCTATCTTCATTCTTGCAGCTGATTCCTGATCTTCTCAACCAGATTCCATTTGTTATGATGAACAGATTTAATCAGGATGCCTTAGAAAATTATTTTTCAATGGTAAGAATTTTTTTTTTTTTTTTTTTTTTTTTTTTTTTTGCTGTTAAATAAATGCTGTAGACAATAAAAAAAAATATACTGATTAATATTTTCCTTTTTACTTAAAAATATAACTATGTTGATTATTACATAACTTTGTTAGAATTTCAGTCAACATAAAGTGTAACTAAATATAATTCTTATATGCAATACACTCTCACAAATCTACACAGCTTGGGGACCAGAGGTTTTGAACATCCTTTAAAACATAACTTTAATTCATTAAAAATTGTTTCTGTGAAATGTTGAGAAATTGACTTTCCTGTTAGAGAAATAATTTTGCAAAATAAAGTAATGTACGAATTATGCATGAAAAATAAATCCCTAGAAATGTAGATATTTGAGAGTTTAATGTATATTTTATTAATTATATATATTTTTTCTGAAAACTGATGGAATAATATTCCTACAGGTGAGAGGAAAGGGAGGATATGATGACAGACCAACAGCTCTCAGTTTTCTTTTTCGGTCAAGAAACCTTCTAACTGCCAACATAATTAATTTTTGTTCAGAAGCAAACTGCGAAGCTGATTCTGATGTCTTGTTGATTCCTGCCAACATCATCCAGGCTGATGCAGATGCGGGCAATACATCTGCTAGTTTAATTATAGATGAAAGTCTCGCAGATGTGGATGATGTCATATCCAAGGTGGATGCATCTGCAACAAATGATCCATTTTTAAATAACCCAGCTGCATTTATTGGAGGTTATGTTGCGAAGAAGTTTTTAAAGTCTCACATTTTGCCCTGTGAGCACTGTAAAAATCTTCTAGTAACAGAAAAAGTTTTAAGCCAGTCAACCATTTTTTTTGCATTTTAAAGAATTTGACTGTGTGAAAAATGGGTTACATCATCCATCATCAAATTTAACATCCACAATTGTGCAGTTTGGCGAGATTTTCAGCAAAATGTTTCAGGAATTTTCACGTAAGCCCAATGTTGCACAGAATATCCTTCGCTGTATCCAAGAAGTTGATCATGCTTGGTTGAATTGCCCTGACCATGCAGAGAGCAGTTGGGTTTGGATTACAAAATTTTATATTAAAGTTATGTTATACAATAAAATGAAATTTATAAATGCACAAATTCCCGATCCTAAAGCAGACACCAAAAAATTAAATAAATTAAAATAGTTATAAAAAGAGTATAACTTTCTGTATAATATTTTTGACATATTTGCATTTTTTTTGTATTTGAATATTATATGACATTATTTCTCTCTCTCACTCTCTTATTATATATATATATATATATGTAAAGTCAAACCTCGTTAGTACGTCATCTGGATAAAACATCACTTCGCATATTACGTCATGTTTCAGAAGTCCTGATCATTCTTGTATGCTTTTTCACATTGTACTCCACTCTGCTGCATAGTCTACTTTACATCTTTGTTTGATATCTTTGGTTCTGTGGGTGTGAATCTCACATAAGTTGAATCATTCATCTTGGTTTGTTTAGCACCTTAATTATTTTTATGGTTAATCTTCATAAAGTCAGATCTGATGTCAGTTAAGAATAATACTATATTGACTAGAGACGTCGATAAAAAAAATTGATAGTATCAATATAATAGTTTCCCAATCAATATAATTTTGTTGTAAAAAGTACAAATGGGCACCTATTGAATTCTACAATAAAATATTGCATAACATATGTACTATACTTGTACTTTTCTTAATTTGTCCTCCATTTTATGAAATCTAATTGTTATTCTACTAATTTATATATCTTTATAATGTAATTTAGTTATAGGTAACAGGGTGTCTAGCCACCTGGAAACCTTGAAAAGTCAGGGAAATTTACCAATTCTGAAGAAAAAGTCAGGAAAATTTGAAAATTCTGAGAAAAAGTTATAAAATTTTGAACTTAAAAAAAGGAAAATGTTCCTTAATGAAGGATTTGAAATTGCAACACCATTAAAATCAAACTGTGCTCTTCACAAGTACTGTAAAGAATATTTTAACCTCTTGCAAACCATTTGGTCTACCCCCTTTCAGTCCTTCTTTGTAACTTGCAGATTTTCAGTTCCAGTTTCACTGAAACTTTCTACTGAATGTTGTAAAATTGATTAGGTGTTTCACTCTGCTTACTTATTTTTGTTTGGGAACTGAACATTTGTTATCTTATTCTATTGAATATTTATTATTTGTATTAAAATATGTCAAAGCAATCTGTATTTAACTGTGACTATATATCTACTGTATATATATATATATAATCTACTATATATATAAAACACAAACGGAAATTTCGTTCCGTTCCTGTATAACTCGAGTTCCACTGAATGGATTTTGATGGAACGTGCTGTTCGATAGATAATTTTTCCGGGAAGGTTTTAGTATATAACACAATGTTCTACGTAAATTAGTTATAGAATTATGATAGAAAGTTCTGTTATTTTGGGCGAAAAGGTTACCACTGGTTATTTTTTGGCGACCATTATCGTTGGTGAAAAAATTTAAATGGTTATATCATTTAGAAAATAATACATACACCTCAAAAAAAGAAAAACTTATTAATTGGCCTGGAGTTCAAGAAGTAACAAACGAAAATGAATAACCTGAGCCTTATTTAATTTCGTTGGTCAATCTTTGCAATGATTCTAATACTCTCTTTTTTAGTAGTGTGGCGCCTCAGAGAACATTTCAACTTCTGTTAGTCATAATGGCCACATTTCTCTAAAAAATTTTATATAAATCATCAAATTAAAGATTTGCTTTTTAATAGCTTGAATTTTGTATAATGCATAAAATAAGATAATAACACAATGGAATTTGCATTGTATTTAGCAATGCAGAAGGACTTCCCAGGTGAAGATCCATAATATTTGGAAATACATTATGAAATTCACTATTTCGTTTGATTCAATGTTCATTTGGAAAATGGACCAGCGCAGCGGGCATAGCCTGATAGTTTAATATAAACTCTGCTTAGTAAGTCATTTTTAAGTGTATCTGAGAGTGATGTATTAACGAGGTTTGACTGTACACAGTGGCTGTTTGTACATTTTTTAAAAGAGTGTTTGATGTTTAAAAAAAATTGCCTGCTTAGAGAAATTAATTTTTACAGTTAATATGTTTCTTTAAATTATAAATTCTTGGCTGACAAATAAAATTTTTGTGTACATGCAAAATACGAATGGATAAAAGGCTATATTTTGGCTTTTTCTAGTAAGAATTATTCATATTCAGTTATTCATGAAATGTTGGGTTTTTCCCATTATTTATAGCCTATATTTCCTGGAATTCGCATATATTTTCAAAATGTTTTGTACATTCTATTAAAGTATATATGAAGGTATAAAAATTTAAATATTTTTCATTACCAATTGTAATAAAATGTTAATAATAATAAGTGTAATAATAATAAATAAAGAAAAGAAGTGTAGGACAAAATCTACATGATTCTAAATATTGAAATAATTTTGATATCATACAGATGAATTCCTGAAGTTAATCCAATGTGTTATTTTTTTCTCTTCTATATTCATGCCGTGAAATTAATTACCATATAGTATTTCTATTTTGATAATTTGTTTTCCTTATTCTAAATTTGTACAACAATATAAATATTTCTTATGTTTGTCAATTTTTTTTTCACTGTGGAGTTTTCATTATTTTTTTTAATTTTCAACAAAGCTCTTGTTCTTTGCAAGAAAGAGAAATGCCATTTTTAAAGCAGTTTTATCTTTTACAGTCTTTGTCGATGAAATTTTGAATGATTTGAAGTTTTTTTATACTGATAATATGAATGCAAAATCTTGAATTGTATGAGGATATCCAAAATATGCAATATAACTGTAGCTTACTTTGTTCATTTTATTAAGAAAAGAATTTTGAATTTGATTTGAAAGTATAAAATAACATTTCATTTATTCCTAATACTTAATTGGGGTTTTTAAATTATTCTTATTTCCTGTGTTTTGTTTTTAAGAATGAAAAATGGCTTAAAACTATGCATAAATATTTTTTTTTTTTTTTTTACTTTTATTAAGCATATTCAAATATTTGAGTCATTTATGCTTTACACTTTGCTTTTTGTCTATAAAATGTATTTTTCTTTATATTATACAAATATGTAAAATACTTGAGTTACTAAATACAGTTTTTAAAATTATTTATTTATGTAGATGATTTTCAGTATGAGTTAAATTTTCATGCTTAGTCAAATTCAAAATTATTCTGTCAATTTGAAAACTCGTGAACTTGAAGTGTTTTTTTAGTAATTCGATACTTAGAGAAGAATTAGAAACAAAAGTGAATTTCAAACTTATAAATTTTCAGAATCCTCATGACTATAAATTGTTTTGCAAAGAGTTTTCTGAAGATAATGGCAGCACAATGTTAATTCTTAAAAACGAAAAAAGAATATAACAAAATGAATATGCAGAAGATCTTAGAGAAATCTATTTACAAGAGATTACCACACAAGATTTAGAATCGACATATCATGAAAATAAGATAATCATTAATTGGATGAAAAAGTAATCAACAGAAATTAGTTTTACTTTTCACAACAAAATCTGAACTTTTAAACTTATATGATACTATTTGCGAAAGAAAATGGTTAATGAATCTCTTCAAGAACTAAGCCAAGAAGAAATGATCAAATGCCCAATACAAATTAGTACTGACAGTCAATCTGTAATTGATGGGATCAAAAACCCATGGGTTAATAATAATTAGAACAAACATTCATGCACAAAAACTTTCATGCTTACAGCCAAATTTAAAATTATTCTGTCAATTTGAAAACTCATGAACTTAAAGTACTTTTTTTTTTTATTCGACATTTTACAGAAGAGTTAGAAGTAAAAGTGAATTTCAAAGATAAAATTTCAGAACCCTCATGACAATAAATTATTTTTCAAAGATTTTTCTGGAGATAATGGCAGCATAATGTTTATTCTTAAGAACAAAAAAAGAATATCACAAATTGAACATGCAAAAGTTCTTAGAGAAATCTATTTACAAGCAGTCTTATGGTACATTCAAGGCAATCTAAACTTCGAACTAAAAAGAAAAAGGGTCAACTGTCACTCTGTTCTGATGCTAAATGGTGTACTACACAAGATTTAGAATCATTTGGTGGACATATCATGAAAATAAGATAATCATTAATTGGATGGAAAAGTAATCAACAGAAATTAGTTTTACTTTTCATAACAAAAGCTGAACTTTTAAACTTATATGATGCTGTTTGCGAAAGAAAATGGTTAATGAATCTCTTAAAGAACTAAGCCAAGAAGAAATGATCAAATGCCCAATACAAATTAGTATTGACAGTCAAAATGAAGGAGTGAAAGGAAGATTCAAACCAGATACATCAACACATCTAAACGCAATGCAGATATAATGACTACGAATTTGTTTTGTGGTTTGGTGAAGACGGTGAGCTGAAGCCTTTACTGTATTACTGGGGGGGGAGGCTCGAAAGCCAAAGCACCGCGACCAGAGGTCTATTGTACTATCCCTCAAGGTCTCCTAATTTTGAACCAATTCCAGATGAGAGACGTGCATCTGGATTGGCACCCCCAGAGGTAGCGCTTGTAAGGAACTTGGAGGACTTTGGAGCCACGAACAGATTTAACATGCACCAGCTGCCATTAACGTACACGGTCCCACAGCAGAGGCAGACAAGAGAGGATAGACGATGCACCCTCCCAAGCACTGACCGAGGTTTTGGTTTTCGGCGATCTTACGAGAGCCAAGCTTTACCGTCCGCGCCACCGCGGGACGAGCTGAAGCCTTATCGACATTGCTGTGTGGTGATTGGGATAACATGTAGCTCTTTCCTTTTGAGTATTGTGATCCAATATCATCTTCAGAATTTTTTGAACAGTCACAACAACGATTATCCTGAAAATATGATTAAATTACTCATGAATAGTTTTTACCTAGATAACTGTGTTGCAAGTATGCGTAATGAAGAAGAATTAGAGCGATTCATTAAAGTTGCAACAACTATTACAGTAGGAAGAAAATTTGAATTGAGGTAATGGGAATACACGAACCTAACATATGAAACTAGACCCGACACAAATGTGCTTGGCATATTGTGGAATAAGAGGCAGATACCGTAGGTATCAGTACAGCTAGCTTAAAAGAGCTTTGTTTCAAGAAAATCATTGTTTGCAGCCCACAGTGTTTTTGATCCTATTGGAGTGTCTTGTCCTGTTTCATTATTTCCTAAACTACTTTTACCAAAACTTTGGAGCGTGAAATTGAATTGGGATGAAGAAGTAGATTTGGTATCCCAAACTTAATTTTTGAAATGGTTGAAAAATAGTATTCACTTAGAAAATCTTTGCATTCCACGATATTTAAGAAGTGGGAAATCCATGTAAAATGTTCTCTTCATTTCTTCTCTGACGCAATTAAATATGCGATGTTGCTGTAGTTTTTATCAGAGTGGAAACTAGTTAATCTAAGTACAGTTATTATAAGCACGATGTAGAGTTTCTCCTACTGGCAAGAAGGTGACAACGATTGCAAGATTAGAATTACTTGCAGCAAAATTAGAACTTTGACTTCCAAAGAATGATAGACTAAAATGGAAATCTAAATCCTTCAGACCTACCTAGTAGAGCCTGTAAGTAGTCTAGTCATCAACTACTGAAATTGAAATGGTGGCAGTGACCTAAATTGTTGTATTTGCTCTGATAAATGGCCCGCCACTGAATTTATTGCTGATGAAGACAAAGTTCTTTCAGAAAGAAAGGCGTTGTTTCCTCCTCGGATACTGTCTTAACTTCAATGATGAAAATGATTGATATTATCGCTATCCTTCTCAGTACGAAAATATTGTAAAATTAATTCGATGGATTTTGAGATTCTCAAGGAATTGTCATACTACAAGAGAGTTGAGAAAACAAGGAAACCTTGATTCAGAAGAGTTTGTAGAAGCTGTAAAAAGAATATTAATAATGATACAAAAATAAATCTTTATAAACGAAAAGGATGCAAAACTAAAGACATTAGAAGTATTTAACAATCAAAATGGTATCATTAGACTGAAAACTGAAATTGCTTACAGAGAAGACTGACGATTTTAGGAAATCTGCGATTCTTCCTTTGCGCCCTGAAGTGGTAAGGCGTTTGATATTTTTGTATCATGTAAGAAACAGTCATGCTGGTACTCAAATTTTGTTAAATATTTTAAGAGAACACTCTTACATACTGAATGGCAGAAAATTAGTCAGATCTGTTGTGTCAAAGTGTACTAAATGCAAAAAACATTCTGAAAAGAATAGATGCTGTTACAACTTCACTTCCCAAAGATCGAGTTCGTAATGTTGCGGTGTTTGAAATCACTGGCGTTGATCTTGCTGGGTTGTTGCTTTTCAAGGGACAACTGAAAACATGCATTTGTTTTAGGTCAAGCATATTTGTCATATGAAGATATGATTGCAGTGTTATGTGACATCAAATCAGTCATGAACTCCTGACCTCTCACTTATTATATCTCAGAAAGAGATTCTGATCTTATTCCTCTCACACCATCATTATTTATGTAAGATATCAAGGAATCTGGTGTTCCTGATTGTGATGCGGTGGATCACAACAGACTTAACAAAAGGTCAAGTACAGACTAGCTCTTCAGAGAAATTTGAGGGAAAGATTCAGGTCAGAATATTTAGTCACATTAATTAAAAAATCCAAGTTTAAGAAATGGTCAGCTATAGCTCTGAGAAATATAATCCTTATTGGAAGTGATAATAGAAAACATATAGACTGGCCACTTAGGTGAGTTACTGAACTTACCCCTGGAAAAGAAGGAATCATCAGATTGGTGAAACTCCAAACAGCACGTGGAGAATTGATTAGACCTATATAGTATCTTTACCCACTGGAAATGACAAATTCTGTATCTGTCAATGTACAAGCTCAAGATTTTAAAGATTGGTCCCCAACTTAAAAGGTATCTCAGAAATGTGAGAAAATCTGTTGAACCTGTGAAAGAAATTCAAAAATCCAGAAATGGACTAACTATTACCAGAAAGATTGGACTTGTCGTTTTCATTTGTTGAGTTTTGTCCTCCCCCCCCCCCCCTGGGAGGTGGGAGAATGTTAAGAAATGACTGTTTTAATGTTTTATTTTGTTCCAAGATTTTGAACAGTAGTAGTTGGTTGTTGTTGTTTTTGTTCTAGAGAAGATGTTAAATAATGTAATTGAGCTTGTTTTAGTGTCTTCTATCATTAGTAAAATTAAGGTAGAAATATATTTGCTTTAGTTATTTTAAATACTATTGAGTTGAGTTTTAATAGTTTTATAGATATTTAAACAGTTTAAGTCTTAGTGATTCCTATTAGTAAAGACATTTTGATATTGGAATTCCACACTGGCTGTGTGTATATTATATGACTGAGGATACATACTAAAACACATTTGTCTGTTTGTAAATGTACTGTAAACTTTTCTTTAAAATTTTGTTATAAGTAATAAAATAGCTTACATATTTTTAATTTTATAATGCATTGAAATTAAATACTTATTTGCTAGTCATCTAGTATTTATCTCAACTGTTGTCTCACAGCTGTACAGGTGTGCATTAGAGATGAGTTCAAGTTTTTTTTTTTTTTTTTGAGACATTGCCCAAAAATTTTAATCTGAGCCCAATACTAAAAGTATGTAATAGAAAAATAATTCAAAATATGTAAAAATTGTTTTGAAAGTAATATCTCATGTCTCAACTACTTCTTCCTTCGATGGAATGAATCTTTTCTCATGAGTCGAGAAATTTTCTCTATGTAAATTTGCCGCCATTTTTAATTTTGTTTCTTCGTTTACATTATCATCAAAAAGTGCCAATTCTGCTATTTCATCAGTCAAATACTATAAATACTGGAGAAATTTTTGTAAAGCAGCTTTTGAGATACTTTCATTCACATTTTTGTAAGATTTCAAAAAACACAAATATTTGTAAGGTGCTTTAACTGCCAAAATGCATTGAAGCCATTGTTTAACGTAGATTGTCATAATAAACAAGCAGACATCTAACAGTGCTTTCTTACCCTTGATGTTTAATCCAGCTGAAAACTATATAACGAGTTTTAGGGAGTAAAACGCTCGGGTCATCCATCTAGTTTAGTGCATGTCATCCGGAGATATGATTTCATTTTTTTCCCCCGCATCTGCACCTAAAAATATGATAGAAAGTTCAATCAACTCTCGATAGTCCTCTCTGACCATAACATTTTAAAATTTAGTGCAGTAAAAGTTAAGCAAATTTTCAAGTTCGGGTACAATTTGGAACAATTCCATTGTTTCTCTATATTTTAGTGGGATCGATGTTTTCCCAACTTGTTTGAGCTTTTTAAAAAGTGGAATATCGAGGCTTGTTGTCACTCGTTTAATTTTCACTTTGAATGTGGCCTTCAATGCCAGTTTGTATACATGATGGCGGCAATCGGCAAGTTGGCACAGGTTGCCGTAGCTCAAATTACATGAAACTTTATTTACAATTGTTTTGACATAAAATTAAAAAAATAAGAGGGAAAAAAAAACATTTTTTTGGGACACCCTAGTGTACATCTTAAACTATAATCGATTCCTTCCTCATAGCAATATTTCATAATTGTCATTTCCCTGAAAATCAGCTTAAATTAAAAATTTGACACCGTTATCTGAAAGATCCTGTTTTTATATTAAAAGAGGAAACACTGCTCGATTATTTTCTATTCGAATAACACATGCCAAATGTATTTCCTTATGAATGAAAGTGATTTCAGTAATGTGCAGAGAAGAGCTTTAACATAAGCAGAGTTCATAATGAAAAATAGATGCAAGAATCACTAACATTATTTTTGTATGAAGAGCGATTAGGACTTGTAAACAATGTAATACTAAAAAATTCGCAAACCTCCTCAAGCTATTGCTCATTAACTAAAAACAGAATATATTCTTTTTGCGTTAGATCTCTAAATTAAAAATATCCTACTTTCACAAACAAAAATTGAACTCAAAATAGCATTAAAATGACTTGAAATGTAAAACGTAATTTTAAGAAAAAATTTCTTTATATTTTTTCTATATGCGAATAAATTAATTTTTTGCTTTCCGAAAGAATGAGCTTGAATGAAGACTGAGAAAAAAATTGAGCTCGTCTCATCTCTAGTGTGCATAACTAGTAAAAAGCTTGGCCATAGCTACTAGGAGGCAGAGTGGCCTCCCCCTTACAGGAACTTAATAAGCTGCCTAAAGACTTTACAATCTTTTAAATAATAATTGGTATTTATATTGCATTTAAAATTTATTGAAATTTGTAATGGAAGGTTTTGTGATAAGGGGAATCGACTTCTATTTCTGTCTATGTTTATCATTAAAATGGAGAAAAAAAAGAATTGTATGTGAATTTGGTAGATAATTATGGCCCGGTTCAAAAGATGTGAAAAATAATTTTGAAATGAAAATGTATTTATGCATAAATATGAATATGTTATGTAAACTATCCTAGTGTTTAAAATGTTTTATGTAATTTATAAAAATGTAATGGATAAGTTTTGTATAAATAAATCATTTTTATAAATAAATTGTCAGTTAAGTTTTATTTGTTTAGTCACTCAATAAAAGTAAGTGTGAAGTTTTTTTTTCTTCCCATAAATTCAACTATATATATATAGAAAGACAAACACTAGAATCTCATCATCATAACAAACCTTTTTCTAATGACCAGTTTGCCATAATCGCTCACTGGAAAAAAATGTAATTGTATATACTATTTTTTAAAGCAAGATAATATTGATTTTAAACACTGTTTTATTAAGATTTGTTTGTGTACGATATAAATACACACATTTAATAGTGGACAGTTGTAACAATATGAGTAACGTAATGTGAATTTGCAATAAAATTGACCCATTGTATATAAATAATGTAGGAAAATTCTAATTTAATTCATATTTAACTTTTCAAAAATATTTCATTCTCCTATCACATTTTTGCTTTAATAATAACAAATTGCAAATGTTAGAAGTTCGTAAGAATTCAGACCTTGCATTAAACATGAAGATTTGAATTTTCTTTTATTGTTGTGCCACAGAGTTCATTCTATTGAAGATATAAATTTGAAAATTGTTTTTACGGAGAAAGCTGGTGCTAAATTTAAGACTGTTCAAATGAATTTTATGGCTGTTATCTCTCTTTCGCACACACACAATAAAAAGGGGAATTTGTGCTTTGGCATTAAAAAAAATTATAAAACTTATGAAAGTTTTTGTTTTTTAGAAGGGGGGGGGGGGAGTTGAATGATGTTTAATATTTTTACCAAAATATGTCTCTACATACATAATGTTTCAGAAAAGTAAAATAACGGATTTTGGTATCTGCATTTAGATGCATAGTCATGATATTTTTTTACAATAAATCATGTATTTTCAGTTTCCAATAAAAATAGTGCTGCTGTTGGTAAATGCTTTTACACAACTTGCCCTAAATGTATAAACCAAATAACATGCTTCAGCTTTATTTTGTTGCACTAAATATTGTACTACATATAAAATTTCAGTCTTATTAAATGCTAATTTAGGGGTATTTTTTTTATGCTATCATGGGTAAATTTTAATAAAATATGTTTAGTCAGTTTCTGAATAAAATTTTCGAAGCAAATATTACATCTATTTAAATAAATGGAGCTTTGGAACCAAATGTTGCATGCATCACTGTAATGCATTATCTTCATCAATAGAAAAAAAATTCAAAAGAATCCAAATCATTAAGTTCTTTTCCAATCCATACCTCATTTTTAAAGATTCAATTAAAAAAAAAAAAAAAATTATGAATATCCCCCTCTTTTTCCTCTGGAAGATTTCAGATTTTAAAGGTTAAAAAGTGCAATCCCCTTCCCCCGGGAGCCACAGAAATCCCTCCCGGAGAAAAGTGTCTGAATTCAACACTGATCAAATGTCTAACTAAAAATAATTTATATATATATATATATTTTTTTTTAATTTGTAATGTGAATAATATAAAATTAATAGAAATTTGGAGAGAAGGTATCTTTTTCAAAAAAAAAAAAAAAAAAAAAGTAGAGAGTAGGTAGGGGGATGTATTTTGGATTTTGTTTAATGAAAATGGGAGTTTTGGTCATTTTTTGTATTTTTCTATGTATTAGACACAATTTTGTGAAGCGGAGGGGGGGGGGGGGTGCAATATCGCATTTAAAGAAATTCATTAAAAAAAAAAAAAGGAATAATGATAATAAAATCTAAAAATACAGTATAAAGGATGTATTATTGTTATTTTCTTTTTTGTTTAAATTTCAAAAGAAATTAATTTAAAAAAAAAGAAGGAATAATGATAATAAATTCTAAAAATAAAGTATAAAGGATGTTTTATTTTTTTTGTTTTTGTTTAAATTTCAAAAGAAATTAAAAAAAAAAGACTAATGATAATAAAATCTAAAAATAAAGTATAAACGATGTTTTTTTTTATTATTATTTTTTTCTTTACATTTCAAGCGATATTTTTCTGGCTTTAATTCAACACTTATTCTTTGAATATGCATTAAATTACTAGAGGGGGGGGGGGGGAGGTGCATTATTATAAATACATTTGTTTATTTTTAAAATGCTTTTGAAATTAATCTCCTCACTGCTTAAAAACCTCAACATTTTCTTTTTAGCTAAAATTGATAAAATATTATGAGTTAAAATCCATTCACTCTGAATAAGTTTATTACATTATCGAAATTTATGTGGGAAGTTTTAATTAAATCATATATCAGTAAATAAGTATAAAAATAATATTGCATAAAATGGGATAAAATAATTTGCGAACATCAAAGGCTGAAACTGAAATATACTCCAAATCAAACTGAAAATTTCCTTTGAAAAAAAAAAAAAAAAAAGCCATGACGTACATCAGCAAATGATATGCGATACAGTGAAGCTTAGATACAGGGTTTTGCTGAGCCGTACTTTTTTCGATCAACCAGAAATGGGGATTTAGCGCTAAAATGAAATACGAGTATCGGGGCGATTTCGCCAAGCAGTTCACCCTGTATCGCAACTTCACTGTACTGCATATTCTTTGCCGATTGCCTGTTTACATTACGTCTACGGAGCTTTCATATCTTCTAGTGTACTATCTTTGGTGAATGGCTTCGGGATTCGGCGTCTTGTCAGGCATAAATAAGCATGATTGCTTTGTCACTGCTCATCGTTAAAATTACGTTTTGTTAAATTAGTGCTACTCTGAAACATATAAGTTCATTAGTATTTTTATTTCATGGATTTAAAAATGGGGTAGACATGTCGTGTCCGCAGAAGCAAGAATAATTATAATAAAGAATAGAAGAAATTTACATTTCATTTCCCCCAGAAAAAAAAGCAAGATGGCCACTAGCCATATACAAGAAAAAGTTTTTTCTCCTAAGGTACATTTTTATTTTATCGTTCGTATAATGATATTTCTTGTTCTATTTTTACATCGTATATATAATTTTGGCATTATTTTACGTTGTTACTATTAAACAAGAAACATTAGTTTCTTTAATTATCGTTTTTTGTTTTATTAATATAAATAAAATGCACTCAAAAATGTTTTCTGGGTGTCATATTATGATTTCGTACAATTAATTTTGAAAACATTAAAGTGATTTATTATAACTAATAAAATACTCTTGAAAATATAGTTTTATCGTATTCAAACTGTATACTAATTACTTTAATTCAGATTTACTTTATGTAAACAAATATTATTTGCTGTTTATATTACTATTTATTAATATATATTGCTCATGACACGGATAAATATTAGTGGAACATAGAACTCATGATATTAAAAACATTTTTTTTTAACTAGGATATATGTTCTATTTTTCTTAAAATATTTCCAGTACGTACAAGTATTTATTAGAATCCGTTAATTTATCCTTCGAGCCGTGGATTTTCTCCATGCGTAAATACGGATTAGGTTCCCTTAGAAAGACCCCCACGAAGGGCACTCCCCCTGGGCCTATATCCCTAGTGTCGATAATTGGCCGTCAATAATCAACCCAACCCAACCCGTTAATTTATCCAATATACTCTAAAAGATTACTTTTACACTTAATTTATCCAATATACTCTAAAAGATTACTTTTACACTTAAGCATTTGTAAATATACGTTTATATAAGAACTAGAAAATAATCGCATTCCCCTGATAATAGTAAACTTTATATTGTGAATTGTGCACATCTATATTTTATTTATTTGTTTTCGAATTTACATACTATTATGTAAATAGTACGAAATGTGAAATATAATTTTAAAAATTGATAGAAAATATTAATAAAAAATTTTGTTAATTTAATTTTTGGCACAACTAACTTTAACTTAAATATGTATATATATGATTTTTTGAATTGTTATTTTTTGTGTTATAAGTTATGCATATTCGAAAGTCTAACTGCACTAACAACATTTATCGCAGATTGCTATTTTTACTCGCTTCAGTATATCATACTACATTGCATAATATTATGTAAATTCCAAAACACATAAAGTATAGATGTGCACCTTTGTATACATAATAAATACTTGAACATAATAAATACTTGTATTGATTCAATATTTTAACAAACATAGAACGTATATCCTAAATTTAAAACGCATAAAAACATGTTTTTATTATTATGGATTCTGTGTTCTACACATATTTTTCTATGCCATGAGTAAAATATATTAATATATAATAATATAAGAAATAATTAAAGAAATTCACATTTTTATACTTAAAAGAATAACGTTAAGTAATGCTAAAATTATATATACAATGTAAAAGTACAAGAAATAATTTTATTATAAGAAAGATAAAGTAAAAACAACGAATCTTATAATATTGTTTTAGGAAAAATATCTTGTCAATATATGTATAATCAGATTTTTTTTTTTTTTAATCCCTAATGTTAAAAATTTTATGAAATCTCTTCTAAAATTTATCTTCAATTATGTCATTTATGCATATTAAAATGCAAAGCTAAGACAAAAAAAAGAAAAGAAAAAGAAAAAAAGTACCTACAACAAAGCTAGTTAAAAATCATTCCTTTTGTATTAAATAATGTTAAAAAAAAAAGTAATTAATCTCAAAATAAGAGTGAAATCAATTTAGTCGAAAAAAAAGTGAAAATGACTTATGAAAAAGGAACGGAAATAACCAATAAAATTCACTCCTATAGGATAAGTGCATTTTTAATACTGGAAAATTACTCACTCTGAGTTAAAATCGCTGGATTTTTTTAAGAGAGTATACAAATCTATACATCATATACAGGGCTACATAAAAGTATTCTGATATTTTTCCGAATATTCTATATATTGAAAATTCCTGAAATTACGTTTTAAAAAGTGAAAATGACTTATCAAAAAGGAACGGAAATAACCAATAAAATTCACTCCTATAGGATAAGTGCATTTTTAATACTGGAAAATTACTCACTCTGAGTTAAAATCGCTGGATTTTTTTAAGAGAGTATACAAATCTATACATCATATACAGGGCTACATAAAAGTATTCTGATATTTTTCCGAATATTCTATATATTGAAAATTCCTGAAATTACGTTTTAAAAAGTGAAAATGACTTATCAAAAAGGAACGGAAATAACCAATAAAATTCACTCCTATAGGATAAGTGCATTTTTAATACTGGAAAATTACTCACTCTGAGTTAAAATCGCTGGATTTTTTTAAGAGAGTATACAAATCTATACATCATATACAGGGCTACATAAAAGTATTCTGATATTTTTCCGAATATTCTATATATTGAAAATTCCTGAAATTACGTTTTAAAAAGTGAAAATGACTTATGAAAAAGGAACGGAAATAACCAATAAAATTCACTCCTATAGGATAAGTGCATTTTTAATACTGGAAAATTACTCACTCTGAGTTAAAATCGCTGGATTTTTTTAAGAGAGTATACAAATCTATACATCATATACAGGGCTACATAAAAGTATTCTGATATTTTTCCGAATATTCTATATATTGAAAATTCCTGAAATTACGTTTTAAAAAGTGAAAATGACTTATGAAAAAGGAACGGAAATAACCAATAAAATTCACTCCTATAGGATAAGTGCATTTTTAATACTGGAAAATTACTCACTCTGAGTTAAAATCGCTGGATTTTTTTAAGAGAGTATACAAATCTATACATCATATACAGGGCTACATAAAAGTATTCTGATATTTTTCCGAATATTCTATATATTGAAAATTCCTGAAATTACGTTTTAAAAAGTGAAAATGACTTATGAAAAAGGAACGGAAATAACCAATAAAATTCACTCCTATAGGATAAGTGCATTTTTAATACTGGAAAATTACTCACTCTGAGTTAAAATCGCTGGATTTTTTTAAGAGAGTATACAAATCTATACATCATATACAGGGCTACATAAAAGTATTCTGATATTTTTCCGAATATTCTATATATTGAAAATTCCTGAAATTACGTTTTAAAAAGTGAAAATGACTTATCAAAAAGGAACGGAAATAACCAATAAAATTCACTCCTATAGGATAAGTGCATTTTTAATACTGGAAAATTACTCACTCTGAGTTAAAATCGCTGGATTTTTTTAAGAGAGTATACAAATCTATACATCATATACAGGGCTACATAAAAGTATTCTGATATTTTTCCGAATATTCTATATATTGAAAATTCCTGAAATTACGTTTTAAAAAGTGAAAATGACTTATCAAAAAGGAACGGAAATAACCAATAAAATTCACTCCTATAGGATAAGTGCATTTTTAATACTGGAAAATTACTCACTCTGAGTTAAAATCGCTGGATTTTTTTAAGAGAGTATACAAATCTATACATCATATACAGGGCTACATAAAAGTATTCTGATATTTTTCCGAATATTCTATATATTGAAAATTCCTGAAATTACGTTTTAAAAAGTGAAAATGACTTATCAAAAAGGAACGGAAATAACCAATAAAATTCACTCCTATAGGATAAGTGCATTTTTAATACTGGAAAATTACTCACTCTGAGTTAAAATCGCTGGATTTTTTTAAGAGAGTATACAAATCTATACATCATATACAGGGCTACATAAAAGTATTCTGATATTTTTCCGAATATTCTATATATTGAAAATTCCTGAAATTACGTTTTAAAAAGTGAAAATGACTTATGAAAAAGGAACGGAAATAACCAATAAAATTCACTCCTATAGGATAAGTGCATTTTTAATACTGGAAAATTACTCACTCTGAGTTAAAATCGCTGGATTTTTTTAAGAGAGTATACAAATCTATACATCATATACAGGGCTACATAAAAGTATTCTGATATTTTTCCGAATATTCTATATATTGAAAATTCCTGAAATTACGTTTTAAAAAGTGAAAATGACTTATGAAAAAGGAACGGAAATAACCAATAAAATTCACTCCTATAGGATAAGTGCATTTTTAATACTGGAAAATTACTCACTCTGAGTTAAAATCGCTGGATTTTTTTAAGAGAGTATACAAATCTATACATCATATACAGGGCTACATAAAAGTATTCTGATATTTTTCCGAATATTCTATATATTGAAAATTCCTGAAATTACGTTTTAAAAAGTGAAAATGACTTATCAAAAAGGAACGGAAATAACCAATAAAATTCACTCCTATAGGATAAGTGCATTTTTAATACTGGAAAATTACTCACTCTGAGTTAAAATCGCTGGATTTTTTTAAGAGAGTATACAAATCTATACATCATATACAGGGCTACATAAAAGTATTCTGATATTTTTCCGAATATTCTATATATTGAAAATTCCTGAAATTACGTTTTAAAAAGTGAAAATGACTTATGAAAAAGGAACGGAAATAACCAATAAAATTCACTCCTATAGGATAAGTGCATTTTTAATACTGGAAAATTACTCACTCTGAGTTAAAATCGCTGGATTTTTTTAAGAGAGTATACAAATCTATACATCATATACAGGGCTACATAAAAGTATTCTGATATTTTTCCGAATATTCTATATATTGAAAATTCCTGAAATTACGTTTTAAAAAGTGAAAATGACTTATGAAAAAGGAACGGAAATAACCAATAAAATTCACTCCTATAGGATAAGTGCATTTTTAATACTGGAAAATTACTCACTCTGAGTTAAAATCGCTGGATTTTTTTAAGAGAGTATACAAATCTATACATCATATACAGGGCTACATAAAAGTATTCTGATATTTTTCCGAATATTCTATATATTGAAAATTCCTGAAATTACGTTTTAAAAAGTGAAAATGACTTATCAAAAAGGAACGGAAATAACCAATAAAATTCACTCCTATAGGATAAGTGCATTTTTAATACTGGAAAATTACTCACTCTGAGTTAAAATCGCTGGATTTTTTTAAGAGAGTATACAAATCTATACATCATATACAGGGCTACATAAAAGTATTCTGATATTTTTCCGAATATTCTATATATTGAAAATTCCTGAAATTACGTTTTAAAAAGTGAAAATGACTTATGAAAAAGGAACGGAAATAACCAATAAAATTCACTCCTATAGGATAAGTGCATTTTTAATACTGGAAAATTACTCACTCTGAGTTAAAATCGCTGGATTTTTTTAAGAGAGTATACAAATCTATACATCATATACAGGGCTACATAAAAGTATTCTGATATTTTTCCGAATATTCTATATATTGAAAATTCCTGAAATTACGTTTTAAAAAGTGAAAATGACTTATCAAAAAGGAACGGAAATAACCAATAAAATTCACTCCTATAGGATAAGTGCATTTTTAATACTGGAAAATTACTCACTCTGAGTTAAAATCGCTGGATTTTTTTAAGAGAGTATACAAACCTATACATCATATACAGGGCTACATAAAAGTATTCTGATATTTTTCCGAATATTCTATATATTGAAAATTCCTGAAATTACGTTTTAAAAAGTGAAAATGACTTATCAAAAAGGAACGGAAATAACCAATAAAATTCACTCCTATAGGATAAGTGCATTTTTAATACTGGAAAATTACTCACTCTGAGTTAAAATCGCTGGATTTTTTTAAGAGAGTATACAAATCTATACATCATATACAGGGCTACATAAAAGTATTCTGATATTTTTCCGAATATTCTATATATTGAAAATTCCTGAAATTACGTTTTAAAAAGTGAAAATGACTTATCAAAAAGGAACGGAAATAACCAATAAAATTCACTCCTATAGGATAAGTGCATTTTTAATACTGGAAAATTACTCACTCTGAGTTAAAATCGCTGGATTTTTTTAAGAGAGTATACAAATCTATACATCATATACAGGGCTACATAAAAGTATTCTGATATTTTTCCGAATATTCTATATATTGAAAATTCCTGAAATTACGTTTTAAAAAGTGAAAATGACTTATCAAAAAGGAACGGAAATAACCAATAAAATTCACTCCTATAGGATAAGTGCATTTTTAATACTGGAAAATTACTCACTCTGAGTTAAAATCGCTGGATTTTTTTAAGAGAGTATACAAATCTATACATCATATACAGGGCTACATAAAAGTATTCTGATATTTTTCCGAATATTCTATATATTGAAAATTCCTGAAATTACGTTTTAAAAAGTGAAAATGACTTATCAAAAAGGAACGGAAATAACCAATAAAATTCACTCCTATAGGATAAGTGCATTTTTAATACTGGAAAATTACTCACTCTGAGTTAAAATCGCTGGATTTTTTTAAGAGAGTATACAAATCTATACATCATATACAGGGCTACATAAAAGTATTCTGATATTTTTCCGAATATTCTATATATTGAAAATTCCTGAAATTACGTTTTAAAAAGTGAAAATGACTTATGAAAAAGGAACGGAAATAACCAATAAAATTCACTCCTATAGGATAAGTGCATTTTTAATACTGGAAAATTACTCACTCTGAGTTAAAATCGCTGGATTTTTTTAAGAGAGTATACAAATCTATACATCATATACAGGGCTACATAAAAGTATTCTGATATTTTTCCGAATATTCTATATATTGAAAATTCCTGAAATTACGTTTTAAAAAGTGAAAATGACTTATCAAAAAGGAACGGAAATAACCAATAAAATTCACTCCTATAGGATAAGTGCATTTTTAATACTGGAAAATTACTCACTCTGAGTTAAAATCGCTGGATTTTTTTAAGAGAGTATACAAACCTATACATCATATACAGGGCTACATAAAAGTATTCTGATATTTTTCCGAATATTCTATATATTGAAAATTCCTGAAATTACGTTTTAAAAAGTGAAAATGACTTATCAAAAAGGAACGGAAATAACCAATAAAATTCACTCCTATAGGATAAGTGCATTTTTAATACTGGAAAATTACTCACTCTGAGTTAAAATCGCTGGATTTTTTTAAGAGAGTATACAAATCTATACATCATATACAGGGCTACATAAAAGTATTCTGATATTTTTCCGAATATTCTATATATTGAAAATTCCTGAAATTACGTTTTAAAAAGTGAAAATGACTTATCAAAAAGGAACGGAAATAACCAATAAAATTCACTCCTATAGGATAAGTGCATTTTTAATACTGGAAAATTACTCACTCTGAGTTAAAATCGCTGGATTTTTTTAAGAGAGTATACAAATCTATACATCATATACAGGGCTACATAAAAGTATTCTGATATTTTTCCGAATATTCTATATATTGAAAATTCCTGAAATTACGTTTTAAAAAGTGAAAATGACTTATGAAAAAGGAACGGAAATAACCAATAAAATTCACTCCTATAGGATAAGTGCATTTTTAATACTGGAAAATTACTCACTCTGAGTTAAAATCGCTGGATTTTTTTAAGAGAGTATACAAATCTATACATCATATACAGGGCTACATAAAAGTATTCTGATATTTTTCCGAATATTCTATATATTGAAAATTCCTGAAATTACGTTTTAAAAAGTGAAAATGACTTATCAAAAAGGAACGGAAATAACCAATAAAATTCACTCCTATAGGATAAGTGCATTTTTAATACTGGAAAATTACTCACTCTGAGTTAAAATCGCTGGATTTTTTTAAGAGAGTATACAAATCTATACATCATATACAGGGCTACATAAAAGTATTCTGATATTTTTCCGAATATTCTATATATTGAAAATTCCTGAAATTACGTTTTAAAAAGTGAAAATGACTTATCAAAAAGGAACGGAAATAACCAATAAAATTCACTCCTATAGGATAAGTGCATTTTTAATACTGGAAAATTACTCACTCTGAGTTAAAATCGCTGGATTTTTTTAAGAGAGTATACAAATCTATACATCATATACAGGGCTACATAAAAGTATTCTGATATTTTTCCGAATATTCTATATATTGAAAATTCCTGAAATTACGTTTTAAAAAGTGAAAATGACTTATCAAAAAGGAACGGATATAACCAATAAAATTCACTCCTATAGGATAAGTGCATTTTTAATACTGGAAAATTACTCACTCTGAGTTAAAATCGCTGGATTTTTTTAAGAGAGTATACAAATCTATACATCATATACAGGGCTACATAAAAGTATTCTGATATTTTTCCGAATATTCTATACATTGAAAATTCCTGAAATTACGTTTTAAAAAGTGAAAATGACTTATCAAAAAGGAACGGAAATAACCAATAAAATTCACTCCTATAGGATAAGTGCATTTTTAATACTGGAAAATTACTCACTCTGAGTTAAAATCGCTGGATTTTTTTAAGAGAGTATACAAATCTATACATCATATACAGGGCTACATAAAAGTATTCTGATATTTTTCCGAATATTCTATATATTGAAAATTCCTGAAATTACGTTTTAAAAAGTGAAAATGACTTATCAAAAAGGAACGGAAATAACCAATAAAATTCACTCCTATAGGATAAGTGCATTTTTAATACTGGAAAATTACTCACTCTGAGTTAAAATCGCTGGATTTTTTTAAGAGAGTATACAAATCTATACATCATATACAGGGCTACATAAAAGTATTCTGATATTTTTCCGAATATTCTATATATTGAAAATTCCTGAAATTACGTTTTAAAAAGTGAAAATGACTTATCAAAAAGGAACGGAAATAACCAATAAAATTCACTCCTATAGGATAAGTGCATTTTTAATACTGGAAAATTACTCACTCTGAGTTAAAATCGCTGGATTTTTTTAAGAGAGTATACAAATCTATACATCATATACAGGGCTACATAAAAGTATTCTGATATTTTTCCGAATATTCTATATATTGAAAATTCCTGAAATTACGTTTTAAAAAGTGAAAATGACTTATGAAAAAGGAACGGAAATAACCAATAAAATTCACTCCTATAGGATAAGTGCATTTTTAATACTGGAAAATTACTCACTCTGAGTTAAAATCGCTGGATTTTTTTAAGAGAGTATACAAATCTATACATCATATACAGGGCTACATAAAAGTATTCTGATATTTTTCCGAATATTCTATATATTGAAAATTCCTGAAATTACGTTTTAAAAAGTGAAAATGACTTATGAAAAAGGAACGGAAATAACCAATAAAATTCACTCCTATAGGATAAGTGCATTTTTAATACTGGAAAATTACTCACTCTGAGTTAAAATCGCTGGATTTTTTTAAGAGAGTATACAAATCTATACATCATATACAGGGCTACATAAAAGTATTCTGATATTTTTCCGAATATTCTATATATTGAAAATTCCTGAAATTACGTTTTAAAAAGTGAAAATGACTTATCAAAAAGGAACGGAAATAACCAATAAAATTCACTCCTATAGGATAAGTGCATTTTTAATACTGGAAAATTACTCACTCTGAGTTAAAATCGCTGGATTTTTTTAAGAGAGTATACAAATCTATACATCATATACAGGGCTACATAAAAGTATTCTGATATTTTTCCGAATATTCTATATATTGAAAATTCCTGAAATTACGTTTTAAAAAGTGAAAATGACTTATGAAAAAGGAACGGAAATAACCAATAAAATTCACTCCTATAGGATAAGTGCATTTTTAATACTGGAAAATTACTCACTCTGAGTTAAAATCGCTGGATTTTTTTAAGAGAGTATACAAATCTATACATCATATACAGGGCTACATAAAAGTATTCTGATATTTTTCCGAATATTCTATATATTGAAAATTCCTGAAATTACGTTTTAAAAAGTGAAAATGACTTATGAAAAAGGAACGGAAATAACCAATAAAATTCACTCCTATAGGATAAGTGCATTTTTAATACTGGAAAAATTACTCACTCTGAGTTAAAATCGCTGGATTTTTTTAAGAGAGTATACAAATCTATACATCATATACAGGGCTACATAAAAGTATTCTGATATTTTTCCGAATATTCTATATATTGAAAATTCCTGAAATTACGTTTTAAAAAGTGAAAATGACTTATCAAAAAGGAACGGAAATAACCAATAAAATTCACTCCTATAGGATAAGTGCATTTTTAATACTGGAAAATTACTCACTCTGAGTTAAAATCGCTGGATTTTTTTAAGAGAGTATACAAATCTATACATCATATACAGGGCTACATAAAAGTATTCTGATATTTTTCCGAATATTCTATATATTGAAAATTCCTGAAATTACGTTTTAAAAAGTGAAAATGACTTATGAAAAAGGAACGGAAATAACCAATAAAATTCACTCCTATAGGATAAGTGCATTTTTAATACTGGAAAATTACTCACTCTGAGTTAAAATCGCTGGATTTTTTTAAGAGAGTATACAAATCTATACATCATATACAGGGCTACATAAAAGTATTCTGATATTTTTCCGAATATTCTATATATTGAAAATTCCTGAAATTACGTTTTAAAAAGTGAAAATGACTTATCAAAAAGGAACGGAAATAACCAATAAAATTCACTCCTATAGGATAAGTGCATTTTTAATACTGGAAAATTACTCACTCTGAGTTAAAATCGCTGGATTTTTTTAAGAGAGTATACAAATCTATACATCATATACAGGGCTACATAAAAGTATTCTGATATTTTTCCGAATATTCTATATATTGAAAATTCCTGAAATTACGTTTTAAAAAGTGAAAATGACTTATGAAAAAGGAACGGAAATAACCAATAAAATTCACTCCTATAGGATAAGTGCATTTTTAATACTGGAAAATTACTCACTCTGAGTTAAAATCGCTGGATTTTTTTAAGAGAGTATACAAATCTATACATCATATACAGGGCTACATAAAAGTATTCTGATATTTTTCCGAATATTCTATATATTGAAAATTCCTGAAATTACGTTTTAAAAAGTGAAAATGACTTATGAAAAAGGAACGGAAATAACCAATAAAATTCACTCCTATAGGATAAGTGCATTTTTAATACTGGAAAATTACTCACTCTGAGTTAAAATCGCTGGATTTTTTTAAGAGAGTATACAAATCTATACATCATATACAGGGCTACATAAAAGTATTCTGATATTTTTCCGAATATTCTATATATTGAAAATTCCTGAAATTACGTTTTAAAAAGTGAAAATGACTTATCAAAAAGGAACGGAAATAACCAATAAAATTCACTCCTATAGGATAAGTGCATTTTTAATACTGGAAAATTACTCACTCTGAGTTAAAATCGCTGGATTTTTTTAAGAGAGTATACAAATCTATACATCATATACAGGGCTACATAAAAGTATTCTGATATTTTTCCGAATATTCTATATATTGAAAATTCCTGAAATTACGTTTTAAAAAGTGAAAATGACTTATCAAAAAGGAACGGAAATAACCAATAAAATTCACTCCTATAGGATAAGTGCATTTTTAATACTGGAAAATTACTCACTCTGAGTTAAAATCGCTGGATTTTTTTAAGAGAGTATACAAATCTATACATCATATACAGGGCTACATAAAAGTATTCTGATATTTTTCCGAATATTCTATATATTGAAAATTCCTGAAATTACGTTTTAAAAAGTGAAAATGACTTATCAAAAAGGAACGGAAATAACCAATAAAATTCACTCCTATAGGATAAGTGCATTTTTAATACTGGAAAATTACTCACTCTGAGTTAAAATCGCTGGATTTTTTTAAGAGAGTATACAAATCTATACATCATATACAGGGCTACATAAAAGTATTCTGATATTTTTCCGAATATTCTATATATTGAAAATTCCTGAAATTACGTTTTAAAAAGTGAAAATGACTTATCAAAAAGGAACGGAAATAACCAATAAAATTCACTCCTATAGGATAAGTGCATTTTTAATACTGGAAAATTACTCACTCTGAGTTAAAATCGCTGGATTTTTTTAAGAGAGTATACAAATCTATACATCATATACAGGGCTACATAAAAAGTATTCTGATATTTTTTCCGAATATTCTATATATTGAAAAT